>BLSH010165771.1:81777-96018 GCA_018402905.1 Glandirana rugosa
TCCTCCTACTCCTCTACCACCGCCACTTCCACCTACACTGCCACGGTCACGGCCTAGTCAACCCCTAGGCTCCTACTCCACATCCACCCCCCTTCCCATTTTTTACTTGATATTAATTTATTTTCCCTATCCCCATTTATTTGTAGGGCACTTGCCCTAGTTTGAAGATGATTTTAGAACAGTTATATGGCTTCTACCGTTAATTAATACTTTTCAGACACAGTTTGAAGATGATCCACATTCACCTCCATTTTTGCTTTTTTTATGTTTTTATTTTTTTTTAAATATTTAAAGTTATTTCCCTGTCCCCGTTTTTTTGTAGGGCACTTGCCCTACCCTTACCCCCATTTTACTTCCTTTTGCAGCCCTCTAGGGCTTTCCAGGACTTTGTTACAGGCATTTTTGTGCCTAAAAGTTCGGGTCCCCATTGATTTCAATGGGGTTCGTTGTCCGTGCGATCGTTCTGGTTCCGTCTGGACCCGGACCCGGACTTTGTCCCGAAGTTCGGACGGACCAGCAGAACCCGAACTTCCAGAGGTTCGCTCAACTCTACACATGAGCCGAAAATCGGACGACCCCTTGTAGGCAGACAAAAGTTTTCTAGTCTTCACATATAACTTCTGTTGGACGATAATTGAAAATTGGCTGTTGAATGGTGCGTACTAACGGTCGGATTATCGCACAACCGGCTGTCATACGACTTTTTCTCACCAATAATTGTACCGTGTGTACGGGCCTTTAGTGAACGTAACGAACACAAATTTATCCGAAGTTACGAATTATCCGAAATAACGAATGCCACATCTAAACAAATGGAACATAATGAATTAATAATAATAAATAGTACCGTAATAATAATAAAAACTTTTTAGTATTATTATTATTTATTATTATTAATTTGTTATGCTATCCTTTCATATGAACATTCAATCTAAATTTCAACATGAAACTAAGGGGAAAACAAAACCACCATTTTACTTTCTGTATTCTTCTCTTATAATAACTATGGAATTATTATTAAAATTTAGATTAGTATTATTTATCTATAGCTATGCAACATATTGTTATGATTTTACATTCTGCATTGCACTGAAATTCCTTCCAAACATATAGCTCTTATCTTTGCAGTTTACCATGATCGTGTTATAATTATGTGATTTGAATATCAATAGGTTAATTAAATTTGTCAGATGGATTTATAACTACAAATTGAATTTTCTCCACAGTGCCCTAATGTCAGTGTGAATTCATTACACAAACTAATTGCTGTGCAACCTTACCGAGATGTTCCTGGTTGTAAACCTCATACAGGTGATTGTGCATATCTAATGGACTATATTATATATAGAAAATATTCCTATTGTTGCTTGTGTCATTTCAATTATACCTAACCATAATTATGTTTTTCCCAAATCCTTAAAGGGACCCTGTCACCAGACCATTCAACGAAATCCTTCCCAAAAATCTAAGCCGCCTTACTTGTTCCTTTCCCTACAAAATATTTCTGTTGCTATGTGTTGCAGATCCAGTGCATATATCAGAAAGGAATCTCCCACTCTGCTTTCTGCCAATAAATTGGGCATGAAGGTTCCCTAATGTTGCTGCTTGGCTATACACTGCTTCTAAGAAGTTGATTATCTTGTCGAGGGAATCCTGGAGGATCCACCAGGATGTGCAGAATTAACATGTTTTCTTCCCCCTCTAAGGTGTTAATGGCCGATTCTGCTTGGGATCCCATATAATCAGATCAGGCCCCACAATCATGTGGCCCAATCACCCAAGAACCTTGCCCTGTCGATTTGGGCAATGGGTCAATATTACAGGGTTGGGAAGTTGCCTGCTTCCCTCTGGAGTAGTTCTACTGGGTGCTGCTGTTACCTCGCTCCCATTGCCATTGTCTGACATAGACAATTCTGTTACCATCCAGCCATCCATCGGATTACCACCCCCACCAGCATCTGGATTGCATGTCTGCAGCACAGCACAGGAGCCATCAGGACCTACTACCACGATGGGCATGAATTGTATCTATATCTTGTGAGTGTTTCTTACATTGTGCAATAAACCTTCATTTAATACTACACTCAGTAGCGCCCCCCCACTTCTCTGCTCTTTTCACATGTTGTTACAGAGGTCTTGGACACACTCTGAGGATGGTTGCCCTTTTTGTACCTCACATCTGGGACTAAAAAGACTTGCATATTGCTCCTTAGCCATTGTATTTCTTGTCACATCTAGGAGTGCCAGATTCCCTATTTATTTAATTCTGTTTATAGACACCAATTTTGACAGGGTGGGTAATCAGCCAAATGAACCAGCAGGCAGTGACTGTAACTAAAGACGTGCAAAGTTAGACACAATGATGCAAAAAAGGTGCAAGATGACAAGGGATGCATAGGATACAGACTCTGAAAGTTACACAAACATAGACTCTTCACATCAATATCTCTGCGACTCAATCAGGTTAACATGTGACTGCATTGCATAGTCTCTATAAGATAACAATATAGAGTCTAGCTGAAAAGCACAATGCCAGTCAGACAAACCATTCAGAAAACAGGTACTTGTGATTATGTTTCTAAATAGTGTCCCTCAGATTAAATCCAAGGTAGCTCTGGTAACAGAGGTGAATAGTTGTAGAGATCCAAGGACAAAGGGCCACCCCACTGATACTAGAGTACTCTGACATCAATCAGGAAGGGGATGGGTCTTACAATGGATGGGTCTTCAGGGAAGCTGCATGCTACTATGCTTCAGCCCAGCTGTCACGTACCTGGTGGTCGAGTCTGACTTATGCAGGGGACAACCTCTCTTACGGCCCTGGTTCGCGAACCCCTGATAGTGTAGACAGGGAGCTCGGGAGCACAGGGGAGCACGAGGGCTGGACGTGGTCGCTGGTGGTGGGTGCAGGTCCGCAGAAGCTCGTGCTTGGCAGAAGCGTAGTGGTACAGTCCGGGTCGGCAACGTGCTGGCAAAGTGGTACAGAAGGATGAGACAGGTGGATGGTCGGGATGCAGGCAGGGTCGGCAACGTGCGGGCAGCGGAAGTACACGGGATCAGGCAGGAGAGGGGTCGTAGACAAGCCGGAGGTCGGGGCAGGCAGAAAGCAAACAAAGACCAAAGATAGCCGGGGTCACAGATGCAGGAAGTCACTTCAGAGCAGATACAGGTCACGGTAACGTTATAGATCGAACAGCACTTGCTACAGGAAACAGGAAGTTTAAATAGAGCTGCTTCTCAGCAACTTAGAGGAAACCACAACCACATGCAATTAACCCTTATCACACTCTTCTTCTAACATTGCCCCCCCCCCAAGGGGCAGACTCCGGATGCCCAAACGGGCTCTCTTGGTGGGGTGTCTTCTCCAGAAGGCTTTGACCAGCTCCTTGGCATGCACGTTCTCTTCAGGCTCCCAAGAGCTCTCCTCAGGTCCATAGCCTCTCCATTTCACCAAAAACTGAATGTTCCCACCTCTTTTCCTACAGTCGAGGATGGCCTCGACCTCGAATTCCTCCTCTCCGTCCACCAAGACCGGTTCTGGTGGAGCTGTGTTGCGCCCAGGAAAAGGTCTTTGACCACAGGTTTGAGTAGGCTCACATGAAAGACCGGATGGATGCGGAGTGATGGAGGTAGCTCCAGCTCATAAGCTACTTGATTAATTTTCCTGTTAATTGGGAAGGGTCCCATGAATTTTGGCCCCATCTTTTTAGAGGGACAGGAGAGCCTCAGGTTCCTTGTGGACAGCCAGACCCGTTGACCCGTTTGAAGTATAAGTTCTCCCCGCCTTCCTTTGTTGAAATTCTTTTTGCTGGCCTCTTGAGTCTGAGCGATAGTTTCCCGAATAAGTTTGTTATTCCTTTCCAGGAATTGTGTAACTTCCAGAGCCGCGGGTACGGCATTGTCTGTAGGTAAATCGGGCATAAAGGTGGGATGATACCCGAGGTTTGCCCAAAATGGAGATTGCTTTGTAGCCGAATGAACAGAGTTATTGTAAGCAAACTCAGTAGTTGGCAGTAGTGAGAGCCAGTCATCCTGGGCATACGAGGAATAGCAACGGAGATACTGCTCCAGAGTCTGGTTGGTCCTCTCCGTTTGTCCGTTAGACTGCGGGTGGTAGGCTGAGGAGAAGGCTAGGTCGATACCTAGAGAGGAGCATAGGGCCTTCCAAAAGTGGGACGTAAATTGCACCCCTCTATCCGAGACAATGTTGCCAGGGATGCCATGTAGTCGCACCACTTCTTTGATGAGGGCTTCCGCAGTTTCAGCGGCTGTAGGGGTGCCCTTCATAGGTATGAAGTGGGCCATCTTTGTGAGACGGTCTACCACTACAAAAATGGTGTTGAATCCAGCAGAGGGTGGTAGCTCGACTATAAAGTCCATTGAGATTTGAGACCAAGGCCGTACAGGAATGGGTAGCGGGTTGAGTAGCCCCCACGCTTTAGAATTTTCTGTCTTGTTCATGGCACAGCCTGGGCAGGCCGCCACATAATTTTTACAGTCCTCTGCTTGGCCGGGCCACCAGAATAAGCGTGATAATAGTTCTGCCATCTTGCGCCCCCCAAAGTGTCCAGCCAGCTTGAGATCATGGCAGCGGTTAAGAACGGTTGAACGTAGCTCCTGTGGAATGTAGAGCCGGTCCCTGTACCACCACAGCCCGTCTTTCGACATAAGTCCAGAATTCGGTGACATGGTGAGATTGGCGAGGGCTTGCCTGAGCCGTGTAAGGAAGTCTTCCTCTGTGAGTAGGAAACTGTGGGCCGGCAGAATTGTATCTGGCGGGGAATGGTCCCCGGGGACATGGAACATACGGGACAAAGCGTCTGGCTTAACATTTTTACCCCCCGGCCGATAGGTTATATGTAGCTGGAACCTTGAGAAGAAAAGTGCCCATCGTGCCTGATGGGGTTTCAGTCTCTTAGCAGTCCGGAGATATTCAAGGTTCTTGTGATCCGTAAATACTAAGATAGGGTGCGAGGCTCCTTCCAAAAGGTACCGCCATTCCTCCAAAGCAGCCTTTATTGCCAGCAGTTCCCTGTCACCCACATCGTAGTTTCTTTCTGGAGATGAAAGCTTCCTAGAGAAGAAAGCGATGGGGTGGAGTGAGGCTTTTGGACCTCGCCTCTGTGAGAGAACTGCTCCTACTGCAGTTTCTGAAGCATCTACTTCAAGGGTATAAGGCAGAGCAGGATCCGGATGCTTCAGGACGGGGGCCGAGGTGAACAACTTCTTGAGTCTGGAAAAGGCTTCTTGGGCTTCGGGAGTCCATCGGAAGCGTACAACCTGCTTGGTAAGCTGGGTTATGGGGGAAATAACTGCTGAGAAGCCCTTAATGAACTTGCAGTAGAAGTTTGCAAAGCCCACAAATCGCTGGACTCCTTTCTTGTCGCTTGGGGCTGGCCAGTCCAGAATAGCTGCCACTTTCTGTGGGTCCATGGAGATGCCGGAGGTGGTGATGTAGAAACCCAGGAAGGAAATGTTGGTGCACTCAAAGGCGCACTTTTCCGCCTTACAGACTATGTTGTCTGAGGCAGGCGAGTACAATCTTTACATGCTGTCGGTGTTCTTCCAGAGTCGGGGAGAAAATTAGAATGTCGTCTAAATAGACAACTACGAATTGGTCCAGGAAGTCTCGAAAAATATCGTTCACCAAGTGCTGGAACGTAGCTGGGGCATTACATAGTCCGAATGGCATCACAAGGTATTCGAAGTGACTGAACCGGGTGCGAAATGCCGTTTTCCACTCATCCCCTTCCCGGATGCGGATTAGGTTGTAAGCCCCACGGAGGTCTAATTTGGTGAAAACTGTTGCGGTTCCAAGTCTCTGAAAGAGTTCTGGGACTAAGGGCAGAGGATACCGATTCTTGACGGTGATCTGATTAAGGGCCCTGTAATCTATACAGGGCCTCAAGGAGTGGTCCTTCTTCTCAACGAAGAAGATTCCCGCTCCTGCGGGTGAAGTGGAAGGTCTGATGAACCCCTTGGCCAGGTTCTCGTCCAAGTATGCCTTGAGGGCAACCAGCTCTACTTCGGACAGGGGAAAGATTCGCCCAAAGGGAACTTCAGTCCCGGGTAGAAGATCGATTGGGCAATCATAACATCTGTGTGGTGGGAGAACGTCAGCCCCCTTCTTGCTGAACACGTCCAGGAAGTTATGGTAGGGTGCTGGAACGAGCAGGCGGCTTTCCTGGTTACTGTCACCTTTTGGACCAAGCACAGATAAGGAAACTTCCCGGTGTTGTGGCAGGCAGTGGTGCACACAGTAGGAGGAGCCAAAGCGGACCTCGCCCGTTGCCCAATTAATGGTAGGGTTGTGAGCCCGGAGCCAGGGAAGGCCCAGGATGACTGGACAGAGTGGAGATGTTATGGCGTCCAATCGAAGAAGTTCCCGATGACCCCCTTCAGTGGTGGCCAGCATGGGGATAGTCTCCTGGGTGACGGTGCCAGATTTGATGGCTGACCCATCAGCAAGCCGGACTAGCATGGGGTGATCCTTAGATCGAAGGGGGATCCGGTGTTGAGCTGCAAAGGTGGCATCAACAAAGCAGCTACATGCTCCTGAATCCAGAATAGCCTGTACTTGGATGCCCCCACCGGGGAGCCGTAGGGAGATAGGAAGCAGGAAATGCACCTTATGATCAGGCAGATACATCAGTCTCTCCGCAAGCAGGGGTGCGCTCTTACCAGCTTTGGCAGGGCAGTTCCGAATCAGGTGCCCGGGGCCCCCACAGTACAGACAGAGATTCTGTGATATACGATGCTGGCATTCTCCTGGCGTCAGCGGTGGATGGGGGCGCTCAATTTGTACAGGCTCCAGTGGGTCTGGTGGAACGGAGAAGGAGGTGGCGCTTGGGTTGGGACCAAAGTCTGTGGACATTCTCCAGGTGAGAGGTGCGAGCCCTGTGGATCTCTCAGCTCTGCGTTCCCGCAGGCGGCGATCTATCTGGACAGCCAGATCGATCAGGGCGTCGAGGGATTGTGGTACCCCCACGCGAGCCAGCTCGTCTTTGAGCGGCTCTGAGAGACCCAGCCGGAATTGATGGCGGAGGGCCGCATTGTTCCAGGCAGTGTCTGCGCTCCAGCGCCGGAACTCAGACACGTAATCTTCGGCCGACCGGCGGCCCTGTTGCAGAGCATGAAGGGCTGCTTCAGCCGTAGTGGCCAGATGGGGGTCCTCGTAGAGCTTGGCCATTGCTACGAAGAAATGCTCTAGATTGGTAATCTCTGGGGCCCCTTGCTCCAGCAGGCAGTGGGCCCATGCCTGGGGTTCTCCCAGTAGGAGCGAGATCACTAGCCCCACTTTAGTGGCCTCCAAGGAGAAAGCAAGTGGCTGAAGGGCAAAGTACAAGTTGCAGGAACTGCAAAATGCCCGAAACTTCCTGTGGTCTCCCGAAAACCGCTCGGGCATAGGCACCTTAGGCTCAGTGGGTAGGGTCACAATGGTGCATGAGCCAGGCTGGCCAGGTCTGGCTGCTGAGGACACTGAGAGCTCATGGACCTCTTTCATCAGGCGGGTATATCCCTCTTGTAGACTTTTAATGGCTTGTGTAAGCCCAGCCAGATGTCCACATAAATCTTCTATGGGAGAGGTCCCCTGCGCAGACTCGGACATGGCTGTTCGATACTGTCACGTACCTGGTGGTCGAGTCTGACTTATGCAGGGGACAACCTCTCTTACGGCTCTGGTTCGCGAACCCCTGATAGTGTAGACAGGGAGCTCGGGAGCACAGGGGAGCACGAGGGCTGGACGTGGTCGCTGGTGGTGGGTGCAGGTCCGCAGAAGCTCGTGCTTGGCAGAAGCGTAGTGGTACAGTCTGGGTCGGCAACGTGCTGGCAAAGCGGTACAGAAGGATGAGACAGGCGGATGGTCGGGATGCAGGCAGGGTCGGCAACGTGCGGGCAGCGGAAGTACACGGGATCAGGCAGGAGAGGGGTCGTAGACAAGCCGGAGGTCGGGGCAGGCAGAAAGCAAACAAAGTCCAAAGATAGCCGGGGTCACAGATGCAGGAAGTCACTTCAGAGCAGATACAGGTCACGGTAACGTTATAGATCGAACAGCACTTGCTACAGGAAACAGGAAGTTTAAATAGAGCTGCTTCTCAGCAACTTAGAGGAAACCACAACCACATGCAATTAACCCTTATCACACTCTTCTTCTAACACCAGCTGCCCAGCATGTCAGTTCTGACAGTGGAGGGCCTAACACCTGGATGCAGATCACTTGCCCAACTAAATCTGCCACTGCAGGTGTGGCTTCTCTGAGCTGATGAGGGAGGGAGGATAATGAATTTATACTCCCTGAGCATGTCTAGGAACCCACGGAGTGGGAAATG
This sequence comes from Glandirana rugosa, assembly GCA_018402905.1. NCBI lineage: Eukaryota > Metazoa > Chordata > Amphibia > Anura > Ranidae > Glandirana > Glandirana rugosa. The sequence goes on from BLSH010165771.1 coordinate 90,108, forward strand.
GAGTTAAAGATATTTGCTCTGGCAGCAAAATGGTTAAAAAATATGCACTGCAGCATTAAATTGTAAGTGCATCTGCACCTAACGTTTTCTCTTACTCTCCTAAAAAGTCTCACACATACCTGTTGATCCTGCAAGTAAAGTCAACCTCATGCAGCTTCCTGTGATGTGCCTCCTATATTGTAAGCTCTAAGGAACAGAGCCCTCTGATTCCTCCTTTATTGAATTGAATTGTAACAGTACTGTCTGCCCTCATGTTGTAAAGTGCTGAGCAAACTGTTGGCGCTATATAAATCCTGTATAATAATAATAATAATAATAATAATGTGCAGACAGTGCCACTGCAGTGCTCATGAATTCAAAGAAACTATCCCTAATGTAGGCTATGTCTGCTTACACTACAGTGGGATGGTAAGATGTTACAGGGGGTATGACTATCAGCAAGTGGGCATCCTTAGTTGTAAAGAAGGCAGTGAAATTTGGCAATTGACCTGATGCATTAAGAAAAATATCCATACCTGGAAAGTGTATGTGTGGGTGGGGCCACTCGCCCTGTACGTGGGGGAACCTTTCTCGCATGTGCACACTCATCAATGCCGGGACCAGCTGGGCAGCGTGCTCATGTGAAAATCAAACATTATGGGGGGTTCCCTGGCTTAGAAATGACCCGTAGATAGTGTCCCTTTGTAGAAGTGCTGTCCCGTGGCACTATGCACCTATGCGAACTGGATGCGGCTTACACCGCATCCAATTCACATGACACTTGAAAACAGGTTCACACAGGTGTGGTGCATTCACACTCCGCATTGCACAGAAAATGTGTGCGTTTTCTGTGCAGTGTGGTGCGAATTCCCAGCCTATTAAGTTCAATGGGAACGCATCTAACAAGGAGATGTGTTCCCTACTGAATGGGGATCTTTCCCCTGCTCACGGCCCCCTCCCACCCTCCCCCCACAGTTTCTGCGCTGTGAGAATGGATAGGACCCGCCGAAGGGCGGCTCCGTCCCTTCTCATAGATCGCCACTTACTTCTGGGTCCTGTGCTGAGCGGTTGGCCTGATGCATTGTGGACACAAGAGGTTGGCTGCTTGGCATGGGCACCATTCAGAGAATGCTTTGAATGTTCTGATTGAATGCAAAGCATTCTCGGATTGGCATGACATCACTGCCCAGCTGTCCACATCGTCAAATCAGTGAATGTTCTGCATTCATCCAGAAAGTGCCCCCCTCCGAACCATACCAGGCCACATGCCCTCAACATGGCCCACAAAGCACCTTGTCCCCATGTTGATGGGGAGAAGGGCCTCATCCCCACAACTCTTGCCGGTGGTTCTGGGGGTCTGCGGGTGGGGGGCTTATCGGAATCTGGAAGCCCCCTTTAATAAGGGGGTCCCCAGATCTCAGCCCCCCTATGTGAATGAGTATGGGGTACATTGTACCCTTACTAATTCACCAAAAAAAGTGTAAAAAAAAAACACAGGAGACAATTACTATATACTACACTGCCTGCACATACTCTATCTACACTGTATACTGTACATTACATGGCCTGTATATACTCTATCTACACCGTATACTACACTGCCTACACGCCACTAACTAAACTTCCTAAGCTCTCTCTATCTCCGTTATTATGCACTATATACGGCTGCTGTGCAAGGGGCCTTATGTAGTGTGGGGCGTGGACTTAGCCCCCTGAGCCAAGATTGCCCAAAGGCACCCTGCCTCTGGCCAATCATGGCTCTCACAGCAGCGCGCTGTGATTGGCCAATGCATGCAGGTCATGTGCATGCTTTGGCCAATCAGTAGATGTCATTTCCCATTGTCTCGCACTGCACTAAAGGGCACTTGAATTTGTCACGAACACCCCATAATGTTTGGGATTCGGCGAATGGGTGAATGCCCAATGTTCAAGTCAAACTTATGTTCGACTCGAACAGCGGGCTCATCCCTACTGGTGACAGATCTTTTGTGACTAACTTGGAGAACGTCATCTTAATGTAACCTGCTGACCTAATACGGCCTTTATGTGTGATTCTTATTCACTCAGATTCAATATTTGCTTCTGTTGGGGTTGCGTGTTCTAAATCCTAATGTGCCACTTAACCTTGGAACTTGTCAGTTAAAGAGACAGATGTGACTATTTTATCTTCTCTTTCCATGAAATAGCTTTCTTATTTGCATATCTGACACGTATCTTCAATAGTTTCTGCGTTTTAAATGGGAATTGGATTTTACTTTCAAATAAGGCCCTCCTTTTGTTATTATTGCAGTAACATCTTGAAAAACTGCATTATAATTAAAGCCAAACTCCAGTTATTTTTTTTTTTTTAACTTTGCATATAGTGTGGAGGGTTTTAAAGGAAACCTATACTGAGAGAAATATGCAGGCTTCCATTGTTGATCTCATCCTGAAAATGCTAATGTTAATTCATGCTAAGTGAGGCGCTTATCATAAACACATAACACATTGAATACAAAAGACTTAAATTAAAAAAATTGAATACAAAAGACTTAAAAAAAACAGTCATTTAAAAAAATTCATAGATGTGTGATAATGAGTATAGAAAAAATAAAAAGTCTACGAATGTGCAAAAAAATGTGCTTCCCTTAATCACAAGCCAGAAGACACAGTTTCCAGAATAACTGCAAAAGAGAAGACAGGAAAAAGCTCCCCAAACATTGAATAGAAGTGAAGATGGCTGCTTACCAGAGGTTATTGGCTTTCAAACAAATGAAAAGCCAGAAGTGTTTTAGTAGATAAACCCCAAATGGATCCACAATAGTTGGAAAAGGACAACACTTGGCCCCTTGACTCCACTCTCAATACACGGGGCATATAGAATATAAAAATTCATAGTTTAGTATGTTCTAATAAAAGTTTGCAGAAATTGACAGGCATCTCAATATCGTAAAAAGCTGCAGCTATGCAACTAGCAAAAAGTTGGCGATAGATTCCATTTGGTCGGTGGCTGCTGTATGTGGTGAAGTCACGTTAGGCACCACCAAATGCGTTTCGTCATACGTTTGACGTCGTCAGGATTGAAAACGTTGGGTGCCTGATTGCCATACTGCTGTAATGCCACCATGCTTTCAGAATTATTTATCTGGAACATACATGCAAGTGGAATCAGATGTCCTAACATGCATACTTTTCTGGACGTGTAAATCAGAAACAGTTGAAGCCAGTGGATCAACCTAATAGTCAATAAAGTAGTATTTTCAGAAGCAGCAGGCAAGATTGCCTCCATATTTCTCTCACTACTGCTTTACTTTAAATACGGTCAGTATCCAATACCTCACTTTCTGTTTTTTGTTTGTTTGTTTTGATTTTTTCAACTTTATTTTTATTAAAAATTCATAATAGCCAGTTCACACAGGGGTGATCCAGCTTGCAGAGCGACTCAGCGCGACCACACATAACGTGACTTCAGCGTGGCTTGCAAACAACTTTTATAATAGAAGTCAATGCAAGTTGTCTGAAGTAGTACAGGAACCTTTTTTTAAGTCGGAGCGACTTGAGTCGCCCCCATTTAGAATGGTTCCATTGCAATACATGGAACGTGACTTGTCAGGCGACTCAAGTCACCTGACAAGTCGCCCCTGTGTGAATCAGCTCTCTCTGTTACATATATATTTGTTTACAGTAGGTACATATGCATTCAATAGGAGACCTTCAACATAGCTGGCAAATATCAAAGCACTTTCACCACAGGTTAAAAATCTATGCATAAGGCCTCATGAATACTAGCTTTATAATGGGGTACTGCGCTGTTAGTGTATGGAGGATACGGTTATGTTTGCACAAGATCTGTATACAATCTGAAATAAAACTGATATAAAGTGCTTATCTAAGTCGTGACTAAGTGCTTGTAAGTTATATCATCAACTAGCATACTGTATAAATACACATCGCAAAGTGAAGGTGCCCTGAAGAAGTCACGTGACGTGACGTAACGCGTAGGACTGGTTACAGCCCGAGTCGGAAGCACAGTGAGAGACGGCGGCGCTGTTTTTATTGTTTTTATATGCGTGGTGTTTTTTACTTCATGTAAGCAGCCAATTTTACATTTTAATAAACGGCTTTGGCATTGCTATATCACACTATGGGAGCTTGTCTTCTCTATCCCTGAGGGGGAGTTCCGCCAGTAGCTACCCACTATTGCAACTGAGAGGAACCTGTGAGGAATTTGAGAGGAAAGAACCGAGGGAAGAGCGCCCCCTAGGTGGGAGGACCATATAACACAAGCTAGTGGCATCTAGCTAAAGGCGCATATACTGCGCCCTAGAGGTGAGAGTTCTGTGAGCACATTTAGAAGAGCACCGTCACACAGAGTCCCCCTGGTGGTGTTTGAAGATATCTACCAGATAGACTCTCATGAATTTTTTGCACAACTCCAAGCACTTTATTCTACTATTTTCCAACTCGTCTTGAGCACTCACTCTGACACGAAATTAACTCTATAGGACTGAAGAATTGTTTTATTTACTTATGGACTTTATATTCATGCTTTACTTTTGCACTAAGTCACTTTATTTATGATATTGTTTCACTTTGTGATGTGTATTTATACAGGATACTAGTTGATGATATAACTTACAAGCACTTAGTCACGACTTAGATAAGCACTTTATATCAGTTTTATTTCAGATTGTATACAGATCTTGTGCATAACATAACATAACCGTATCCTCCATACACTAACAGCGCAGTACTCCATTATAAAGCTAGTTCATCTGATACTACTGTGTATAGTATTAGTACTGCAGCAGTTAGGCTCATTATGTTTGATTTGTGGAAATCCTTACACCTACAGAGTGGCAGCGCAGGGGATTAGATTACACTCATGTATACTGCAATGGCTAAACTGACGTTTAGGAGCAGTTGGGAGTTTTTTTTCAGCAGCTCCTGAACTATCCTCAGTGTTATCTTATGTGTACATGTACACCCAGTCGTTTACAGTCATTTAGAGGCAGTTGAGTTTACTGACTTTTTTTGAAAGCAGATAAGGCCTTATGTACACGGGGCATTCGAAAAAATGAGTTGCAAAGCCACTGCCCATGCCAGGAAAAGGTGGCTGTAAAAACGTGCTTTTAGTAGCTTTTTGCATTGGCTTTCATGCGCATTTAGCGTGTAAGCTTTTAGCAGCATTTCTCTGCCTCTATTCAAAATCAATAGTTCCCTATGAGAGCCATAACTGATCTCACTTTCAGCCCACTGATTTGAATAGAAGTCGCATGCAAAGCGGATCATCATGATCTGTCTTGTGGTATGACTTATTCTCTGAGGATCTTGAAGGGGAACTGCACGCCAAATTAAAAAAAAAAAGTGTGGGGTCTCCCCCAGATCCATACCAGGTCCTTTGAGTCTGGTATGGATCTTGAAAGAGAACCCCATGCCAAATGAAAAAAAAAGAACAGAGTGGGGCCCCCCCAAAATCCATACCAGACCCTAGTCACGTGACGTCACAAGGGGTGGGGTCTCATGATGATGTCACCGGATGGCCAAGCCCCATGGCTATATAAGAACCAGAAGAGAGTGGAGTTGGCACAACGATGGGAGACAGCGTCAGAGGAGACCGGGTCAATGACAGAGAAGACAGTAGTGGCGGAGAAGAAGACTGGAGGAAGAAGACTAGAGGAAGAAGACCAAAGGAAGAAAACAGGAGGAAGAACACCGGAGGGAGAAGATTGGAGGAAGATTTTTAATAAAGGACTTCTCAAAACCGTCTCTTGTTTTTTTTTACACTTTTTTGGGGGTGAATGAGTAGAGGTACAATGTACCCCATACTCATTCACACGGAGGGCCAGGATCTGGGGGCCCCCTTCTTAAAGGGGGCTTTCAGATTTCAATAAGCCCCTGCTGGCTCACCCCCCAACCACCACCCAGGGTTGCTGAGAAGAGGCTCTTGTCC
>BLSH010165771.1:114405-126417 GCA_018402905.1 Glandirana rugosa
GGACCCCGCGCGTGGACCCTCGTAGGCACTGGCGGCCCAGATACTCTGGGCAGTGTAGTGCCTAGTGCCATTTACCCGCGAACCTCGCCGGCAAATGGTGCACTAGCGAGGCAGTTTACTGCCTCGTAGTGTACATTTGTTCGGTCGCCTTCACGGCCGAACAGAGAGGGGAGAGGCGTGGCTAGCCACGTCACACTGTCCTCTCCCCCCTCTCTCATCTACGTCGCCACGACACCCGTCCTAGACTTCACGGGTGTCGTGGTGACACACGGTCCGTCCCTGGGGGTAGGTCGAAGTGGGTACAGGTGCGGGAGTAGGTACCGATCGGTGCGGAGAGGGGAGAGACAAGCCGGCACTTCCGCTGGCTTGTTTACATGTGATGCTCCGTCATTTGACGGAGCGATCACGTGGTAAACGGCCGCTCCAAGCGCCCATTTACCGTGATCCGTGATGTGACGGGTCTCATAGACCCGGCGGTCACGGATGCTCCCAGGTGCGCGCCCCAGGGGGCGTGCGGGAGCGCGATTCTGGGAGGTCGTTATTATACTCCCTCCCAGAACAATGGGTGCCACTTGCGGCCGTGTAACTACGTTACGCGGTCGGCAAGTGGTTAAATGACATTTTTTCTTTTACAAATTTCATTTTGCTCTGGCACTGTTCTAAACATCACAGAGGTGCGCCCTTTTACGGGAAGACTAAGAGGACCCCCCAGGCACATTATTTAAAGGAATATTTCATTTTTATTGTTTCACTTTAAGCATTATTAAAATCACTGCTCCTGAATAAATGATTGATTTAAAAACTTTGTTTTGCATTGATACATGTCCCCTAGGACAGGACCCGCGTCCCCATACACTTTTTAGGGAAATAACTTGCATATAAGCCTTTAAAATAAGCACTTTTGATTTTTCATGTTCGGGTCCCATAGACTTTAACGGTGTCCAAATGTTCGCACAAATTTTTTGCCTGTTCGCATGTTCTGGTGTGAACCAAACCGGGGGTGTTCGGCCCATGCCTACTATTGGACATCATCTGGGGTTCGTCTTTACTAATAAACTGGTTTAGGCAAGGGTTCCCAGAGACCTAACATTTTCTTCCAGGGTTCATCTGGTGTAAAAAAAGGTTATGAAAGACTGAGCTATGTCTACCAAGACACTTTGAAAAATGTACATTTTAGCATTTAGGAGATAATCTCAGCAGGGCACTGGCACCAAACATCTATTCATGGTGCAAATAGACAGAAAATATTTTTAAATAGTGCGTGATCCCAGATAATTATTATGCAGCAGTAGAACCACTTTATGTTCAAACCAATCTTGTATAAGTTATCCCTCCAGAATATCCTTTAGCTGCTACAGCCCAGTAATGCTCTGCATACAAGCAGCTTTGAGTGTTGATGTCATTGACTACACCGATCCTGTCAGCCAATGTTATTGAACTGCTCTGTACTCACCTTCTATTACTTTGCTGAAAGTATTGATGACTTTGACTACTCTAATTGTATCTGCAGACATTATTGAACTGTTTTATACTCAAAGTGCATTTTTTTCTGCAAGTCTTTATCCCACTATCTTTGCAAATCTTTGCTGTAAAGGTTACTTACATCCAATTCAGAAAATAAGAGTTAGGCAAAACTCTGTTGCTATGTTATTGCTTCACCATTATACTGCAATTTAACTCTCCGTAAAGCTGGTCATGCATGTTGCAATCCTATGGCAATTTTACCACTTTACATCCATCAGGAATCACAAGTACAATTGCAAGTAATCGCCAGAAACTAAGAAATCTGCCACACAAAAGTTTGATAGTACCAAAATTTGATTGTGAAGTCATAACTGGGCAATAGATTCACCACTTATATACAGTTTATTGAAAGATTGTATGGAAAAGTACAGCAGGTTTTTTTTTAAAGTGATCAGATTTTGATAGTCATAGTCCTTTGAAAGCACCATTTTACGCCTTAGATTGCATTAAAATTTAACAAAAAGAGGAATCAAAAGTTTAATCACTCTATCAACTCATCGCATATAGTCAGCTTCAGGCTTACACTAAATAAAAAAAAAAAAACAATCATGGAACGATGAATCATTCTAGTTCGTTCCTCCAAGGATTTGTGTTTAAACAAACTGCTTTGTAGAGGAGTTGCAGTTCTTGTGAGCCGTGTTATTGTACAATAATTCCAGCATGACCCTAGCACTGGAAAGAATCACCTTTTACTAAGAAATCATGCCAGAATTTTAGCATGGTAGTGCCAATGTTCTGTTCTTACAATCAGCCAATGAATGCACAATTGTCATTGGTTTTTGATTTGTAGTACTATAATGACACACTGTATTTATATGCAACATGTAAAGATCTTAATGTGACCAACTGTGTTGATTTTCTTATACACCTCTATGAAAATCTGCCCTGACAGCGGTAGGCTTAAAGTGATTGTAAAGTCTTTTTTAAAAAAAAATAACAAACATGTTATACTTACCTGCTCTATGCAGTTGGTTTTGCACAGAGCAGCCCAGATCCCCCTCTTGTTGGGTACCTCTTCAGCTCTTCTGGCCCCTCCCTCCTATTGAGTGCCCCCACAGCAAGCAGCTTGCTATGAGGACACCCGAGCCGAGTCACAGCTCCCTGTGTCCATTCAGACACAGAGCCGTGACTCAGCACGCCCCCTCTCTCTCCTGATTGGCTTACTGATTTTGATTGACAGCAGTGGGAGCCAATCATTCTGTGCTGCTGTCTCAGCCAATGAGGAAGGAAGTCCCAGGCAGCTTAGACACTCCTGCAACATCGCTGGATAAAGACGGCTCAGGTAAGTATTAGGGGGTCTGAAGGGGGCTGCGGCACAGAGGGTTTTTTATCTTAATGGATAGTATCCATTAAGATTAAAAAACCTTCTGCCTTTACAATCCATTTAAAACCTAGAAGGAGATTTCATCACAGGAATAAACATACTCTCTTCTGTGTCATGTTTGCCTCACCTTGAAGGCCATACAACCATCAAAATGAACATTGGAGTAACTAGTAGAGGGGAACTCATGGCAGCATACAGTTCAAATATACAATATATATGAACTGAAGTAAAAAATGTGGTAACACTTTCACACTACTATGGGCGGTGTGATGTGTAAATAAATAAATAAACAAAACAAGTAGACTCAAGGTTGCTGCTTAAAATGTAGTTCCACCCAGAATTTTTTTTTTTTGGTATCCACTCTTTTAATACTAAGTTGATGTAACATTTTGTTTCCTTACTTTCAAACTGCCTAGTAATTATTAAATGTATTTTTTACTCACAATTTAATTTTTCTCACTGCTGGACTTATCCATTTTAGGTGAGGGCATCTGAAGCCCATCCGTAGTCTCCTGGCATCTCTTCCTGAAATAAGTGCATGGTGGGTAACCATCATGCACTCTTCGATCTCGGTCCACCTTAAATCACGTCATTTCCTGTCTGAAAATAACACGATTTTACAGTACTGGGAAGCCCACTGACTCCTGGGAAATGATGAGTCACATCTCCCAGGAGGCATGGGGAAGCAGGAAGTGAGGAGAAGAGCCTCAGACCTAAAAGGGGCAGATTACAGAGACCACCTAGTAACAAGCGACTTAGGGTGAGTATAAAAAAAAAATTTCCTTCAAAGGTAAGTCTATATAGGCAAAGGACTTGAATGATGTAAAAGAAAATTTCTGGGTGTAACTCCACTTTAACACTGACTGTGTTCCCACATATAAAAAATCAAAACTCAAAGAAATGTGAAGCACTACTTGTAACAGTCCTGCGTACTGGGCTATAGCTGTGTGCATAGAAGCCATTTTGTCATGTCTGAGCTCACCTCAGCCATGTTGGTATGTTAAGGGCACACCACATTAACCTTGCCCCCACCTTTTTTCTTTCAGTTATACAATCCACAAAACTGTTGACTGAGGCCGGGTCCTTATCACTCCATTGATCTGACCCACAGACTTTTCCCATTACCCAATCCACAATTTAAGGCTGGAAACCCTAATAAAGCTAAATAATAATAGCACAACCATAATATGGACATATTTGGTTTCCTCTGATAATTTGTTATGTTTCAAGTCCAGATACCCCTACGTCAGATAATATGGGGAACCACTGGTAACACTTCTTCCTCCTAGACAAATTTGACATTGGAAACCTGTCATGTTTATATTTGTTGTAATGCAAGTTTCCTGCTGGACCATAATATACCATAATACACACTGCCTATGAGAGAGACAGAGGATCCACCTCCAAGCCTGGTACATGAGCTATAATACTTAAAGTGGATGTAAACCTGATTCATGAATTTTGAGCTGGGCACATATATCTGCAGTGTTTTGTTATCTCTCTTCAAAGCACTATGTCCCGTGGCTGTCTCCTGCAGAGTTCTTCTGCAAGTTCTCCGTCACATATGATAAAAGCAGCCAGAGTTTTGTGTTGGGTTGGGAGCTATAAATAGATTAGCCAGAGCCCTGAATGATTTAACAAACAGAGCTGAGAGTTTCTACCTATGAGGAGAGGAGGTGTGTGCCTTTCCTCCAATCAGCTGTCTTGGCTGTATGCCCAGGCTTCACTGCAGTGCTAACCAGGAAGTGAAAACCTCCTAACACAATGTGCACTTTCTAAACAGTATATAAAGATGAAGACAGCAGATATACATGTAAAACTTATGTAGGGAGATTTGTTTCATCCCTGTGTATCGTCTGAGGCTGTTCACTTCACTGAGTATATGTGAGAGTTAACATCCACTTTAAGAAAAGTAAAACACAGTACTTTCTACAAATTGTAACAAGGAATATTATAACTAAACCTAAGAAGGGCGGTGCAATCCCAGGCAGTCCATAATGATGAAAGACGAGAGTAGTGTACAAATTGCTCAGTGCATATTGTGGCTCCCCTGGTGGCCAGATTGTTGAATTAGGGATAGGATCAGGCAGTGCTTGGTAACCCTGACTAATCTAATTAGAATTTTGTATGATGCTTTTGTAAAAAGTCAGTTAAAATGTATGAGATTTCCATATTTTTACTTGTTGCAGACTGGATGGCAGTTTTGAAAGTTTTATAATTATGAAGACAAACTACTTCAGCTATAGGAAAAAAATTTGTAGATAAAATGTCTTATATATGAATTTCTAACATAATTCCTTTTTATGGTTTCTATTTGCACATTAATTGACTAACATTTTACATACACAAAATATTTCATCTTCTTTTGAATGTAGATTAAATAGATTTCCCCCAAGTTTAAGAATAAAGTGTCTGCTTTAATTTCAATCAATAAAAGGCTTAAGGTTTAGAGACAAATTTAATCTAGAGCAGACATTGCCTACAGACTTATCTTAGTGAAATTTTACTTTCATGGCACTGATACCATCTCCCTGTGCTGCAATATCTTTTCTTAACTGCACAGAAACAGTGTAGCAATATGTTTGCTAATGTCTTTTTCCTGGCTTATCACACAACCATTCACCATCTGGAGAGAACGGTAGAGGAAAAGAGCAAGCTATATTCTTGTGGGAAAATTCAATGAAATATCAACACTTGCAATGCCAGGATCTTTCTGCCAATCTTAAAGGTAAATTTCAGTCAAAGAACTAAAACCTCTGATCAGGCATCCTTTTTATTTGCTTGTGAATTTTATTTACTTATGATTGAAAGAAAATCAGCATATTTTGAGATATTATTGTCAGGTTCATTTATATATATATATATATATATATATATATATATATACATACAGTATCTCACAAAAGTGAGTACACCCCTCACATATCTTTTCATATGACAACACTGAAGAAATGACACTTTGCTACATTGTAAAGTAGTGAGTGTACAGCTTGTATAACAGTGTAAATTTGCTGTCCCCTCAAAATGACTCAACACACAGCCATTAATGTCTAAACCGCTGGCAACAAAAGTGAGTATGCCCTTAAGTGAAACTGTCAAAATTGGGCCCAATTAGCCATTTTCCCTCCCTGGAGTCATGTCAATCGTTAGTGTTACAAGGTCTCAGGTGTAAATATGGAGCAGGTGTGTTAAATTTGGTGTTATCACTCTCACTCTCTCATACAGGTCACTGGAAGTTCAACATGGCACCTCAAAGAACTCTCTGAGGATCTGAAAAAAGAACTGTTGCTCTACATAAAGATGGCCTAGGCTATAAGAAGATTGCAAGACCCTGACACTGAGCTGCATCCTCAAACGGAAGGTGGAGGAGCGCAAGGTCTGTAACATTCACCAGCTCCGTGATGTCGTCATGGAGGAGTGGAAGAGGACTCCAGTGGCAACCTGTGAAGCTCTGGTGAACTCCATGCCCAAGAGGATTAAGGCAGTGCTGGAAAATAATGGTGGCCACACAACATATTGACACTTTGGGCCCAATTTGGACATTTTCACTTAGGGGTGTACTCACTTTTGTTGCCAGCAGTTTAGACATTAATGGCTGCGTGTTGAGTTATTTTGAGGGGACAGCAAATTTACACTGTTATACAAGCTGTACACTCACTACTTTACATTGTAGCAAAGTGTCATTTTTTCAGTGTTGTCACATGAAAAGATATAATAAATTATTTACAAAAATGTGAGGGGTGTACTCACTTTTGTGAAATACTGTATATACAGACATGGCCAAAAATATTGTCATTCCTGCATTCCTGTCAGATAATGTGCCACTTCACCCAGAAAATTGTTGCAATTGCAAATGTTTAGGTATTCTCATGTTTATTTCTTTTTTTTGTATGACGCAAAAAAGTGGAGAAACAAAAAGCCAAATCTGACACATTCCACGCAAATCTCCAAATTTGGACTGGATAAAATTATTGGCACCCACAATTCAATATTTGGCAGCACACCCCTTGGAAAAAATAACTGAAATCAATTTCCTCCATGTAACCATCAATGTGTTTAATACATCTCTCTACTGAAATTTTGGACCACTCTTCTTTCGCCAACTGTTCCAGGTCTCTCAAATTAGAAGGGTTACCTTTCCCAACTGCAGTTTTGAGATCTCTCTACAGGTGCTCTGTGGAATTTAGATCTGGACTCATTGTTGGCCAGTTCAGTACTCTCCAACGCATTGTCTTAAACCATTTCTGGATGCTTTTTGACGTGTGCTTTGGGTCATTGTCCCGCTGTAAGAACCATGACCTCTGACGAAGACCTAAACTTCTGACACTGGGCCCTACATTGCACCCCAGAATTCTTTGCTAGTCTTTCATAGTCTAGATTTCATAATGTCATGCACATGTTAAAGTGATTGTAAAGTCTTGTATTTTTTTAAAATAACACACATGTTATAATTACTTCCTCTGTGCAGTTGGTTTTGCACAGAGCAGCCCAGATCCTCCTCTTCTCAGGTCCCTCTTTTCTGCTCCTGGCCCCTCCCTCCTATTGAGTGCCCCCACAGCCAGCAGCTTCCTATGGGAGCACCTGAGCCAAGTCAGAGCTCCATGTATCCATTCAGACATGGAGCCTCGACCTGGCATCACCCTCTATCTCCCCTGATTGGCTGACTGACTTTGATTGACAGCCACAGGAGCCAATGACGCTCTTGCTGTGTCTCAGCCAATCAGGAGGAGTGTCAGACACATACTAATCTTCCTGCGCTTAGAGGGAAGGCATCTTTCACTCTGTATTCAGGTTGTCCATTAGATGCAATAAAACTCTGGATAATGTGCCACCTTGCTGCCACTGGTGAACTAGGGGGAGTGTCCCAGATGGCTTAGACATTCGTGGACATCGCTGGAGAGAGATGGGGCTCAGGTAAGTAATTGGGGGTGGGGGGGGGGGGCTGCTACACACAAAAGGTTTTTTTATCTTAATGCATAGAATGCATTTTCTACTTTTTTACCCATGTATCACATTTGGTCACATTATGGATAGAATTGGCCTGTTTACGGTTACCCTAAAGCTTGATATAGATATGACATGATCAATACCCAACCTAACCATATTTAACTAGATTGGACTATAATCTCATGTCTGCTTGAGCAAGAGGTACCAACTTCCCTCCTTTTCCCAGGTCAGCCACTTGACCTGACGAAAAGATCAGTTTACAAGTATTGAATGCTTTGATAAATATTCTGATGTCTGCCCCTTTATATGTCATGATAACGTCTCTGAAATGATTGATTATTTAGACCAGTGCCATGAGAGTTTTGTAGCACCACAGTACTGTTCACTGCAGTGAATGCTGACTATCCTTTTCAGTGCTGGCTATGATTTATAAAAACAAGAATGGGTTGAACATGTTCCTACTCCATTGCCAGAAAATCTCTGCTTTTAACACTATTATATTTTTCTAAAATTACATTTATAATGTAACGAACACTGTTGGTTTTTTTTTTGTCCAAACATACCAGTAAGTGGTTTGTCCACCATTTCTGGCAGTCTCATGTCTGTGGGCAATACCCAAGCTACAGCTGGCTGTGGCCTGGAGAAAGCAGTCATCTAGCAGGTTTAAATAACTTGTCTCAATCCCTTGTTCTCTCACTGATATGCAAGGGTCAGATTTTCCCCCTACGTAATACTTAATATTCCTAAACTTGGTCAAACAGAGTCACTCGTACAATTACATATAGCCCTTTACAGTCCTCTTGTAAGAGTTTGCCTTGAGGGTACTTGGATGGTGCCTGCACTATCGAAGCACTCTGATGTCTGTGCATACTTTAACTTGTAAAAGTCAAATCATGAGAAAGGTCTAAGTGCCTTTGATGAAACTGGTTTCAGCTGAATATTACAGCATGTTCTTCAACAGCAAAGTAAACACCATAGATTAACATGAAGCAGTTTACACGTGTGTATAAACACAGTGGTGGTCGTCTCACAACTTGTGCTGCTTCGGCAAATATAATATAATGAGATTAATGGCAGGAGTATCTTTTCCCATGGTTTGTCTAAACAGGATAAGAAATTCACTATCTGCACTGCTCCTATGTGTAACCTATCTGTATTGGCCTATTTGGCTGACATAGTATCTACTTCTCTACGGCTCTATCTGAGCAGCTTGGATCCAGTTCATCAAACAGATTAACGGTAACAATTCAGAGAGGGTACATTATCCTTCTCTAACTGAAAGGCACACAAACATGATATACACTGCTCCGGTGTAATTAACACCATTAATCATTTCTGTGCCAACTTAGACGCTTTCAAGTATGTTTACAAATTAAATAGGGAAGGGAAATCTTTTCAAGCAGGAAGGTAAGAAAGCACTCTTTGGTTTATTTTCATAATCCTAAAAAAGTATGGATTTTTTTCAATTTTATTAGTATATTTACTTAAAAACTGAATTATATATCCTCCTGAGTGAGAAACTTAAAACACAAACTTCATTGTACTACAATATTGCTTTTGAAATAGAAAACGGCATTATACCGATGTTCTTTTGTGCCATCTAATATTAAAATAGTTAACCGTTATGTGTTTTAACTGGGATCTTACCAAACTGCAAACTATAGAAAAACTATAGAAAAAAAATTATTTTCTTAGTAGAATAGGCTAGCCTCCCACTATTCTACTACACTATTCTACTAAGAAAAAGCATTACAGGGTTTATATCTTCCTTTACACGGGGCCCTAGCCTTCCCCTATTTTCTAAGAAAAAATATTACAGGGGCATCTCCTCCTTTACATTGGTCCTAGCCTTCCCCTATTCTAATAAGAAAAAACATTACAGGGGTACTTCTTCCCTTGTAGGGCTCTGGTGGGCACCCTAAAAAATCCTATGAAAATGACAGGTATTTAAAAGTGTATGTTCAGCCAAATGTTTAATTTTTTGTGGGGATATAGTAGGACAAAATTAGAACTTTGTCAGGTTTTACTGCTATTTGGGACTCCTTTGGGAAATGTAACCCCACTTCTTGCCCTGCTGAGAACAGTTTTACCAAATAGGAAATGAGGGTATATCTCAAACAGCAACACAGAAATAGCAGGACAGAAATAAAAAATGCTTTTTCTTAGCAGAATAGGGGAAAGTTAGGATCCCTGTAAACTTTTAATTGTGGTTTGCATCTGTGTTGCAGAGAAACATATAGCAACAAAACCTTTCCCCCCCTCTATCCAAAAATTAACCAGGAAAAAAAAGTTTTGGCTGGACTGGCTTTAAAGTCAGTTTTTGTATAGGATTAGGCACGGACTCCCAAGTGATGGTGCTGGGGCCTGGCTTTGTTACATTCTTCCTGCCCAGAAGTGCAGGTTTTCAGGGTGGTTACAGTGGCACTCAGCGAGGGAAGAAGTGATTATCTAAAAGGTATGATAAGGCATTTTCTATTTAATACTGGTGTTGATTGTAAGAGGGTATAGGCAAAGCCTTTCCCAAAGGCTACAAGGCTGCAGCGTACGGTATGGGTGACATGGCGCCGACGCATAGCGGGAGGAAGCCACCCCCCCGGGGAAGCCCTCAAGGGGCGGGGGCAGGAGAAACCCACTGTATGCGTCACAGCCCCCAAGAAAGGATGAAACCCAGGCGCCGGAGTGGTCCACAATGGAAACCGCCGCCCACAGACATAGGGGGCCAGATAGTTAAATATTGAAACAAAAAAAACTATTTGTGGACATATTAAACACTATGGGTATGGATAAAAACAAAAAAAAGAATCCGAAAAAAGAAGTCCACATGGGGACCCAGGGGTATTGGTCAAAATTAAGCCATGGCTAGTTGCAAGATATTCTCCACCACATGTGTCCATCCCTATTAGAACTGCAGAAAAGGGGGAAGTGGGGAAATGTGGGACTTTATATGAAGTCATGACATAACATCATGAACTTCCATCCCTGTTGCTTAGCAAACAAAACAAAACAAGACAAGACAAGATTGTACAATCATGTTGCTGATGTAATTTATACTGTACAATTATTTTATTACTATTCCTACTTTGGTTATTGATTTATGAAATATATTTATCTGTATTGATATGAATTCTTTATTAATAATAAAATATTTCTAATCATGATCCATCCTTATATATTTTACCACCACATGTGTCATATAAAGTCCCAATTGTCTTGTTTTGTTTTGTTTGCTAAGCAACAGGGATGGAAGTTCATGACGTTATGTCATGACTTCATATAAAGTCCCACATTTCCCCACTTCCCCCTTTTCACCCCTCATTTGGTCCCTATGATATATAATAGTTATTACCTATTCTCTTTAACTTTTATTCCAGATGACATACAAGCACGCTCCTGATGAGTGATTTTAGATCACGAAACGCGTAGAGCTTCCGTATGCTTACTATGTTATATTCCAGTATCTTATAAATATGTCATTAGGGCTATTCCCCTATGGGGTACCATAAAGAGCCATGGTAGTGCATGGATTATTATCTGTGTACGACCAATTGTATGTATATACGTCAATGGATGGTTCGGGGAATCAATGCATTATTTTGTTTTATTTATGAATTCAGTATCATAACATATTGATTTTATATTGTACAATCATGTTGCTGATGTAATTTATACTGTACAATTATGCTATTACTATTCCTACTTTGGTTATTGATTTATGTAATATATTTATCTGTATTGATATTAATTCTTTATTAATAATAAAATGGGGCGTGGCCTGGCCAGCAAGGAAGACGGACGCAGGCAGGAGAGGCTCCGTCAGAGGAAAACCTTATCCAGAGGCATCCTCCTCGCAGAAGCCAAAAGAACAAACAAAAACCATCCCAGCATACTGCCAAGACCATCAGGCATCAGAAAAGGCAAGTTTGGGGCAAAAAAAACGAATTTTCTGAAACGCGGCCTAGGCCGCTCCTAAAGCACCGGCCTAAATTTTCGGCCCGCCGGAACGCGCGCGCGAGCGGCGCTCACCTTAACAGCCACAAACAGCCACAATCAACCACCCGGGCACCTAGGCAGCACCCCACTGCCCCAAGGCCCCCCCACACGTGCAGAAACAACCCGCTTTAACAGTAACTCGGGGGGACCCCCCTCCGCAGATGGCGGCCTAGACCCCACGCTCCGTCACTCTGATCCAGTCCGCAAGCCACCCCTGGGCCGAAATA
>BLSH010165771.1:176177-190961 GCA_018402905.1 Glandirana rugosa
TGTAGTATGTATGACAATACACGTTAAGAAAGTACACGCGTATGTGCAAATTTTATAGATATAGTATAGGATATGAATAAATAAATTGGTAGCAACATAATAACCAGGTGCAAGATGTGCAACAATGACCAAAATTAAGGAAAACAAAAAATACCAAGCAACAAAAATGACCAAATAAATGTGTTTGTAATAAGTGAAATCACTTATTACAAACACATTTACTTCATAATTTCCATCACTTAATACTCTCTATTTTCCTGAACCTCAATCACCACTGCACATCCTGCACCCAATTACTACACCACCACCAATCAATCCATTCACATCCTGTTTATAAACACTTTATTAAGGATTTTATACAGCGCACATGAAAGAATTGCACATAACAGTATGTATGATGTTGTTATCCAGGTACAAAATATTATCACAAGTATATAACCAGAAGACAATATATCCATATGCCTAGGTTCCCAGATCTGCTTCCTGTCAGATACAAACATGTGAAATTCTCAACTTCCGCTACCAATCTTGCTTTTATTGGTCTCTTATAATAACCCTTATCTACCAGAGCTCAGGCTTTATGGTTTAATTATGTTTTTGTGTTGACTAGCTGAAATTGCTGGATAATGTTCATATTGCTCAATGTTGAGTGATAAGCATGGGGGTATTTGCAATAAAGAATTAAACAATGAAATTTAAAGAAAAAGTTTCCTTTTTTTTTTTCTTTCTTTCTTTTTTCCTTTTTTATATTGACTCAAAAATGTGTGAGATCTAAACTTCTATAAACGACTCCAGTGAAATAAATGATTGACTTTATTCGAAAGAAAGCAGCAAGCAAGACTGACTATACATGTAACTGTATCTTCCAGCATTATTAAATAGTATTGCACTTGTTGTTTAACCTTAATCTATTGCACCACTCTGCATGCTTAATGACAACAAAAAAGATGAACCTTTTGATGAACCTTACTATTACCCAACCTTAATTTTGACACAAAACTATATTCTGCTGTCAATATCGTATTTATTTTTTTAGCTCAGTATGAGTACCCGTTCACGCTAGTGCGATGACAGACATCGCATGTGATTTGCAGCGCATTGCTAATCATATCACATGTGATGTCTGTGTGATGCGATTTCAGCCATACAGATAGTATGGCTGAAATTGCATCACATTCAGATCAAACACGCACGGGACCCTTTTTTGTGTCAAACCAGAATCGGATTTCAGGGGTGTTCACACTTATGCAATCAGATTCATGGCCAAATTGTCAGTTTGCAGTGCGATATGTGAGCTGAAATGGGGGTGTCGTTAACATTGTATTGACCCTTTCCTCAGTACGCATATGGCAGTGCGAATGGCCATGCGAGTCAGGTGGGATGCGAGAACTCGAAGGGCTTAACTGAGGAAAAAAAAAATACATACTACATGTGGCAAATAAAATAAATTGCTTAGAAGTACCTTGAAATCAATACTCAAATAGCTGTGTTTTGATATTCACTTTAGTAGAAAAATGTTAAAAAAGTAACTGATAAATTGAATAGTTTATTTATATTGGTATATTTGTATTTGAGAGGTTCTCTTCCAAATCTCTGCAAACAGCATCTGGATATAAAATGTCACCTTTATGTGTGCAATATTGTTTTTTCTTTTTTTTGGATTTAAATATATTCTTCTGTTTGACCTTCGAAGGCCTTGACATAGCTATCCCTCAGGAATAGCTCTAATCCATAAATAAAGTAAAGGCAGCAATTATCTACACATTGGCAGAAGGTCTTAATACCCCCCTTGCCTCACAAAGGTCATGCCACAGCCTGTGCCATCATTCACTATGACAAAAGGTCAGGGTTGCAAAAACGCTCTTGGAATAGACAGGGCTTAAGCATTGTTGCTCCCACGCTTTCAAAAACCTAACACAGCATGGTAACCTTCTGGACAAATCCATAATATTCCCATCTCCATTTAAGGCATCCACAAACCTTCTTGAGAAGGGGGGATCCTAAGCCAAGTGCATATTATATGGAATATACCCAGTCTAATTTAATAATTCTTGTTTTAACTAGACTGCTGTCATTTGGGACACAATAAGCTTATTTCATTAAACGTGAATGGTTAAACTGGTTACAAATATTGTATTCATATCAATTGTCCCATACACTTGAAGAGATTGTAAAGAGAATGTACAATATTCAGGGATGCATTCATTTTTTGGTCATCCTCAAGTTGCTGTTTCTAAAGGAAGGCAAAGGCTTTATTCCCTAGGTCACAAGTCAATAAACTTTAATAATTGCTAATAGTCTACTGGTAGACTGTAGAACATCTTTGTATGATATTAGTTGCCAGATTACCAATTACTCCTTTTGTGAAGATAGGTAGCAAAACCACATAATAGATTTGTGACCAGCCAGGCAGCTTTACATATACTAGTCCTTTTAGCTATGCCTGAGCTTACATTGCACTTAGTAACATTTGGGGCAGTAAAAGTCCCATGAGTTGGATCAGATAAATAAATTGTTGACTAGATGGAATATCTTCAGGTACATGAGAAAATATGG
Organism: Glandirana rugosa; assembly: GCA_018402905.1. Taxonomy (NCBI): domain Eukaryota; kingdom Metazoa; phylum Chordata; class Amphibia; order Anura; family Ranidae; genus Glandirana; species Glandirana rugosa. The sequence continues at coordinate 178,734 of BLSH010165771.1, forward strand.
AACGTCAATCTTTGATGTTTGCAATGAAATAAAACGGGAAACAGAGACCTGGATACATTAGGGAGCTTTAAGTAGTATTTCGCAATCATCTATACATTTTCTTGGTGATCACATTTTTATTATGGAAGAAACCCAGATGAGTGTTGTCAGCTCTATATTCAAATCCTATGATAAAAAACAGGGTATGTCAATAATGGCTCCTATCCTAAGCAAACAAAAGAGATCATTCGGTATGTTACTATCAATAGATCTTTGACTGAATCATACCCCACATTAGGTTACCTCCAAACAGCTAGGGAATAAAGAAACAAATGGAGACATTGTGATTCAAGGAAGGTGAGGAAGAGAAGTCTCATTGAAATGACCAGCATTTATCATGAGAGGTGTCAGGTAAGACAGATATCTGCTGTGAGATCTATTGTGCTGTCTGGAAAGACTGAAACTAAATGGGTGGGTAATCAGACTGGTTCACATCACAGTCTGCTTTAAGATAAGCGTATATGGTATTGTTCCAGTACTATCTTGTGTCTATACATTGGTGGTGAGTTTCACTGTTTCATTTAGTTGAAATAAAAAGGCAGGGAGACACTAATTTTCCTATTATGGGTTTAGTATAATGTTATCTCTTCACTAGGAGCTCATTAAAATAATAGGTAATTAGCATAGTATTTTTACCTTTTTATACCACAGTATAACACAGCTTAGGGTAGACCTGATATCATACATACATACAATGGTTCTAATCAACTTAGAAATATTAAACATTTATGAAAATATATATTTGTAAAACACATAAAAGCAGCAATACATGACAAAATCCACCTTGTCGGCATCCCATGGCATTTAAATCAGGCAGAAATATAGCTATGATATTTTGAGCTTTTTTAATTTTTCAAGCAAAGGAAGACTGGCTAGTCTGGGAAAGAGTGCAAAGGGCACTCTAGATTTGACAAAAAAGGGTCAGCACTAACAGTAGGAGAGGACTTTCCTTGGCTTTTCATTTTCTGCACATGCTTAGACAATACAGCAATATACTGTATTATATAACAACCGTTCTATATAGCCTTATCAAACAACATGGTTAAAACCATGACTAGTCTGTAGAGTGGTAAAGTTGCTGATCCAGCCAGGCTATTTAGAAAGGCACTTGTCTATAATTTCATGATATTATAATCACCGAGCTATAGCTATGCTGCTTTTGCTATAGCAAATGTAAATACAGTGCCAATTATCTATATAACACATCTTTATAAACGCTGTTTAGTGAGTGACCCATACGGTAAGCTTGTTGGTCCTTGAAATACAACATTGGTATTTTGATTCTGAGTTTTTACAAGCCATTCGATTGTTTGTGTGACGCAGTTGTATCTGATGTAATTAAAAATTGCTTACAGCACAATAACCCAGTGACCACAGAAGCTAATCCAGGTTGTTGAAGTCCCTATTCTGCATGTGTTGAATTCCATTCATTGCAGATTGTATTTGTTAACTGTCAGCAAGGATCCATCAGTGTGACCACATGGGACATCAGCGAACAGATCAATTTGCCATGCCATCCAGTGATGTATACGTCTGACAAGTAATTACCATAGGAGAACAGCTCTCCGTGTCCAGTGTTGTTCTTCATGAAGGCAGAATTTACAGTACTTTAATGGATTGGAGCAAAAGAACAGTGGTGGTCTCTGGCAAGCAGATCATTCATCAGGAAATGGATTTAGCACTAATCTCCCTGCACAGAGGATTTCCATTTGGAGAACATGAAGAGGGAGAAGAACAATGGCAAAAATATCTTCCTAAACTAAAAGTGTTTTTCCAGTTCAATTGCTTTTCAGTGCTGCATTAATCTAGTGGGGAAAGTTAGAGACACAATGCAGCCTATTAAGGACAACGCATAGAGGGACTTATTTCATTCCACTGAGCAGCAAGAACGGCTTAAGTGTGTGACACAGACTGATATGTTGGGATAATAGAATAATCCAGATGTTCTCTAATGGCTCTTTTCTACTCAAAATGAAAACTGACTTTAAACAAAACTTTAGCGTACATATATTAAAATTGATTTTACACAGTAGGTACTTAAATACACAGTTTGCTTCATCATATTATTTTAAAGCAAGCCAGATTACACATTAGGGGGCAGAATTAGGTGTGACTGTACCTCAGTTCATACAATCAATGGGTTCACTTGATCTCTAGTAATATAATTTTTATACCTAAGACTTGAATTATATATACACTCATACAAATAAATGTAAACAAACATTTTAAAATGTATTAAAAGGTGGATGATGTCAGTAAGGCAGTAGACGGTGTCAGATGAGCAGTGGATAGTGTCAGTAGGGCAGAGGTTGGTGTGATTAGGACAGTGGATGGTGTCAATCAGTAGATCAATGGATGTGTTAGCAGGGCAGAGGTTGGTGTCAGTAGGGAAGAGGACGGTGTCAGTAGAGCAGTGGACAGTGTCAGTAAGGCAGAGATTGGTGTCAGCAGGGCAGTGGATGGTGTGAGTAGTTTTTTATATGTATTATTTTTTTTTTTTTTTTTTTTTTACAAATTGTTATAGAAGCTCTGTTGGGGGGCTTTGGTGAAATATCAGGGGTCTAAACAGGCCCATGATGTCTCACATTTGAGACAGAGAAAGGGACTGAAGACAGAAATTCCCTAGTCCCTTTCTCTGCAGCTTCAGCTGCACTGAACAGTAAATCAATAGAGAATGCTCTGTGCTGAGCGGCTTCCTGGTCATATAGTTACATAATTACATAGTTAGGTTAAAAAAAGACCCAAGTCCATCCAGTTCAACCATAAAAAAAAAAATATATATATATATATATACACATATATATAAACAGTATCTCACAAAAGTGAATACATCCCTCACATTTCTGTAAATATTTTATTCTATCTTTTCATGTGACAACACTGAAGAAATGACACTTTGCTACAATGTAAAGTAGTGAGTGTACAGCTTGTATAACAGTGTAAATTTGCTGTCCCCTCAAAATAACTCAACACACAGCCATTAATGTCTAAACCGCTGGCAACAAAAGTGAGTACACCCCTAAGTGAAAATGTCCAAATTGGGTCCAAAGTATCAATATTTTGTGTGGCCACCATTATTTTCCAGCATTGCCTTAATCCTCTTGGGCATGGAGTTCACCAGAGCTTCACAGGTTGCCACGGGGGTCCTCTTTCACTCCTCCATGACGACATCACAGAGCTGGTGGATGCTAGAGTCCTTGCGCTCCTCCCCCTTCAGTTTGAGGATGCCCCACAGATGCTCAATAGGGTTTAGGTCTGGAGACATGCTTGGCCAGTCCATCACCTTTACCCTCAGCTTCTTTAGCAAGGCAGTGGTCTTCTTGGAGGTGTGTTTGGGGTCGTTATCATTTTGGAATACTGCCCTGCAGCCCAGTCTCCGAAGGGAGGAGATCATGCTCTGTTTCAGTATGTCACAGTACATGTTGGCATTCATGGTTCCCTCAATGAACTGTAGCTCCCCGTTGCCGGCAGCACTCGTGCAAACCCAGACCATGACACTCCCACCACCATGCTTGACTGTAGGCAAGACACACTTGTCTTTGTAGTCCTCACCTGGTTGCTGCTACACATGCTTGACACCATCTGAACCAAATAAGTTAATCTTGGTCTCATCAGACCACAGGACATGGTTCCAGTAATCCATGTCTTTAGTCTGCTTGTCTTCAGCAAACTGTTTGCGGGCTTTCTTCTGCATCATCTTTAGAAGAGGCTTCCTTCTGGGATGATCGCCATGCAGACCAATTTGATGCAGTGTGTGGCGTATGGTCTGAGCACTGACAGGCTGACTCCCCACCCCTTCAACCTCTGCAGCAATGCTGGCAGCACTCATACCTCTATTTCCAAAAGACAACCTCTGGATATGACGCTGAGCACGTGCACTTGGTTGACCATGGTGAGGCCTGCCCTGAGTGGAACCTGTCCTGTTAAACCGCTGTATGGTCTTAGCCACTGTATTGCAGCTCAGTTTCAGGGTCTTGGCAATCTTCTTATAGCCTAGGCCATCTTTATGTAGAGCAACAATTCTTTTTTTCAGATCCTCAGAGAGTTCTTTGCCATGAGGTGCCATGTTGAACTTCCAGTGACCAGTATGAGAGAGTGAGAGCAATAACACCAAATTTAACACACCTACTCCCCATTCACACCGGTGACCTTGTAATACTAATGAGTCACATGACACTGGGGAGGGAAAATGGCTAATTGGGCCCAATTTGGACATTTTCACTTAGGGGTGTACTAACTTTTGTTGCCAGCAGGTTAGACATTAATGGCCAGATGCCCGCAGTTGATCCAGCGGAAGGTGAAAAACCCAGCAAAGCATGATCCAATTTACTACAGCAGGGGAAAAAAAATCCTTCCTGATCCCCCGAGATGGATATTCCCTGGATCAACTTTACCTAGAAAGGTTAGTACCATGTTATATTATGTACATTTAAGAAATAATCCAGGACTTTCTTAGGCTGGATTCACACTTGTGCATTTTTTTATTCTTTAATAATCTTTGTGAGTTTTTCTTTGCTTTCATAAACAATTACATCAATGCGTGAAAACATATATCACATACCAACCCACCCCCCTATCCCTCCCCCACCCATTTACTGTAAATTATACTTTGATCTAAAATTCCATTGAGTTGGTCAATCACCTCTCATTTGCCCATTCCTTCCCTCGCACAAGTCACCCATCATCCCTCGACCACTTCTTTACCACACACAGCATTTAATTGTTTTATATTCTAGGGTGGGTATCCCTTTCTGGACAGCCAAGGCCCCCATTTTCATTCAAAGTTACTAAATTTACCTCTTTTTAAGTTCAACCCTTTCTCTTTCCATATTGTCTCCTCCATTGTTTTTATCCACTCATCTAGGGTCGAGGGTATCACCGACTGCCACCTCTGGGCTATCAACTTCCTTGCTTGGAACAAGCAGCCCAGTATAGCACCCGACAAGGTCCGTCCCGTCCCGTTACCCAACATACCACTCATTATGCAGTGTCGGGTGTCAATTTCTAATGAAATACTGAAAATTGTGTTAATGCTCTCAACTATCCCCTCCCAGTACCTGTGCAGTTTTGGGTACCTCCACAGGTATATAAGGTTCCCAGTATTTCAGCATCTAGGACATTTATTGTCTTGTTTTTTTCCTAAATCTATATAACTTTTTTTGGATGTGTACCAGAAATGCATTTTTAGTGTTTTTTGCATTTTGCAGATTTGCACTGCAGTCCATTTAACATGGTTTCCTATGGAACACGTTCTGCAGTGCAAATCTGCAAAATACAAAAAGCACTAAAAATGCATAGGTGTGAATATAATAAGGCTTACCTATAGGTACTGTAAATATCTCCTTAACGTGCGCGGTTTAGGAGATATTTACTTTGTACTGCACAATGGCACATGCGCTGTGAAGAAACAGCCCTCCGAGCCATTTCTTCACTAGCGAGTGCCATGACTGGCGGCTCCCATGTGCATGTGTGGGAGTGACGTCACACAACTCCGACCGGTCACAGAGCCGGAGTCCGCGGTCCCGGAAGGAAGAGGGGCAGACATGGATGCAGCCTCGAGTGGGGATAGCACAGGCTTTATTTGCAGGAAAGTGTCATGTAAAGCGCTGCATAAATTGACAGCGCTATATATGTACCTGAAATAAAATAAACAAATAAATAATGTGTTGGTATGGGATGCATACTAGCACATTATGATTTTACTTTGCAGGGAGCTAAAAAGGAAGTAAAACCCATCAGTGATTACTTCCTCTTTAAAGTGAATAACTCAACACCAAGTTCACTATATGGACCACTTATGTATTTGTACATGTTGATCATATCCCCCTTAATCTTCTCTTCTCAAGTGTCACGTACCTGGTGGTGGAGTCTGATTGTGCAGAGGGCAACCTCTCTTATGGCCCTGGTTCGGGAACCCCTGATAGAGGAGACAGGAGTATCCAGAGCACAGGGGGGCACAAGGGCTTGTGTGGATGCAGATGGTGTAGTGAGGATCCTCCAGGAGCTTGTGCAGACAGAAGAGTGGTGATGCAGGCCGGGTCGGTAAATAGGCTGGCTGGTGCGGTACAAGGGAGCAGGCAAGCGGATCGTTGGGTGCAGGCAGGGTCTTTAACAGGCAGGCGGATGAGGTACAAGAGGATTAGGTAGAGATGTGGTCGTAGACAGGCAAAGGGTCAGTACAGGCAGAGTTCAATCAGAGGTCAGGCAAGCCGGGTCACAGATACAGGAAGAGTGGAAAAACAGGTCATTGGAACACACTAACACGCTGTAGAACGGACAGCACTTGCTTCCTGGTGCTGTCCGCTTAAATGGCCGCTATTGGTGCCATTAGCGCGCGTGAAAGCGTGCGGACGGAGGTCCAATAAGGCCAGGAAGTGCTATTTCCCTAACATTGCCCCCCCCAAGGGGCAGCCTCCGGGTGAACCGAATTGTTATACACGAACTCCGCCAGCGGTAGGAGCGTAAGCCAGTCGTCCTGGGAGAACGGCGAGAAGCAGCGTAGATACTGTTCAAGAGTCTGGTTGGTACGATCCGTCTGGCCGTTCGTCTGAGGATGATATGCGGAGGACAGGGATGGGCCGATCTTCAGGGATTTGCACAAAGATCTCCAGAACTTGGACGTGAATTGCACGCCACGGTCAGATACCACATCTTTCGGAATCCCGTGTAACCGGACAATTTCTTTAATGAATACTCTGGCCGTTTCTGCGGCCGAAGGTGTGCCTTTCATAGGTAGAAAGTGGGACATCTTGGAGAGTCTATCCACTACCACAAAGATGGTAGAGCAGCCTTCGGAAGGGGGTAACTCCACAATGAAGTCCATGGATATGTGGCTCCAGGGCCTCTCCGGAACAGGCAAGGGTTTAAGAAGGCCCCAAGCCCGAGTCTTACTCCCCTTACATCGCTGCAGGTAGTGCATGATCCCACATAGAACTTACAGTCCTCTCCAACTTGAGGCCACCAGAACGTGCGTTGCACTAGTTCCAAGGTCTTGCGTGCCTCGAAGTGCCCAGCGAGGCGGTGGTCATGGCAGAGGTCTAAGACTACGGTTCGCAGATGCTCCGGTATGAAGATCTTAGTACCATGCCAGAACAACCTGTCCATGGGCTGCAGAGATGTTCCCGGGGGTGGGTTTGGCCCCAGGGAAGCTTGCCAGATCCGTGACAGCACGTCCTCCTGCAACAACAAGAAGTTTCCTGGAGACAATATGGTGTCGGGAGATACTGGAGCTTCCGGTATGTTGAACATGAGAGACAAGGAGTCTGGCTTGGTGTTCTTCGACCCGGGCCTGTAGGTGATGTGAAAAGTAAATCGGGCGAAGAACAGCGCCCATCTGGCTTGGCGGGGTTTCAGCCTTTTCACAATTCTCAGGTATTCCAGGTTGCGGTGATCTGTATAGATGAGAATTGGATGTGCTGCCCCCTCTAGGAGATACCACCATTCTTCCAGAGCAGCCTTGATAGCAAGAAGTTCACGGTCCCCCACATCATAATTCCTTTCAGCAGGGGATAACTTGCGTGAAAAAAATGCCACTGGATGAAGCAGCGCCTTAGTACCTTGCCTTTGAGAAAGAATAGCCTCGACTGCCACCTCGGATGCGTCAACTTCCGGAACATAGGGCAGAGCGGGGTCTGGGTGCTTAAGGATGGGTGCAGATGTGAACAGTCTCTTAAGCTTTTCAAAGGCTGTTTGCGCCTCAGGAGTCCAACGGAATGGGACACCCTGTTTGGTCAGGTGTGTGATAGGAGAGATGATGGAGGAAAATTCCCGGATAAACTTCCTATAGAAGTTTGCAAATCCTCTCTGTATTCCTTTTCTGTTGACCGGGGCAGGCCAGTCCAGGATGGCAGAGACCTTCTGGGGGTCCATCTTGATGCCTCCAACAGAAATAATAAGTCCAAGGAACTGTATGCTTGCCTGCTCAAATTCACACTTCTCTGGTTTGGCATAGAGGCCCTGTTGACAGAGACGACCCAGTACCTGCTTGACATGGGAACGGTGAAGCTCCAGGGAAGGTGAGAAAATCAAAATATCATCAGGGTAGGCGATGACAAAGAGGTCAAGAAAGTCCCGGAAGATGTCGTTTATGAAGTGCTGGAAAGTAGATGGGGCATTGCATAAACCAAATGGCATCACCAGGTATTTGAAGTGACTGAAACGAGTACAAAAGGCCGTCTTCCATTCATCACCTTCTCTGATCTGTACCAGGTTGTAAGCTCCCCAGAGGTCCAGTTTAGTGAACACAACAGCGGTCCCCAGGCGCTGGAATAACTCAGGGACAAGTGGAAGCGGGTAGCGATTCTTTCACGTGACTTTATTGAGCTCCCGGTAGTCGATACATGGGCGGAGGGAAAGGTCCTTTTCTCCACAAAAAAGATGCCTGCCCCAGCCGGGGAAGTGGAAGGACGGATGAAGCCCTTGTTGCTGTTCTCTTCAATATAAGACATCAGAGCGCTGAGTTCCAGCTCAGAAAGCGGATATATCCTTCCGAAGGGAATCTCTGCGCCAGGGAGGAGCTCAATGGGGCAGTCATACGGTCTATGAGGCGGAAGGGCCTCGGCCCCCTTTTTGCTAAAAACCTCCAGAAAATTGTGGTAGACGCTGGGGACGAGCTGACGGATCTCAGGCTCTAGGTCAAGATCCAGGGTGAGTAGAGCAGGGTCTGTTCCTGAAATTTGGGGAAAGCAGTGCTTATGGCAGTACGGGGACTGGAACTGAACCTTCCCAGAGGATTATGGGCCTGAAGCCAAGGCAGTCCTAGAATGACAGGGAAGATGGGAGAGGCGATGGCATCAAGCGTGAGTAGCTCCTGATGGCCACCCAGCACTGTAGTGGTCAGAGGGGTGGTCTCCTGTGAGACCAGGCCAGATTTTAAGGTCGTGCCATCAGCCAGGTGCACCACCATCCTCTGGTCTTGGGTCGCAGGGGTATCCCATGTTGCGCAGCAAAAGTCAGATCCAGGAAACAGCTGCAGGCACCAGAGTCTACAATAGCGGGAACGGTAATAGCTCCTCTGGGAAACTGTAGACACAGAAAGAGGGTGAGGTGAGCCGCCCGACTGGTGCTGGTTGCGGTGAGGTGGCTAGGCATTTTCCCAATTTGGATGGGCAAGGATGCACGAAGTGCCCCGGCTCTCCACAGTAGAGGCAGAGGCCGAGGTTTCTTCGGCGCTGGCTCTCTTCAGAGGTCAGTGCTGAGCGCACCACACCCCGTTGCTGGGGTTCAGGCAGCCTCGGAGGAGGCGAGGTGGGGATGATGGAAGCGGCCAGGGTGCCTTCTGGCAATCCCCCAGTGGGGGGTAGCATCCATGAAGGTTACCGGTTCACCTTGACCCTTTCCACTCTGTGTTCTCGAAGGTGTCGATCGATCTGGATGGCCAGATCGATAAGCCTCTCCAGGGAGGCTGGCGCCCCAACACGGGACATCTCATCTTTCAGGGGGTCAACCAAGCCCCGCAGGAACTGGTGGCGCAGAGCAGCTTCATTCCAGGCTGTGTCAGAGCTCCAATGCCTGAACTCGGATGCATACTCCTCGCCGGACGGCGGCCTTGTCGGAGGGCGTGGAGTGTGGCTTCGGCAGTGGCCACCTGATGCGGATCTTCATACAGCTGAGCCATAGCTCGGAAGAACCGGGTTAAATCAGAAACTTCAGGTGCCCCTTGTTCCAGGAGCCAATGGGCCCATGATTGGGGCTCGCCCAAAGTAAGGAAATCACCAGCCCCACCTTCGTGGATTCCAGGGAGAAGGTGTGGGGCTGCAGGCTGAGATAAAGTTCGCAGGCACAGCGGAACACTCTGAACTTCCTACGGTCCCCTGAGAACCGTTCTGGCAAGGGCACTGTGGGTTCCGTTGCAGGCAGACGGGCCCCTGATGGGGCAAGAGAGGCATATTCCAGGAGCTGGGTCTGGAGCTGGGTGTAGTCTGCTTGCAGGTGCTGTGCAGCTCGAGAGAGACCGTGCAAATGCTGACAGAGTCCATGCAGCGGAGAGGGCCCCTGCTCACGCTCAGACATGGCTGTCCGTTTCTGTCACGTACCTGGTGGTGGAGTCTGATTGTGCAGAGGGCAACCTCTCTTATGGCCCTGGTTCAGGAACCCCTGATAGAGGAGACAGGAGATTCCGGAGCACAGGGGGGCACGAGGGCTGGTGCGGATGCAGATGGTGTAGTGAGGATCCTCCAGGAGCTCGTGCAGACAGAAGAGTGGTGATGCAGGCCGGGTCGGTAAATAGGCTGGCTGTTGCGGTACAAGGGAGCAGGCAAGCGGATCATCGGGTGCAGGCAGGGTCGTTAACAGGTAGGCGGATGAGGTACAAGAGGATTAGGCAGAGACGTGGTCGTAGACAGGCAAAGTGTTAGTACAGGCAGAGTTCAATCAGAGGTCAGGCAAGCCAGGTCACAGATACAGGAAAACTGGAAAAACAGGTCACTGGAACACACTAACATGCTGTAGAACGGACAGCACTTGCTTCCTGGTGCTGTTCGCTTAAATGGCCGCTATTGCCGCCATTAGGGCGAACGGGCGCGTGAATGCGCACGGACACACACGGAGGGCCAAAAACGGCCAAGAAGTGCTATTTGCCTAACATCAAGAGAGAATAAATTCAGTTCCTCTAATCTTTCCTCATAGCTGAGCTCTGACATGCCTCTTATCAATTTGGCTGCCACTTTCTCCAGTTTCCCGATATCCTTTTTGTGAACTGGTGCCCAAAACTGAACTGCATATTCCAGATGAGGTCTTACTAATGATTTGTACAGGGGCAAAATGATGTCTCTCTCTCTGGAGTCCATACCTCTCTTAATACAAGAAAGGATTTTGCTCGCTTTGGAAATGGCAGCTTGGCATTGCATGCCATTATTAAGCTTAGGATCTATCAAAACCAGATCCTTCTTCACTATGGATTCCTCCAGCTCTAACACCCCTTAGTATGTACGATGCATGCATATTCTTAGCCCCCAAGCATAACTTTACATTTATCTACATTAAACCTCATCTGCCACATAGTTGCCCAATTAAACAGTGCATTAAGGTATTCTTGTAAGTTGGAGACATCCTGTAAGGACGTTATTCCACTGCATAGCTTGGTGTCATCTGCAAACACTGAAATTGTACTTTTAATCCCAGACCTGATATAATTTATAAAAATATTAAAAAGTAAGGGTCCCAACACTGAACTTTAGGGTACACCAGCACCCCAAGCAAGTGAAGCACTGAACACAGTTTACTATGCTGAAGTTATGAATGAATACAGTGAGTGATCAGTACCAATCGGTGGGCGGTATCAATCTGCCCCTTATGGATTGATTATGGATATGATTGCCTCAGTGCATGCTGGGTGACTGTATATATGCCTAGGGCACATGTGCTGTGGGTCTTCGGCTGGACAGCAGGGTCCCGGAGGGAGGGGGCAGCTACCCGTCCTCTGTACAGGCTGCCATTTGGCCTCAAGTGGTCGACCTGAGGGACAGAATTGAGGAAGTTGCAACCCACATGTTTTGTAGAGCTGACTAGGAGGTAGACATGCCTAGAAGGATCTGTCCTGGTTACAGTGAGTACAGACCTGTGTCTAGGGGTCTGTTCTGTGAGAGCCGTCCCTTCAGGCTAGTGAAGTCAGTGGAATGGGTGTCAGCTAAAGAGGATACTAGTGAGTGTCCTGAAGAAAAGTGTGCACTGAGCAGCGGCGGCTGGTGTGGGAGGAGCGCTAGGGCGCCGCCTCCCAGCCGGCAAAAGAAGAAGAAGAAAAAAAAAAAAGTCAACCCCGCCCACCTGCAGGTGGCGCCGGTACATTGACTTTCTTTTTTTTTTTTTTTTCTCGGCTCCTTGGCTGTCACATGACAGCCAAGTAGTGAGCCTATTGGCCGGCCATTAAAAGTTATGAGTGTGCGCTGAGCAGGCGCACACTCATAGCTTGATTGGCTGCCCTGAGCCTCCGCTCAGGGTGATTGGATGCCTAGCCGGGGGCGGGTCACTGTGGGAGCGGAGGTGACTTCCGCTCCCACAGACACCATGAGCGCCCGGGAACCGAGGAGGGGGGGACAGCATGCTCTCCGTGTGCCGAATCTCTGCAGACTCCAGCGCGCTCTCGCATGCCGAACCTCTGCAATAATCCTGCCTGCTGGATGGGGTAAGTGCGGGGGGGACGAGTCTGCAATGTACCCCACCTGTGTCACTGACTGCAAACTGCCCCCACCT
>BLSH010165771.1:205769-235550 GCA_018402905.1 Glandirana rugosa
AGGAGGGGAAATGTTTACAAAGATACCGTTACTGAGTTTATGTCTCTACGAGGGGATTCCTCAGAAGTAACGGGACCCTAGTAGGGTACTAGAGAATTTTTATTTGTTTTATGTCTTTTTCTTATGAGATTTCGGGACATGTGTGCCCTGCTGCACTTGGTCGTACCAACAAGCTCTCATACGACCGTTGTATCGTGTGTACAGAGCAGTTGGTACAACAAAGTTGTATTGTGCAAAACACGCATGCTCTAAAGTCAGGAACGGCTGGATGCGAATTACATGCACCTGAACGTTCTTCTGTGGTCGTACGATCGTGTAGTGCAGTCAGTATGCTACATACAACACCCAACATACGATTTTGACACGATCGTCGTCCCGTGTGTACAGGGCTTTAGAGTATTCTTTTTCTGTATTTTGTTTATTTTTAAGAGATCATGGGATGATCCCAGGGCAATGAAGACTCCTTAGGGGAGCATCTCTGTATTTGAGTCATTGCCATAGAAACATTTGTAAAGGGGAGGAGTTAGTAAGATAACCACGCCCATGTGGGGCGCCAGAAATATTTTTGCACCCAGGCGCCTGTGACCCTAGGATCAGCCCTGTTACTACCCACCTACATACACTCCGTACCCCTCTCCCTGCGCATACTACCCACCTACATACACTCCATACCCCTCTACTTGCACATACTACCCATCCCCATACACTCCACACTCCTCTCCTGCACATACTACCCACCTCCATACACTCTGCACTCCTCTCCTGCACATACAACTCACCTCCATACACTCCATACCCCTCTCCCTGCACGTACTACCCACCTCCATACACTCCATACCCCTCTCCCTGCACATACTACCCACCTCCATACACACCACACTCCTCTCCTGTACATACTACCCACCTCCATACACTCCATACCCCTCTCCCTGCACATACTACCCACCTCCATACACACCTCACTCCTCTCCTGCACATACTACCCACCGCCATACACTCTGCACTGTACATTTCCTATTTAACATTACTGCATTCTGCACTATGTAAGTCATCATAGACTCTATTAAACCACACCCCCTTTAGCCACACCCAATATTTAGCGCATTTTAAGCCGCATTTTTTGTCCATGATTGGGGCCCCCTATTTATCTTGCACACGGGCCCACTCATTTCATGATACCCCCCTGAGTGCAGAGAATATGCATAGCCACTCTAGGACAGGAAGTGTTTTATTATCAAGATTACCGGGTGAAGATAAAGCTAACAAAACAGACAGAAGTAAACGAATGCATCCACCACATTTGGGAACTAATATATTGCAACATATCATTTCTTTTAATTAGATTTCTTTTTAAAAAGTCCTCTGCTTCTCACCTGCCCTATAACTGGGGAGCTTCCAGGTGTATATGACAAATGCACTTACCTAATCTGTTTTTAGAAAAAATGGGTTCCCCCGGACTCAAAGTACCCTTGTCTAGCTACTTATTTTGGCATGTTCACCTTGTTATCAAAAGCTAACCAGGACTAGCCACATAGAGCTCCTATTTTAAATGATTGAACATCCTGTATGCTTGACTGCCATATACCAAAACAAAATTTTAAAACTTGTTTTTACAAAAATAGTTATTTTTCCAGAAACAATGCTGAAATTATGCTTCTATGGTTAGGTTAGAGATAAATGCAGTACTTTTTAAATGTCATTGTACGGATATATTTAATGAAAAATACTTGCTGTGTGTACATGTGGGCCAGTGCTGTTTGCTGCCACATAACAGGGAAAAGCATCAAGGCACGATATTTAGAAAATGTGCTTACTTTTCTATTATATTTGTGTCTTACATGGCCAAACTGCCATAACTAGTGGGTGAAGGCAGTGCTTAAGAGACAGAGAAAAATAAATGGCTGTATGCAAGCTGCATTGAAGAGAGTTCGGTGAATGCATTTAGCAGTATCTAAACAAAACTCTTAAAGCGGAGTTCCACCCAGAAATTTACATCATTCAAGTCCTTTGCCTATATAGACTTACCTTTGAAGGAAAAAAAAAATTATACTCACCCTAAGTCGCTTGTTGCTAGGTGATTTCTGTAATCTGTCACTATTTGGTCCTAGGCTTTTTACTTCCTGTTTCCCCTGGCCTCCTGGGAGATGTGACTCATCATTTCCCAGGAGTCAGCGGGCTTCCCCGTAATGTATAATCGTGTTATTTCCAGACAGGAAATGACATGATTTAAGGTGGACTGAGATCGAGGAGTGCATGATGGTTACCCACCACGCACTTCTTTCAGGAAGAGATTATAGGAGACCCAGGATGGGCTTCAGTTGCCCTCACCTAAATTGGATAAGTCCAGCAGTGAGAGAAACAAAATTGTGAGTAAAAAATACATGTAATTACTAGGCGGTTTGAAAGTACGGAAACAAAAGGTTACAGCTATTTAGTATTAAAAAAGTGGATGCCAAAAAAAAAAAAAAATTCTGGGTGGAACTCTGCTTTAACTGGTAAACTTCCCATGCATGTACATAAAGCCAATACATTCTTGCTTTCAGCAGTACAGTCTGGATTCATTTACAGTGTTCATCAGGCTACAAAGAGGAAAGAGTCTACACCAATGACATATTGATCTAAGAAAAAAGCCTTCTCAAAAAGCTGCATAGGCAAGGTAACAGTGTCATTTTAAATACACGCACGGTAACATGAAAATGGCAATAACATGTGTCCTACAAAACAGAAGGTAAATACTTCCCTCTCCCACTGTCTGTGCCACCTTAGCTGCCCTAATGCAGAGAAATTGTCATCTAAAGTCCTTTCAGAAACTAACACTTTTCTGGTGCCTCGCTGAGCTCAGTGGTTCCTGCTGTTGACCCCTACGCCATTATAGGCCATTAGGTCCACTTGAAGTGTACTTTACCCCCAACATTACATATTGGGCAAACTGACAATTGCGCGGTCGTGCGACGTTGTACCCAAACGAAATTGACGTCCTTTTTTTTCTCACAAGTAGAGCTTTCTTTTGGTGGTATTCGATCACCTCTGCGACGCTAATACACATCCAAAAAAAAATATAAAAAAACAAACGTATTCATCAGTTTAGGCCGATATATATTCTTCTACATATTCTTTGATAAACAAAATCGGAAAAAGTGTTTATTGATTGGTTTGCACAAAAGTTATTTTGACTACAAACCATGAGAATTAATTTATGGGCGTTTTTATTATTATTTTTATTTTATTTACTGGTAATGGCGGCGATCTGCGATTTTTATCGGGACTGCAATATTGCGGCAACAGATTGAACATTTTTGACACTTTTTTGGGACCATATACATTTATGCAATGATCAGATCTAAAAATAGTTACTGATTACTGTATAAATGTCACTGGTAGTGAAGGGGTTAACACTAAGGGGGCAATCAAGGGATTAAGTGATCACAGAGATCAGTAGATCACTGTCATGCCTCCTGTCAGAACGGGGAACCGCCGTTTTTACATTGTCGGTTCCCCGTTCTCGCTCTGTAGAAGGCGATCGCGGGTCGACAGCGGACCCCGAGTCTACCCAACCCACGGCCACACTCATGCAGCACACGCCGCCCGCAACTGCAGCCGTTTATAGACAATGATCTGCGCAGCGGAGCCACACTGCCGTCGTTTATCTACGTGAGGCGGTCGGCAAGTGGTTAATATTTCAAACTGACCACGCCAGACACGGAAGCACATCCATCCCAGTGTGGTTAGTTAACATTCTACTTGTGATCACAGCCTACCTGCATATTAAAGGTCAGACTTCTGCTGATACACCCCCTGCACAGTCATGGGTATGGGTGCTTTGGGGCGGGGGGGTCCCCACCCCAAAGCACCTTGTCCCCATGTTGATGGGGACAAGAGCCTCTTCCCCACAACCCTGGGCTGTGGTTGCGGGGGTCCGCGGTCAGGGGGCTTATCGGAATCTGGAAGCCCCCTTTAATAAGGGGGACCCCAGATCCTGGCCCCCTATGTGAATTAGTATCGAGTACATCGTACCCCTACTAATTCACCAAAAAGTGTCAAAAAAGAAAAAAAAAAAACACTGGAGACAATTAGGGACAAGTCCTTTATTAAAAAATAAAAATAATTGTCCCCTGTTGTAATCCATCATCAATCACGGCGTGCGACGGACCCGAAAAAAAAAAAGCTGCAACAGCTCCTCCTCCATGGGAGGGCTCCGGGCAACTGACTGCTTTTTGCTTTGACAGTTTATTTAAATGGCAGGACGGGGCCACCCAGTGACGTACGTGTGTGACCCACCCCCTCTGATGTCACATGACGTCAGAAGGGACGAGGTCGCTCGCTTACGTCGCCGGGTGGCCCCGCCCTGCCATATAAATAAGCTGTCAGACCAAAAAGCGTGCAGATGGTGGGAGCCCTCCCAACGGGGAGGAGCCATGTGCGCTGTCTGCGCGTAATGCATTATGGGGCGCTCAGCGGTGGCGAAGTCGCTGCGAACGCCCCATAATGTTCTAAATTAGACGAACGGAGGAACGCCCGATGTTCAAATCGAACTTACGTTAGACTCGAACCGCAGGCCCATCCCTATCCAATAGGACAAAACATGTCGGGTGACTACTAACCACAGGCTATTGCACTTTTTGTTGACTATCCACAGGCGAGCTTGATTTTATCCCATTTGATGTTAGTGCTCTACTTTTCTTCCAATAAACATATGTGTGAGATTTTACACTACGTAATGCTTTTTTATTTCATGATTTCCTGGATGACATATTGGTTACTGCACTGAACGAGAAGATTTGAAGTGGTGATCCATTCTCCAACAATCCCTATGCATGTGTCAGATCCCATCTGCTGTGCAAACCATTTAACCAATTACTGAAAGGATTCGGTTTGGAGATAGGATCTTCCTGCCCCAGTGGAGGGTTTTATGCCTTATATTAATGGCTTTCCGGTAAGCGCATTATAAACCCCAGTGGAGGATTTCACTGTATTGGTGATGAATGGCTTTTTATCTCCACTCAAGATTTAAAGAAATAATATCAACTTTCGGATCACTTTTGGCACTCGTTGCACCTTTTTTATGCACATTTGGACTTTTCCTTGAATTTTAAGCACTTTAATTTTATATGGTTCAATGATCATGTCTTAGATATGCTTATTAATTTCTGATTTATGCATTTATTTCATATACATTGATAATTTACGTATTGTCATTTGTAGTTATTATTTTGTCGGATAATTTACACTGAGGTCACTTAGCTGACTGGGTTGTGTTGGTGGCTTAGCATAGGGGTCATTCCCCTGTGCAATACTACCATCAGCTTAGTGCTACACTTTTGTATTTGTTTAAACCAGTTTATTGGAGGTCAGTGTAAAGAATGCCATTTACATTGGTAGTAAGTAAAAAGAATGCCCCCTATACAGTGGTGGTCAGAAGGCAGCTTAAAAGATGACTGATGACGTGCCAAAAGCTCTTCCGGGGGATTTTGGTCCCAGAACTATGCAGCCACCATCAAATTGGATGTCAATTAAAAACAACAGGAACTCTTAGCAAGCTCTGGAGGAACACTAGTGTTCCATGGAACCCTGATTGAAAATGGCTTATCTAGCTGTATTATTTTTGCAATGCTTTTTCCATATGTGTTTTTCTACCGCTAGCCTGTATGCATCTGGCAAGCTCTTATTTCACATGGCTCCTGATGTCATCACCAGCCCCTACCCCTTAGCCATCAGTAGGGATGAGTGGACTTTTAAAATAATAATAATAATAATAATTATGCAGCAAAATGATTGATTTTATGTTTGGTGTAATTTTGAAAAAAACAGAAACTCAATTTTGCTCAACATGCTTGGGCAGTTTTTTAATCTACTTTTTTCTATTTTCCAGAGGGTGCCAGTTATTTTGGAGCAGTATATATTTCAGGTAGCCTAGCCTATATTATCACGTGCTCTTTGTATTTGTGTTTTTTTCTTTATTTTTCCCTTTCCTTTATTTAAAATACGGGTCTTTATGAAGATATTTAGAGTTTAGTTTTATTTAATTGATTGATTTTTGTACTTGCAGCTTTCCTTTTGTTTTTTGCTTGTGTACTGTCACTTAAAAAAATGTTTCTGCTGTTTTTTTTATCTGTGATAAAACAAGACTAATGCTCATTTTTGGCATAGGAAACACCCAAAATATTTGAAAGGAGGTTCCCTAATCTTTAGGAGCCATTTATAGTCCATTGTGCAACTTAAAACCACCAAAATGACCAAATTTTGCCTTCCCAATTATGCTTGAATTGAAAATGTAAATGTTAGTGCAATAAAAATAAAAAATAAAAAGTTATGGAGAGTGTTCCTGCTTTTCTTCAAAATCTTGTATTTATCTCAGGTGTTCAGTGAAAACTAAGGGGGCCTTACTATGTTGACTGGATGCAATTCATTACAAGCCCCCTCTTAATAAATGCCAAAAGAGAGAGGATGCTTAATTTTCCTGGCCAACTAACGCTGACAAATTGGGATCATCTGTGATGTTTAAATTCTACCAATTGCTTTGGTAAGCTGTGGCTGAGCACTGCTCCTCCAACGTTTAGAGACATAACATGCGTGGGCCATTCAAGTGTGCGTGTTTATTTAGGGACTGAACAAAGAAAACCTTAGGTGGTTGCTACGTTCCTACACATCTGACTGCCTTCTAATGACTTTGTCAACCCTTGTAAATGTAGAATGATTGGCAATCGTTATTACCAGCTACACTTTCCTGCTGGTATAAACTGCTGTTACACAATACAGTTCAGTTTTATTTTACTTGGCAGTGTACTATTGTGTCTTTTCCTTTCCATGATGTCAACTTGCTTGACCTCCCAGAACAATCTCCACATAATCTATGCCACAAGAGCAGCACTTCCTTTTACCTCACCTGTCATATACTTTTCTCACCACTTCAGTTCACTGCCTCCCCACAATAACTACTGACTAGCAAAAAAGTCAATCGGGGACCGCTCAGCTTCCTGTGCTGGCTATGTCCGATTCAAAATATTTCTGCTCAGCACCTACCCTGCCTGGCTGATTAGATGCCCAAATACCTTTTGATTCATTCATCAATAGCCCTTAGAACATTTTCTATTAAATAAAAATGCTTTTAAATTAGAATGGTACAAATGGAAAATACCTAGGGTATCCATACAAATGATTATCGGTTATTCCAACACAGCATTGCAAAACATCAAATTGATTGAATATGCATTCTCCAGTAAAATCAAACTGTATGGTGACACATACAGTACTCATAACATACATGATTAGGCATTTGGTTTTTATGCTGGTCTGATTTAAAGCAGAACTAAACTATGCAAATTTTTTTTTTAAATTGGGCCCAAGGAGCTTTTAGCCATACTGTACTAGTGTGCAAAGAATGTTAGAACATCATGGTAGACTTACCTGGCTGGTGATACTCTCCAGTGCTGTGCTGTTCGATCACAGGTGCTGCTGTGTACTCCTGGTCTTGCTTCTGGGTTCCAACCCTTCAGCCACTTGGTCATGTCCTCCATGTTTTCCCATTAATTCATTGGGCACCAAGTACTGGGTCACATGGAAGGCCTACCCCACGTGAGTTCTTCTAGCCAACGTTAGACATGTTGTTGCCGGGTCACTTAACACACACATAAGGGGTATTTCTACTTTTAGAGATGAACATACGCAATGCACACAGCACTGCACTTGTTCTCCAGCCAACTCTCGTTCTCTGTGCCAATGTACACCTTCTCCATAACTTGCATTTTGGAGGGACAGGCTGAGCCAATGTCCACAATCACCTGTCCACAGTTTTCCACTATAATCCCCAGTTGCAGAGTGGGCCCCGCTGTGCACTCTGCACAAGCTCCCCACGTGGACTCAACTCTTGAACCTTCTGTACCTCTGTACAGAATTGGGAACCTCTGTGGTGCAAACGCGTAGTCCAGTAATTACAGTCCTTCTGAGGCATTTTCCAGCACTGTTGTTTTCAGGGTGAACCCCATGTTAAAAGTCTCTATGAGCAGACCACTATGAGCGATACCCTCCAACTCCTATGGGTCTTTTCGTCCATCTCCATCCCTTATGGGTCTCACAGCTCACAGCTATGCCAGCATTCCCTTCTCTCCAATCCCTGGGGGAATCCCCGAACTCTCCATGGGTTACTGACAGAACCCTCTGGACTTTACCCTATGACCTCTCTTCCAACTCCACATGCCGGATCACTGACCCAATTTATATGTCACAGGACAAGTGGGCCAGACCCACAGCAGGACCAGCATTAAGGCCCAAAGAACCAGGAAAGGTGGTAACTTTACCCTCGTGGCCAGAGCATTGCCTATCTTAATATTTCCACCTGCCCACAATGATGTCACTCCCAGTAGAGACAGAAATGTACGTTGAGCTGCACAACTCATGATATTCACCTGTAAAAGCCTCCCTTGTGAAGACATATAAAAGCCCTGAGACTGCTGCTGGTTGCCACCATCTTGGATGTGATGTCATGTCAGCCACCCCATCAGACTCAGAGGTGTCACTTAAGTGACACTCTGTAGTATTCATCTTCGCTCCTCACTTGCCTGCTACATGAAAGGTTGCAGAGGGTAGGAGTGAAGGAGCAGGGCCCTCAAGAATAGACAATTAGAAGAGTAAAGGGCTATGATATGCAAGGGCGGAGGTGGTTGTGCTAAGGAATTGACTCTTCTGGAGAAGTAAATTTATCTAGAAAGTTCAAAGGCACATAGCAAATTAATGAAAAAAAAGTTTTGTATGCAAAGAAAAAGGCTGCAAAAAACTGTAATCTTCTTAATGTTCCTCTGCCTTTACATCAAAGCCCTTCTCGGAAGTTACTGTTGACTGCAACAATGTCTCACTTTATCTTTATGCCAAGAGATAGCAACCCTGTTTATCCTTTTATTAATGATTGACTGTACCTATGTTGTGCCGTTGGGCCACTTTTCGCTGTTATTTTTTCTTTAATAAACAGTTTGAACCGGAAAAAGGCTGCAAAAAGGAAAAATAGTTGGTGACACGGTCACTTACTACACAAGTCCATGGTGCTGCATTTGAAAAATGTACCTGCAGTTTTTATCAATGCCACTGAGCATTAAAAAAAAAAAAAAAAAAATTAAAAGATCATGGTTGTCACGCACCTATACTGTGGTCCACGGAAAGTATGAGAAAATTACATAATACGCAAATTAAAAAAAGAATTCAAATCCAAACAAAAATAATTTTATAGGTTAAATTGTAACAATAATAACTAAATATAACATTAACAAATTAGGCTCAGTTTCTGAAAATAGGGGAGCAGTTTATACACAAGCTACTTTAATCCTTGCCAGGCACATGTAGTCTGAACAGAGGATAAGCCAATTTGTGGGACATTCTAGGATTCTGCAAAAGAAAATTCAAAGAATGTGACATCACATCATTCTAGGTACAAAAAGAATGATTTAAGACAAACAAAATGGGAGAGATCGATCAATGCTGAAAGATCAATTTAGGTAGACAATATCTCCTGACAACTATGCCAATTCTACCCCAGCTGCTTACTTACCTTAATAGAAAAATTAAAACAACACTTGCTATGATCCTCCATACATATCAAACAGTATCATGCATGTGCTTGTAACATTTCCACGCCTTAGAAAATATCATGAAAAATGTAATATAATATAATCCCAAATATTGATCACTTATGCAATAAACAAAAGCTTTTGATACAGTTCCACATATACACTTAATGTACAAACTAAGGTCTGTTGGCATGGATGAAAGGGTGAGTACCTGGATTGAAAACTGGTTACAAGGGAGAGTCCAGAGGGTGGGGATAAACGGGGAGTACTCGGAATGGTCCAGTGTGGAAAGTGGGGTCCCCCAGGGATCTGTCCTGGGACCAGTCCTATTCAATCTATTCATAAACGATCTGGAGGATGGGGTTAATAGCTCAATCTCAATATTTGCGGATGATACCAAGCTAAGCAGGGCAATAATTTCTCCACAGGATGTGGAAACCTTACAAGAAGATCTGAACAAATTACAGGGGGGGGGCAGACAAATGGCAAATGAGGTTTAATGTAGAAAAATGTAAAATAATGCATTTGGGTACCAAGAACATGAACACAAACTACTCACTAGGGGGAGAGCCTCTGGGGGGAATCTAGGATGGAAAATGACCTAGGGGTCCTAGTAGAGAACAGGCTCAGCAATGGCATGCAATGCCAAGCGGCGGCAAGCAAAGCCAACAGAATATTGGCATGCTTCAAAAAGGGGATGAACTCCAGGGATAAATCAATAATTCTCCCCCTCTACAAGTCTCTGGTGAGGCTGCACCTGGAGTATGCTGTCCAGTTCTGGGCACCAGTCCTCAGGAAGGATGTCCTGGAACTAGAAAGGGTTCAGAGAAGGGCAACAAAGCTAATCAAGGGACTGAAGGACCTCAGTTATGAGGAAAGATTATGGGAAATTAACTTATTCTCTCTGGAGAAGAGAGGCTTGAGAGGGCTGATATGATTTCAATGTACAAATACTGTACTGGTGACCCCACAATAGGGACCAAACTATTCAGCGCAAGGGAGCACACAAAGACACGCAGCCATTCATTAAAAATGGAGGAAAGGCGGTTTAACCTTAAGCTGCGTAGAGGGTTCTTTACGGTAAGAGCAGTGAGGATGTGGAATTCTCTTCCACAAACAGTGGTTTCAGCTGGGAGCATAGAAAATTTCAAAAAACTATTAGATGGGCACCTAAGAGACCACAACATTGAGGGATATACAATGTAATACTGACACAAAACAGACACATAGGTTGGACTTGATGGACTTTTTCCAGCCTCACTAACTATGTAACTATGTAACAGAATCCACACATAACAAAAAAACTAAAAAAAAGTCTTTAAAAATGTGAAGAGGATGTCACGTTGTGATGATGAAACAAAGCGAACTTCCGGTGCATCATTTATGGTCTGTAGGTGGAACGAACGCCGGGGGAACAGGTGGCGTCTATCTTGCTCAGTACACAACAGACCAATGTTATATACTCATTTGAACGTTTGTAGTGATTTTAATCCTATTTTTCAATAGAAATAAGCAGCTTTTCACTATAAGAGGACTCCTTTTCTTTCTTATTTCATAAACCACCCCTGCCCATTGAGCAAAGAAGACAAAGACAAGAACTTACACAAGGAAGGAACAACATCCAGGACAGAGATCATTGGAGAGAGATCCAGATAGGTCCCATAGTGACCACAAAGCGCTATTGACTCCTCTTGCTGTATAGCAAGGGGGGCATTGGAATCTGGTGAGTGTGAATAATATCACATGAGCACAAAGTGGAATAGCATTAAAAGGGTCATTTTGGCACAAGCACAAGGATTTTGTTTTTTTCTTCACATTTCACATTTTCAAAGCCTTTTTTTTTTCTGTTGTGTGTAGATTCTGTTTATTGAACAAGTGATGAATATGTGGGATTATATTATATTACATTTTTCAATTTCATTTAATTTTCTTCACGTGAGACACAGGGGTGTGGGTGTTTATTTTGTATATTTACTTAAATTAATGCCAGAATTGCAGCTAACATGGTAATGGCTCCATTCAAGCCCATGGTATTATTATTATTATAATACAGGATTTATATAGTGCCAACAGTTTGCGCAGCGCTTTACAACATGGGGGCAGACAGTGCAATTACAATACAAATCAATACAAGAGGAATCAGAATTTTCACAGCTAAGGATGTACAGGAGGGGGTCAAGACTCTTAAACCAAGTTAAGTAAGCATCTGGGGGGGGGTCTTTAATTTTTAATGTTTTACTTTAAGCATTACGGAAATCACTGCTCCCTGCCAAACATAATTACAAAAAAAATGTTTTTGCTTTGATACATGTTCCTCAGGGTCGTAAGCACTCCCTCACCCCAGTGCTATTTATTTGACAATCCCTAGCATATTAATCTAGAGAATGACCTTTATCCTTTTTAACATTCAATGAGGTTCAGATTCAGGACCCAAACTTTAATCACGCTCAATGCACCTGCCTCAAACTGATCTCAGGTATGTTCACCACCAACAAGCTGGGCCCTCCTAACATTCTTGTTTTTAGTTGTACTGTAGCTGTACTGTTTACCTTTATTTTGTAAAGCGCTACACACACTGTTGGCGCTATCTAAATTCTGTGTGATAATAATAATAATACGTTTTGGCAATGGACACTCTTTTAGGTAAATATGTTGGAATATTTGATTTTATGGCAGTTGCATTATTTCCCAGAATGCACTTATTCTCTTTATTTGCCCCTTGGAGTTGTTTTTAAATAACTCCAAGCAACCCAGTACAATGCAGCCATGTATGTTTCTCCAATTATTTTTTCATTAACCCCTTTTTTTTTGCCTGCAAACTTTCTTTCCCGCTCACTTTCTTTTATCTGTTCGAGTTCTTTAGTTCTTTCTGCAGATGACATGGATACATGAGACAAGTGGATGTTGCTACTTTGTCCATTTTACTTGACACTATAAAAGTGGAAATATTTTATACATATATGGTCATAAAGTGATATGACTAAAGTCTTGCCTTTGTAAACCTTTTACATTGTACTGTTGTCACTTGCCCTTGTGTGAAAAATGCAAAATAAAGAATTATAAATGTAAAAAAAAGAAATAATAATTTATGGGGAAAATATTTATTTCAATCTGTTTGTAGATTGTGCATAGTCTCCAGGCTCATGTATAGTAAGCATTATGCACTACACTATAAAAGGAATGTATTACTTTTTAGTCTGTCCTCTGGATGTCTTAGCCTTTTCCATTTTTAATAATCAATATTTGTTCCAACAACTCCCCCTCCCCTGGTATTTGAATGTTAATATTGTGGTTTGTGGTCCCTGTTGCTTTCTACCTTTGTCAGCTCTTTACTTTTTTACATGAAGATGGAGATGACTCCCACGCATTGTTCTTTCTTAGCTGGATCATGACTTGTTTCCATGACAACCGTGCTCCGGGAACATTGTCTGTGTACTTCTAAAGCTACTGATTTGTGCAGCAGCGATATAACAATCTTGAAATCTGTAGTTGCAGTAATATGTAATGTATCTAGACAGACTAAAAAAGTCTCTGCAAATAGTAAGTGCCCAGGTCATAGAGTTTGTGCCCAAAGTCTTAATTGTCCTTGTTGTTTTTGTACATTGATGGCAGATAGTACTTTTTGCCCTTATAGTAGACTGCTTTAGAGTGGTTATCAGTAAATGCTTTTGGTTCCCTGCTAAAGCTCCGAATGCTGGATGACATCTGCCAATTCAATAAAAAATGTCCAACATTCGGCCCCTGTGTATGGCACCCAGTCCAACAGAAGCCAGTCGTTTGGCAATGCTGGAACACCATTAGCCATTTGTCTCCCAATCAGAGCTCTTAGTCAATGGCATAGGTGGCATCCCCCTGACAGAACACAACAGCTCACTCAGCGGGGAAGATTGCTGTACTAACATCGGATCGACGCAGCTCTTTTAATAAGGCTTAAAGTGAAACATTAAAAATGCACAATTCTTTTAGATAACATGCTTGGGGATGTATTAAACCTGCCAATAAAATGGCACACCACTATGATCTACACAAGCAAAAGTAACATTTAGAAAGAAAAAAATACAATTTAAATTTCTGGCAGCTAAACTACAGTTCCCTACTGTGTTGTTCTGTTTGTAAAAAAGTGGCCAGGGATTTCTTTCATCCATACCAGACCCTTATCCTAGATGAGGGTCTGGTATGGATTAAAAAGGGGAACCGATGAAAAAAAATGGCATCTGTGTTCTAGCAACCGATGATGCCATTGGTTTGTTAGGACACCAGCAGATGTACAGTGCACCATAATAAACAATGACAAAAAATGTGCTGAGATTGCCATAGAAATACATACAAGATGCATTTTCTTGATGAAGGTCTGGTATGAATATTGAGGTGGACCTCTCAAGGAAAAAAATCGCATTGGACCCTATCCAAGCATGCATCCTGGATCACAAAAAAAAGAGGGACAGCGAGCATGCGCTCCCTTTCCTGAATCATACTAGGCCACATGCTTTCATCATGAGGAGTGTAACTTGCCAGGCAGAAACTCCTGGCGAAGCACCTTGTCCTCATGTTGATGAGAACAAGGGCCTTTTCCCCTGGTGGTTATGGGGGACTGCAGGGAAATGACAAATAATCTTAAAGCCCAATTTAACTTAAGGTAGCCCACAAATATCTGAACCATTTTAATGTAGATAAGTAAGCAAACCCTTGGTTACTCATTCACATATAAAAGTTATAATAAAAAAATAATAAACTTTGAAAAAATCCTTTATCAAATTGAAAAAAGAAAAAAATAGTGTAAATCCATTGTCAATCTCATCATTCAGTGATGCAGATACACCATGAATCAAGTTGAACGATGCTGACTCATTGAAATAAAAAAACAACAGCTGTTTACATCTATGTTCTCCTGACAGGCCCCTTTCCAAGTATGATAGCTCCTGGCTCCACATTTTAATGGAAAAAAAGAGGCTGTCAAAACCTACGATGAGTTTGGGATACGTAAACAATGGTTCTTTTAATATTTACAGCTATGCAATGCCCTTTTAACACAGCTTAAAATAAGTATATGGAAATATACTAACACTCCTCTACTTATCCAGGTAATAACAGCAAAAACCAATCAAGGCATAATTTCTACAGTTTATAAAGTACTAACACAGAACAGCATTCTAAACTATTCAAATACTAGCATCAGATTCTTGATAATTATGATGGATTCACCACTAACATCAGGGTAAATAGCGGCGCTATCTTAAAAACAACAATTTTTTTTCAAATACCCACTAAAAATAACAAAATAAAACATTCTTAAATTTAAGAAGGAAAAAAAACATTATATTAATGTGGGAAAATTATTCATAACCAAAGAGTCCATATGAAAGTTCACTTAAAATAATCCCATAAGAATTTTGTGTAAATCTTCTATATATTGTACAATCTTCAGACCACACCTCATGTTTCAGTGTCACCACCTCCCAATAGGACACTCATTCACCAGATTCATTTGCCTCACACTCTACAAAGGTGGGATTGTTGAGCATTGAGTGATGGTGCACAATCTTTTTTGGAGATTCTTGATACCATTAATACTCATATACCTGGGGACACCAACAATTACATTCTAGTATTGCTAAATAAAGTAAATTATACAGCACATAATTATACTGGCATTTTCTGTTTCTTTTTTTGTTGCCTATCTCTCCAGCTCCATTTGCTCATGAGATGTGGAAACATTTGGTTAGTGCTCTATGAAAGAAAATGGCATATCAACATATAACATATCTGTTGTCCATTTCTAAAACCATGGGTCAATTGGTTGTTGTCTCAAGCCCTAGCACCAACTCAAATGATAGGCTTTTGAGTTGAGAGATATGTGTAATCATACCTAGATAGTGACTCTTTGAGTTTGAAATAGCCAACTGCTGAAACAATTAAACATGCATAATCATGTTGATCTGGTTTCCCAATTTACTTTAATGAGATGCAGAATTGTAAGTGAGGTAATACAGAATTGCTATACTCTTAAATCGGACAACATAGAATTGCAAAAAACTCACTAGACAAATTTATGAAACAATGACCTTGGTATTATCCATCAGGGTAAAAAGACGATTTACAATGTTTAATGCATGGAACAATGTTAATAATGTGGCAGTGAGGATGAAACCCTGCTAATTGATAATTGTAGATCTCTTAACAAGGGGGTGGTTGAAATGGAAAGATGGGAGGTAGGGATCGGGTATGTTTATACGTTTTTGTATGAGCTAGCTGATGTAATTGACAATTATGGTCATTACCATATTTAGTCAATGATGTCACCTGTGACGTCCACTGGCTTGTGTACGATTTGTAATATTCTGAAAATGGGATAGTATCATATATCATAAATTTTGTAGGGGTTAAGAGTGTATATTATAGAGTACAGTAGTCAGACATATATAATGTACTTAGAATGCAGTGGCCAGGAGTATGAAATGAACAACATTGTGTAAAAAAGAAATTGAAAAAAAAAATACACTTGTATCTGTTATGCATGTTTTAATAAAAGCACCTAAATAAAATAAAAAATGTTTTGGTGATAGGGCTTCTAAAATTATTAGTCCACAAACAAGAGTTCCACAGACACATATAATTCTCAGCATAATCATTTTTTAAAACCATTGCATTACAAATTATTTTCTGTACACAAATTATAGACAGAGTGCTAACTCTTTCTGTGAACCTCAAGAAAGAACATCATTAAAAGAGTCAGATACTGTTAAGCAACCAGCAACTGTAAATACAGAGAACACTTTGGCCATGAGTACAACTATTTACTATTGGCAAATAGAGTGCAGGGTTCAGTAACACAGTATCTCACAAAAGTGAGTACACCCCTCACATTTTTGTAAATAATTTATTACTGTATGTGACAACACTGAAGAAATCACACTTTGCTACAATGTAAAGTAGTGAGTGTACAGCTTGTATAACAGTGTAAATTTGCTGTCCCCTGAAAATAACTCAACACACAGCCATTAATGCCTACTTCTGGCAACAAAAGTGAGTACACCCCTAAGTGAAAATGTCCAAATTGGGCCCAAAGTGTCAATATTTTGTGGCCACCATTATTTTCCAGCACTGCCTTAACCCTCTTGGGAATGGAGTTCACCAAAGCTTCACAGGTTGCCACTGGAGTCCTCTTCCACTCCTCCATGACGACATCACAGAGCTGGTGGATATTAGAGACCTTGCGCTCCTCCACCTTCCATTTGAAGATGCCCAACAGATGCTCAATAGGGTTTAGGTCTGGAGACATGCTTGGCCAGTCCATCACCTTTACCCTTATCTTTAGCAAGGCAGTGGTCATCTTTGAGGTGTGTTTGGGGTCGTTATCATGTTTGAATACTGCCCTGCGGCCCAGTCTCCGAAGGGAGGGGATCATGCCCTGCTTTAGTATGTCACAGTACATGTTGGCATTCATGGTTCTCTCAATGAACTGTAGCTCCCCAGTGCCGGCAGCACTCATGCAGCCCCAGACCATGACACTCCCACCACCATGCTTGACTGTAAGCAAGACACACTTGTCTTTGTACTCCTCACCTAGTTGCCGCCACACATGCTTGACACCATCTGAACCAAATAAGTTTATCTTGGTCTCATCAGACCACAGGACATGGTTCCAGTAATCCATGTCCTTAGTCTGCGTGTCTTCAGCAAACTGTTTGCGGGCTTTCTTGTTTATCATCTTTAGAAGAGGCGTCCTTCTGGGATGACAGCCATGCAGGCCAATTTTGTGCAGTGTGTGGTGTATGGTCTGAGCACTGACAGGCTGAGCCCCCCACCCCTTCAACCTCTGCAGCAATGCTGGCAGCACTCAAATGTCTATTTTCCAAAGACAACCTCTGGATATGACGCTGAGCATGTGCACTCAACTTCTTTGGTCGACCATGGCTAGGCCTGTTTGGAGTGGAACCTGTCCTGTTAAACCGCTGTATGGTCTTGGCCACCGTGCTGCAGCTCAGTTTCAGGGTCTTGGCAATCTTCTTATAGCCTAAGCCAGTGTTTCTCAACTCCAGTCCTCAGTGCGCCCCAATAAGTCACGTTTTCAGGATTTCTATTATATTGCACAGGTGATTTGATCAGTTTCACTGCTTTAGTAATTACCACAGCCGTTTCATCTGAGGAAAATCCTGAAAACATGACCTGTTATGCAGAGCAACAATTCTTTTTTTCAGATCCTCAGAGAGTTCTTTGCTAAGAGGTGCCATGTTGAACTTTCAGTGACCAGTATGAGAGAGTGAGAGAGATAACAGCAAATTTAGCACATCTGCTCCCCATGCACACTTGAGACCTTGTAACATTAACGAGTTACATAACACCGGGGAGGGAAAATTGCTAATTGTGCCCAGTTTGGACATTTTCACTTAGGGGTGTACTCACTTTTGTTGCCAGCGGTTTAGACATCAATGGCTGTGTGTTGAGTTATTTTGAGGGGACAGCAAATTTACACTGTTATACAAGCTGTACACTCACTACTTTACATTGTAGCAACGTGTCATTTCTTCAGTGTTGTCACATGAACAGATATAATAAAATATTTACAAAAATATGAGGGGTGTACTCACTTTTGTGAGATACTGTATATCATGCACAGTAGTGTAGTGCAGTATGTAACATACAACCCGGTATACAAAGTGAAAAATTTGTAAGTATGTACACACACATATACACTGCAGCCCTCTATTCCTCACACAGTCATACAAAATACCCCCACACACATAAATACTATGCCCACCATTTGTAATACTTAAATATCAAGCAGCCCCCTCACATATATACAAAAATGCTGCCCCTTCCCTCACACATAAATATAATACAACCCCCCTCATACATACA
The DNA here is from genome assembly GCA_018402905.1 of Glandirana rugosa. Taxonomy (NCBI): domain Eukaryota; kingdom Metazoa; phylum Chordata; class Amphibia; order Anura; family Ranidae; genus Glandirana; species Glandirana rugosa. Next base: position 224,183 of record BLSH010165771.1, read on the forward strand.
TACAATGAAGCCTCCCTTCTTCTAACACATGCATACAATACAGACCCTTTCCTTCATAAATACACACAATCCTGCGCCTTCCTCGTCACACATAAATATAATGCAGCTCCTCTCAAACATACTGTACATACAATGAAGCCTCCCTCTTTTAACACAAACATACAAAACAAAACCCCCTCCTTACAAATGTATACAGTGTAGCCCCCTTTACCTAAAGGATACAAACAAAGCAGCCCCTGCCCCCCTCACACATACTGTACATACAATACAGATCCCCTCCCCATCACACATACAAACAATACAGCCCCGTCCTCCTCACTCATGCAACAAATACAACAATGCAGCACTCCACCACACTAAAGCCAGCAATAGATGGATTGAAACCGGCTGAATTTACATCCATGTGTGAGTAGGCTGGTAGTACGGAAGTCAATCTATCCATCGACTTCAGTGCAACTAGCCTGTTGTTTGTTATCACTGGCGGCAGCTATAGCCGCAAGCAGTGATGGTTGTATTCTGATGGGAGGGAAACCTGCCACTGCTAAAATACAATAGCTATGCAGAAGGATTCTCCCATATATACTGACTGTGTGGATGGGGGGAATCAAGCAACTTGCTTTCCGTCAACCCCTGGTTGAAGGAAAGAAAACTGCACCATGTATGGCCTGTCAAACTCACCGTAGTCCTCCTGAAGATGCTGGCAGCAATTTGCGGGCATGGCCATATGCTTAGCAGGAACAAGAAGGGTTCATGTACAGTATAGGACTCCTGTTTCCTGCCAGTGAGGATTGCACAGCTTCTGCCCACATGAAAAGACTGTGACTGACATTGGTTCCAACCCCTCACTATTCAATTAAAAATTCTTAACTACGCCAATACCAGGCACTTACCCCCCTTCCCGCCCAGATCAATTTTCAAAAAAAATTTATAATTTTTTCCCACAAACATAAATTTCTTTTGGTGGTATTAGATCACCTCTGGGGTTTTTATTTTTTTGCGCTACAAATAAAAAAAGTCCGAAAATTTGGAAAAAAAAAAGTTTTTCTCTGTTTCTGTCACAAAACTTTGTAAATAAGTATATTTTCTCCATCACTGATGGGCACTGATGAGGCTACACTGATGGGCACTGATAAGGCAGTACTGATTGGCACCGATGAGGTGGCACTGACGGGCACTGACGATGAGGCACTTATATGCAGCACTGATGGACACTGATAGGAAATGATAGGTAGCACTGATATGCAGACCTGATGGGCACTGATAAACAGCACTGATGGGCACTCATAGGTGGCACTGATGGGCACTGATAGGTGGCACTGGGCACTGATATGTGGCACTGATGGGCACTGATAGGTGGCACTGATAGATGGCACTGGTGGGCACTGGTAGGTGGCACTGGTGGGCACTGATAGGTGGCACTGGTGGGTGGCAATGACAGATTGCACTGTCAGGTTGTCATTCCCTGGTGGTCCTGGGCGGCATCTGAAATTGGCACTGAGTGCCATCCATGTTGGGCATTGTGCCCCTTACCTGGTGGTCTAGGGTGGGCTCCCTGATGGTCAGGATCGGCTCCCTGGTGGCCAGGATTGGCTCCTTGGTGGTCCCTGGGTGGGCATTCCCTGGTGGTCCTGGTGGGCTCCCTGGTGGTCCTGGGTGGTGATCCTAGAGGGGGCTAAGCTGATAAACATTCAGCGCAGACCCCCCCCTGTCAGGAGAGCCGCTGATCGGCTCTCCTCTATTTGCGTCTGCAGACGTGAGTAGAGGAAAGGCCGATAAATGTCTCCACCTGTTTACACTGTGGTCAGCTGTGATTGATCAGGGCTGATCATGTGGTAAAGAGTTTCTGATGGAAGTTCTTTACCGAGAATGGTAATGCGGCAGGTAACACTGACACACCGCACCACCGAGTGCCACGATGTGCAGCCCCAGGTGCGCGCGACCGCAGGTTATCCTGAGGACGTCAATGGATAACGGAACCAACGCCCGGCCGTCATTTGTCTATAGGCCGGGCAGGAAGTGGTTTTAAACAACAGGTAAGCATGCCAGTTTACTTATGTGTTATTTTAAGCTTCATGAAATAATTGCTTACTATACTGAGTTGCCACATGCCATCCAAGAGCAGCCATGACCAATACAGCGGCATCCTTTATGTATCCAAAAATAGGAATGTTATCAATGACAAAAGTATGCAGAACTGTGGCTTGTAAGACTGTCTGTCACAAGATTTATGTGTACATAAAAGATGGAACATCTCATATCTATATTTTTAAACAATGTCATTTTGTATTACTCAAGAGATGGATGGTCAATCAAACATATATGTGATTACAATATTTTTCAAGTACCATATAAAGAACATTGATGAAACCAACATAACTGAGGACACTCTGTTTACAAACATATTTAGTATGGCTTTTAAAATAAAAATTTCCAACCATTCATATTAACTTCAATAAAACATCAATAACCTTTATGTATCTCGGTCAATATAACTGGGCTTTCATTTATCTGCTGACAGAACTGCTCTTGATAAAACATCATCATTAAATTACTTTTAGTGCTACTCTGTTTGGGATAGAGAAAATGCATCTGGCAGCAAAATTTCCTGTTGCTAGGTTGTCTTTTAAATTGCTGTCCCATGATGCCTCATGACTCATATTTATATATTACTGCAGTTCTGAACAGCGCAAAACTGGCGGGAGTCTAAGACTGTCACAAGGCTTCTGATCACATTAGTACTTGGCCAGGGGATATTTTAGTATAATTTGAGATATAATCCATTGCTATGCAATTTTAAGTAGGCAAGTTTTATAGAATCATTGAGCAAAACCATATGAAACATATTTTTATCCAATTGTTTATTTAAATGTTTTTTTAGAGATAGAAAATAATTGTTTTTTTAAGGTTGTGTTTCTCAAAAATGTATTCCACACAAGTAAAATGAATCAATGAGCTACTAATACATTGCAAGATACATAAAAAACGGTGATTAAAAAACAAAAACCGACAGTTTGGTATGATTCTAGGGTCAATTCACTAAGTGGTTAAAAAAACTTCTGTCTTCCGCTGTGCCCTATTACCTCTCCCGAACCTTCAACTTGACATGCCATAGTCCTTCCACAAAGCTAGGTCCATAAAGACATGGGGGAGATTTAAAATCGGTTCATTCAGAATCTGTGCATGGTAGCCAATCAGCTTCTAACTTCAGCTTGTTCAATTAAGCTTTGGTAATAAAACCTGAAAGCTTTTAGAAAATAACCCCCATGGTGTGCTGAAGAGCTGGAGTGGCCTGCACAGTCCAACAGTTAAGTGATTCTAAGGCTGACCATAACTGACTTGTTTATTTTTGATGAGCCAGTGGACGACATCCCCTATCCACATAAGCCAAGTGGATGGAGGAATCCTCTCTGCTGTGCCATTGGATTCTGACAGTGGGACTCTGCTGTCAGAATATAGTGATCAGTGATCACTGCACAGTGATCAACAACACTTTTCTAACATTCTTGTTCCTCAGAAGTCGATTGTTTGATGAAGCATGAACATTGATTGAAATGTGACCAGTCTCTGATGAACTGTCTGAATTTCAACCCATCTATGACCAGGTTAAGGTCGATCCACTTAGTGGTTAAAAAACGTCTGTCTTCCTCTGTGCCTTTGTATCTCTTCCAGTACCCCCAACTTAACAAGCCATAGTCTTCCCACAAAGCCAGGTCTATAAAGGCATGGTTTGTTGAGTTTCTAAGGTCAATTCACTAAGTGTTAAAAAAAACCCTTCTGTTTTCAGCTGTGCCATTTTACCTCTTCCAGTACCTCCAACATGATATTTCATAGTCTTCCCAAAAAGCCATGTCCATAAGGATATGGTTTATTGAGTTTGCTGTGGAGGAACTCCACTGTTCAAACCTCTGAACTCAAACCTGCTGAACACTTTTGGGATTAATTGGAACACTGATTGCAAGTCAGATGTTCTCATCCAACATCAGTACCTATATACAGTATATATAGTTTGTTTTTACTCAAGTACAGTTTTCCTATAACATGAACCTTTCCAAGATTCAGGGGTGAGCATGGAATTTGTGGCAATGTCTGCAGAAAATATGCAACCCAAATAAAGGGGTTCTATATCACTGTTGTTCCTTTTTCCATAAGGATCCAACTGTAAATGAAATTAAACAACTCAGTATGGAGTGCAATAAAGCAGCTGTTAAAACATCAAATCATTTTTTATGAAGTGTTTTTGGTTTCCTGGCTCTCAAACTGCTAACCATTTGATCCTCTCCCTGACAGATTTACTGTCTGTGCTGCTCGGTCTATGTGTCAAGATGACCAATGGAACTACAGGGAAGCACAACAGATGGCAGGGAAGCCTGCATTTTGTGAAATTTGGCATTGCCAGTATCCCTGTTATACGTAATACATCTGTTTATATCCAATGGAGTTTGAACTGTCAAAGCTGTAAAATAAACAATCAGTCACTGAAATGGATATAAATGAGATATCTTCAGCTGGCACATGGAGTCCTGTGGAAGTGATTGGGAATGACTGCTGTGAAGATTCCAAAACTGAAACTTGTTCACTCATTCACTGCTCCTTTGTGCTGGAAGCACTGGGCTAGTATAAGAAAAATAAATTTTAAATATAGAAAATACTCTTACTCAGAAATTACTCTGGTGTGCTATTCTTCCATTTGCTATATATTTATGGCTTTTAATAAAACTTGTAAAGTTTTCCCTCTGAAAATGCTAGTTTCCTGGCTATCATGGCAATCTATTAACGGTAATACTTTATCACTTACTGACTACAGCAGCCCGAAGACGGATCAGTTTTTTTTTCATTCAACCAGTGGGTTGAGCAAAAAAAAAAAAACTGATCTGATTCCCCCATCCACACATTCGAGGTGGATGGGGGAATACTTCCCATTAGGCTTAGTCTTTGTATTCTGACAGAGGGGAGACTTCCCAACCATCAGAATAGACTGATCATCATTGTAGGCTATAGCCAGCAGTGCAAGGTAGAGGTTTTCAGATTAGTTCTGACTACCCTTTGACTTCACTTACTACCAGGGATAGGCAGTGACCAAGGCTGTGGCGGACATTTTCCACAGTACAGACCTTAGTGAAGGACACCAAGGTACATTTCAAATTAAATCCATCAACCACATAGATCCTCCTTTAGAGCAGGCCAAGGTCCCCAAAGATCCTGCTTTAGAGCAGGCCAGGGTCCCCCATAGATTCCCCTTTAGAGCAGGCTCTCCATAGATTATAAATTCTTAAAGCGACTGTCTCTATTTATATATATATATATATATATAACTCACCATTATCAAACCCCTATAAGTTTACTCATTTCCCTCCTCTTGACCCCTATGGTGGCATCACTACCATATCTTCCCTGCCTAATATGATATCAGAGGGTCCACAGTACTACTTCACTGCTAAGTGGAGTAAAGCTCTTCTTAGGGTTTATGTGGATACATATCTTTACTCATTCGCATCAGCCATCTTGACATCACATGAATCTGCTAATTTGACTATCTTATAACGATCTATCTCTTCCTTGGGGTCATCTTCCTCAGTTCTAAGCGCCATTGTAGTAATCTTTGTATTTCACATTTAGCACACCTGAAAACGATAATTCCTATGAGGACAAAAATAATTTTGCCATATTATATACCTTTTTTCGCTGCTGAACAAGGAGACATTCCCAGGAGCCTCAGGTTATATTTAGCTTAAAATGTATTTTCACAGTAATAGAACATTTGTGGTATTTCTAGACATACTGGTATTTGGGCAGCTTTGTATTGCTTAAAATCAGAGTGGAGGTATATGGATTTAACATCTGGGGCCTAACTAAGGCCAATTTCTGGACTGGCCCCTAAAAATATAGTATATGCCTTTTGAACTATCTGGCTTATGTGAATAGATCCAGCAATTACTCAAGTTACTCCTTGTTAGAGTTGAGCAAACCCGTGGATGTTCGGGTTCGGTGGGTTCGGCTGAACTTCGGAAAAAAGTCCGGGTTCGGTACCGAACTTGTCCCGAACTTTACCCCGAACCCCATTGAATTCAACGGGGACCCGAACTTTTCGGTACAAAAATGACTGTAAAAGAGTCCTGGAAAGTGCTAGAGGGCTGTAAAATGATTTTAGAACAATAATCTGTCCCTTACAGCAACAGCAGGAACTTGACCCTATAGAACTAGAAGATGATTTTAGAACAGTAATCTGTCCCTCTAAGCAGTAGACTCTACCTAGTCCAGTCAGATCTTTCTGTAATGCAGGATGAGATCTGCAATCTGTCCCTAAAAGCAGTAGTAGGAGTAATCTCTACCTATCTATCTATCTGCAATCTGTCCCTCACAACACCGGCAGCATCCTCTCCCTACACTACCCAGAGAGCATGTGACATGCAGCACTAAGTGACTCCAGCTTATAAACAGGCTGGGTCACATGATGCACTGGCCAATCACAGCCATGCCATTAATAGGCATGGCTGCGATGGCTTCTAAGGGCAAACCAGTGAAACGCTTGTTGATTGGCTGCCCTGCAGCTATTCAACATGCAGGATCAAATACCCGAACCCAGAACTTGAATCCAAACTTTTTTCAAATGTCCGGGTTCGGGTCCGGGTCACGGACACCCCAAAGTTCAGTACGAACCCGAACTTTACAGTTTGGGTTCGCTCAACTCTACTCCTTATGCCTGCCATCATGTGTAATTTGTACAGGTGATTTTCCTCTATAGCCTTGCCTGCTAAGATCAAGCAAAGGCTTAACAGTGGTTTACTCATCTTTTGAAATTGGCTGTACTTTCTTGCAATGGTTGGCATGTATCCATGTCATTTTACAGCTGTGGCAGTTGTCAGGAGCACTTGGTAGGGTCCTTCAAACTTTGGTCCCAAAGGCACCTTCATGTGTTCTGTCACTAGGACCCAATCACCTGGGTGTAAATTATGTGTTCCATTTACTTGATCTGGATCTGGAATTGAATCAAAAACAAACTTGTGCATCACAGTTAGTTGCTTGTATTAAACAATTACATAGAAAACAAAATCATGATATATTACAGCAGTCTGATGTGGAAAACACAACCCTGGTGTGGCCCCCAAACAAAATACCATAAGGGCTCAAGTTCTCTGACCTATAAGCAGGTGTAGTCCTGATGCTGTAAAGAACCAGAGGCAACGACTCTGGCCACTGTTTCTCTACTGAACCTTCCTCTTTTTCCTGCATGACATTAGTTGATCTAGCCTATTTTTAATGTTTCCATTGTATATTTCTACCTTTCCTGAACAGAGGATGATTGGGGGTATGGAAAGCCTGCTCAATTCTCAAGTTATTGCATATAATGTGCATGATTTGTCCAGTAAAATGTGTTTCTCGGTCACTCTCAATGATTTTAGGGACTGCAAAACAACATATTATTTTGAAAAAGGAGCTTCCTTGCTGTTGTCTTGGCATTTGCTTTAGCCACTGGCCAGGCTTCTATCCAGGCCAGAAAACATGTCTTTGAACACCAAAACACATTGCCCTGATTTGGGCATTTGGATGCAATCAATCTGAAGTCTTTTGGAAAGGGAATAGTGGCTTGGCCAAATGTCTGTGTTACTTTGGTTGGTTTTCCTGGGTTATTTAGCACAAATTATGCATTCCCCAAAAAAGTCTTGACATGCGTTTCTGGAGTACTGAATAAACCACCTAGCCTTTTTTAATATTTCTCCATTGCCTTAGGGCCCACATGACCTTGACCATGGGCTAGTTGCATGATCATCTTCTCCGTTTGAGGTGGAACATATATTCCATTTTCCTTGTACAAGAGTCCATCATGGTCCTTCTTTGCTCCGTCCCTTTGCACGAATCATTGGGTGCAGATTCTTGCAATTTCTTAATCAGTTCTTTCACTTTCAGTATTTGTTCTCTTCTTTCCTTCAACCTTTTATGGACTTCTTCTTCTTCCTTTGCAAAATCAGTAATAAGAGTCATAATTGCTTCCAATGGAGTTTCAGCGGTCTTTCTGGCATCAGCCAGCTGGTTTCCTTTTTCTTCCATATGTTGTCCTCCAGTATGTGCCTTGACCTTTAGGATGGCTACTTCCTTTGGGAGGGTGACTGCTTCAAAAGGTTCTTGAACATATTTCCAGTTTTCAATTGGTTCTCCTGCGGCAGTTGTGAATCTTCTGTTCTTCTATATGGGTCCATAACCATGGACTACTTTGAGAGCATATCTGCTATCAGTGTAGATGATGGCTGTTTGACCCTTTGCGGCCTCACAAACTCTGGTGAGTACTACCACTTTGGCAACCTGCGCTAAGAGTGATGAAGGGAGTACTTGGGTCTCAATCACTTCCTCCAATGTTGTCACCACATATGCCGTTCTTGGGACTCCACCTTTGTCCAGGCATGAACTGTCTACAAACAGGATCAGATCAGGATTTTCAAGAGGAGTGTCCTTTACTGGGGAGATTTGCAGCATTTCTTCTTCCATAAGTTTTAAGCAGATGTGGTCACCCTCCTCTTCGATATCTTCTTCTCTCTCTGGGAGACAGCTGGCAGGATTGATTGTAGTACACCTTTTCACTTCTATTTCTCCTGATTGAAGCAGGATTGATTCATACTTGCTCAGCCTTGCTGATGACAAGCGTTTGGTCCTTGCTCTTTTCAAGATTTCATTTGCTGCATGTTGTCTAAACTATTAGAGACTGCTTTACCCTTACAATGGCAACCTTCTTAACTAGTAGTACAGCAGCTGCAACTGCTTTTACACAAGTTGGTGTTCCTTGGAGGATTGGATCCAGTTGTACGCTTTAGGCCACCGTGTGTGTTCTGGTAAGGCAATTTGAGAGCAGGCGTGACCTGGATGTCAACTTTCTACTGATTGAAGATACCCTCTACTTGATTTGCCCATTCAAAGGGTGTGGTCGGGTGGTAAACAAGGGCTACAACTTGGTATTAGCATCAGGTATTCATTGTCTCGCATATGACACCATTCTGATGAATTCTCTGAGTTGCTTGTGATTTTTCAGGTGAAGCATCTTTGTTATTGTCCGTTTTCTTTTAATGTCAATGTGTTTGGTTCCAGGGTCTGGACAGTGACAAAGGAATCTCATATAGGGTCTGCACCATTGTATCTTTTTCTTTGACACTCTTCAATTCTGTTTACTGAGATATTTCAACAGAGAAAGATAATCTTGTTCACAATATTCCTTTGTGTCTGTACCTCTTGGCAAGATGCTCAATTTTACTATGATTTAAACATTTCCTGTTTTTTCTTTGAAAGTCATCTTGACCATCTTCAGCCACTAAAGCATTCTTACAGCCTATGGCAGTAATGTTAGTGCGATCTGTCACACCTCTTCCCACTGTCTCTGCCATGATATGGACTTGCTTAAAGTAATCAAAACATCCTCAGCCTTTTCTGAAACCTCCATTAAAGTGTTCTCTGTTCCTCTCAGATTTATCTGCCAGTAAATCACTTACTTGTGAAGATAACATACTTCTTTTCCCTCTTCTAAACAAATTTGCCTTTCTGTCAATAGCCTTTTAGTTACAGTTAATTCCTGGACAAAGAATTTCTACAATTCACCTTGCAAGCCCTACATTCCGGACTCTTGCAAAGTAAGCTGCTTCATCAATCTATTCTTCTCCACTTTCATGTTTCCGATCTGCTTCTTTAAATCATCAATAACCTTCTGATTTCTCTCTTCTGGCGTGTGTTTCCTTGTCTAATTGCTGCATTAACTTGCACAGTTCCTTTAATATTCTGACATGCTGAGATACTAAATCAATTAGGTCATTCTCAATTTCTCTTTGCTTTATGCACTGTATCTTAAGCTTAATTCAGCTTCATTCATTTACCTTATAAAGTTCTTTACATCACCTACATTTTGAATTCACATTACTCATTTCTTAGATATTCAAAACTATCTAGCTTCACACGGGAATTTAAAGGGTGGAGGCGCCTCGCTCCTTACACAGAGACACACAAATGAAAATGGGAGGGGGAGGAATCTGCAAATATGAGCAGGCTCCTCTCATCTTTGGATCCCAAATGATTTCTCACCCTCAAGCATTAGTATTTTACAAAACATCCATCCATACATTATCTTTCTGCTTCAACCATTTCTTAAAACATTAGATAACACTTGCATTGCCTGGTCTAATTCTCTTTTGCTAGACCCATCTGTGATATACGTTAGAAAAACTTTGACAGGGTCATGACTAGCTAAAGTTCCATCACGTTGCATACTTTCAAAAATCCAATATTGTACACATTTAAAACACAAAAACCCACATTGAGACATCATAAACTCCTTCTGGTGGAATTGGATCTGATCTATTTTTCGTCCACCCTATAATAGTCCTGGTGTAATTTCTTAACCACTGTCCATATCTGTCTGTCATTTCTGTCAATGGACTTCTTGTGCCACTTCTACCTCTCCTGGCTCGAAAGGTCCATTGGAGTCCGTCCTCACTCTTGAGTCTCTAATTACAATTTTGGGTTGTCATCCAAATTGTTACTGTAGTCGTCAAATGGCACTTTATTACACTTGGCCACACAGGCCTTTACACTTGCCACATAGGCATTACTCGCCATGCAGTCTCACACTGCAGTCCTCTGATTTGACATTCTCACAAGTCTCATAAATCTGTTGACACCCCCAAACATAGAAACAAAACATCAACAATCCACCAACAATGATAATTATTATTGGCTCTATTATTTCTGCAACAGGTAAAGTAAAGGAGTTATTTGGGTCAAACTGTGTAACATCATCAACATTACTCTAGTGTACACTCAATTTTATCTTACATCTCATCCAAAACACAAAATCCTTCAGCCAATAGACCTCAGACACTGATTACTAGTGTTGAGCGAACCCGGACTGTAACGTTCGGGTCCGTACCGAACTTTTGGGTGTCCGGGACCCGGACCCGAACACGGACATTTCAAAAAACGTTCGGGTTCGGGTCCGGGGTTCTGGTATTTTACTCCACGTGTTGAGAAGCTGCAGGGCAGCCAATCAACAAGCGTTTCACTGGTTTGCCCTTAGAAGCCATCACAGCCATGCCTACTAATGGCATGGCTGTGATTGGCCAGTGCATCATGCAACCCAGCCTCTATATAAGCTGGAGTCACTTGATGCTGCAGTCACATGCTCTTGGGTTAGCTGTAGGGAAAGGTAGCTGACGGTGTCAGGGAGAGATTAGAGACATTTTAACAACATCTGATCCTGCATCCTGAGATAGATTACTTTACTACTGCTGTGCTATTGCTCTGAGGACAGATAGCAGAAATTAGAGATTTCACATACCGCTGCTTTGAGTTGCAGATCAAACTCTGCATAAAACAACGATCGCTACGATCGTACTCA
>BLSH010165771.1:275968-289130 GCA_018402905.1 Glandirana rugosa
GTACTGACAGGGGGGATTTGGGGGAGAAGATTTGTGCTAGGATAAAATGTTTGAGAAGAAAGAGGATATGCGCTAGGCAGGTGATTTTTTTGAGGGAGATTTCTGCTAGGAGGGTTTTTTTTATTTTGAAATGTTTGCACGGCGAGGGCATCAGATAGGCTGTATGGGGTCCCATGATTTCTAATAGTGGCCCTGTTTGTAAGTAACATAAAAATACTCTGAATCAAATGACTGTATAATACAGATTACACTACATACACATGCATTAATAATAAAATAGATATAAAACATCAACTATGTGTAAGCTTTACAAAAAATATGACCCAACCCACTATAGTTTCTCATTATTCTTCTATGACTGCAATTCAGAAAGATGCAAGTATGAAGTATTTACATTCTTGGATAATAGCCATCATGTTTTTGTAGTTTTTTTAGTTACAATATCACTTTAATCAAGAGCATATATATACGATACTGTAACCTCATTCAGCCTGCCAACAATTATTTACAAATCTGTCAAAGGTAATTTAAAACTTCAAAAGAACTCATTACCAAGCTGGAAGTGCTTCAAATTGCTATCTCATCCATCTGGATGATGTTCAGGAGTTCCTCACAATCAGGCTGTAATCTTCCTCTCTGATCATTGAAAAGAGGGCCTCCATCCAATGACCCATGGTAACTTTGGTGTATAGAAATATATATACTTGTAGTATATATAATATATATTTATCCAATGCAACCGATATACAGTGTATGTCAACCTTTGTCATTGTTTGTCATAAATAAATTGGGAAAGCATTGCATGTTTGATAATTATTTTTTAAGACATTGAGTAAGTTTGTATATTCCTTCCAAATGTTTCTATCATGCGGTAAATATTTCCAGTATGCAACATTGCTTAATTACAACACTTAAATAGGAACTTCACCTACTAATGAACTTCACCTTTACAAATGTTTAGAAATGCTATCTACAAACAGATACATATAGATAATTGCAGGCTTTTTATTCTTTGCATTTTCTTTTCCTCCGCATCCTTTTCATGCCATTTCACATACAGTGGGTATAAAAAAGAATTACCCCCTTTAAAATAATCACATTTTGTTGCTTTGCAGCCTGAAATGAAGACAGAAACAGTTTTTGTTTTATCCAGCTGTATTTACTCAGTGCAACTTATAACATCCAAGTGAAAGATATAACACCAAAATGTAAAAAAAAAAAATCAAAAACAGAATCACCGAGTTGGAAAAAGGATCACCCCCTTATGTCAGTATTTTGTTGAACCACCTTTTGCTTTAATTACAGCCTTTAGTCTGTTGGGATGTCTCTACTAACTTTGCACATCTAAACTTTACAATATTTGCCCACTCTTCTTTGCAGAACATCTCAATTTCAGTTAAATTTCATTGGCGACTTTTGCGGACTGCAGACTTCAAGTCATTCCACAGATTTTCCATGGGGTTTAAGTCTGGGCTCTGACTAGGCCATGCAAGGACATTTGCCTTTTCCTCCTTCAACGGATGTGTGGTCATTTTTGCTGTGTGCTTTGGGTCATTGTCATGTTGGTAGGTAAACCTTCTTCCCATTGACAACTTTCTGGCAGAGGACAGCAGATTTTCCTCAAGAATGTGATGGCATTTTGCCCCATCCATTTTTCTTCTATCCTGACAAGTGCTCCAAGGCCCTGCTGCTGAGAAACGCCTCCATAACAGGATATTACCACTTCTATGCTTTACTGTAGGAATTGTGTTATTTGAATGGCAAGCTGTATTGGATTTCCGCCAGACATATTGTTCGGTTTTAAGGCCAAATAATTCAATTTTAGTCTCATATGACCACCTTAAACACACCTTGAAGATTATGAGGCCACGTGAAAAAAGGTGTTATGGTCAGATGATACAAAAAAAATGTTTTTTGCTTTTACTTACATTTATCATTTTTCCTGGTTGCGTGAGTTACTGGAGATGTCACTAGGGCCTCTAAGATAAATCCTGGAAAGGCTACACCACCAGTGCCTTCCGATGATCTGCCTGTCACATGTTTCAGGAGGCAGAACCAGAGTTACAAGCAGAGATTCGGAAAGTAAAGGCATATAGATCCATCTACAATGGGTATAGGAAAGAATCACCCCCTTTAAAAAAGTTTGAATAATGAATGTAAGATGATTTCATATCAGCATGCAGAGCTACATGTTGATGTGAGGAAAAGGAGAAAGGTCTACTTTAACTTTGAAAAGTTTTTTTATTTATGGTAAAGCAAAATATTAACAACAATATATGGGCATCGCAGTGCCAAGTATGACAATAGAGGTTACAAATATGTAATTCAAGAAGAAGAACCTTCAAAATGTATATCAATCCAGTAACCACCTTATGTAAGGCATACCACTAATATAAAACGTGGAGGCATATAAAGTGGTAGAACTGTAACTCATAGTAACAGAAACGTGTCAAAGAAGGTATCATCTTAGCACTATCATTACATGTGGGCAGGCCTGAATACGTATCAAGAGTTACGCCAAAATATAATTATCAGCACTTGCAATCCAACATCACATAAAAGGAGAAAAAAATAAATAAAAAAGAACCAGCACAGTAGATGGAAGAAAAGAAAGAAAGGGAAGTCAGGGGAAAGGAGAGTGCTCTGAAAAGAAAGGGAGATTTAGGTTAAATGAGGGGGTGAGACTGGGGAAGAGGAGCCCCGAGACCTTATTACATCAGTAGTCTGAGAGAAAGGAATGGGGAGGTATGTTGCCCAAGGTTCCCTGGTACGTTCAAAGAGAGACTGACGATCATTAACAGTACAGTACTTGCAACATTTTTCATGAATCATAATCCACAATATTTTATGCTTCAACCTTCTAAAGGACACTGAGGGTGTCTTCCATGCTCCAGCTATAATGATCTTAGCAGGTAATAAAACAAAATACACCGGATGCTTTTGTCGACGTGGCCATCCAGGTGGGAATTCGCAGCAGCGCTAAACTGGACTGTTGGTCAATAGGCAAACCAGTCAACTTGGGCGGCACAGTGGTGTAGTGCTTAGCACTTTTGCCTATCAGCAAGAGGGTTGCTGGTTCAAATCCCAAACACGACACTACCTGCCTGCAGTTTGTATGTTCTCCCTGTGCTTGCATGGGTTTCCTCCGGGTACTCCGGTTTCCACCCACACTCCAAAGACATGCTGGTAGGTTAATTGGATCCTGTCAAAATTGGCCCTAGTTTGTGTATGTATGAATGAGAGTTAGGGACCTTAGATTGTAAGCTTCTTGAGGGTAGGGACTGATGTGAATGTACAATGTATATGTAAAATGCTGCGTAAATTGAAGGCGCTATATAAATACCTGAAATAATAATAACTTCCGGAGCATCGAAAACACCCTGTTCCATTCCCATTATATATGCAGCATGAAACCTCTTAGCTTGCAATTTCGGAAACATTCTGCCAAAGTCGTAGCATACATGCTGGCTAGGTGAGCAGGGACCAAATACCACCTGGTAAGAACTTTAAGACTAGCTTCTATCAGTGAAACATTCAGGACCCCCTTATAGGAGACCTGGAGTCTAGATGACCAGGAATCCAGATCATCCTCAGCATTAAGGTTCCTTTCCCAAGCCAGCATGAATGGCTGTTTCTGAACCGGGATGAGCAGCAACTTGTACACCATTGAAATACCACCTCTTGTATCCTGGCGAGAATAAACAATAGACAATAGCATCACTTGTGTTGCCTTGTAATATGCGTAGAAATCAGGGACACCCAAACCCCCCTTGGATCTAGGTGTGTACAAAGTGGCACAAGCCAATCTGGGACTGTTGGAACCCCAGATAAAGTTCAGCATCTTGGTTTGAAGGAGCAGAAGGTCCGTCCTGGATACAGCAACTGGCAGGGACCGAAACAAATAAAGGAGTTTAGGTAAGAGGGTCATATTGACTGCATGGATCCTGTACAGCCACGAGAGATCGTAAAGGACCCAACCAGAGAGCAACCGTTCTAAACATTTATAGCTGGAAGGATAATTAGCCAAGTATAACGATGCGTAAGAGGGAGAAAAACTAACTCCCAGATATTGAAGAGCATCTGCCATTGGAGAGGGAAGGCACAAATGCAAAGATGAAGGAATATTAATGTTCATAGCAGAAGACTTTGCCTCGTTTACCCTGAGCCCAGATACCCTACCAAAAGCACGTAGTATTTGGAGTATATGCGGAATCGAGGTAAGGGGAGAAGTTATGAATAACAACATATCGTCCTTGAATAGCGCACACTTGTGTACATATGAAAGGTCTATTATATAGTGGTATTACAGGCTGAATTTTTTCAAAAAAATAACAAACATGTTAAACAGCTCACCTGCTCTGTACAGCCCCAATCCTCCTCTTCTCATGTCTCCTGCTGGCCCCTCTGTCCTGCCTAGTGCCCCCATAGCAAGCAGTTTGCTATCAGGGCACCAGAGCAGGTTTGCTCCCAAGCCGCTGCTGCGTGTCTATTCATACACAGAGCTGCACTCAGCCCCGCCCTCTAGCTCTCCTCATTGGCTCACTGGCTGTGTTTGACAACCAATGGCTCCTGCTGCTGTCTTTGCCAATGAGGAGGAAGAGTCCCTGAAGAGCGCAGGCTCCCATGCATATCACTGGATCAGAATGGGGCTTGGGTAAGTATTGGGGGGGCTGGGGGGTGCTGCACGGAGGTTCTTGAGCCTTTAGAACCTTTAGAGCCTTTATTGTACATGGTAAGGTTTTGTTTTGCCCTGGTTCCAAACATAACAAATTAAAGTACAATAACAACATTGGATTATTCAGATTTGGCCACAAAGCCTGGTTAGATTGTATACAAATGGTCAGTGGGGGCTGGTGTTTTTTTTGGGGGGGCGGCAAACAACCACACATACCCCCCGAGCGGCACCCACCCCCCAGCTGTTTGCCAGTCGGTCCGGCACTAACCCCATCATGGTGGGTGGCAGGCAGCGTGGGGCAGCAGCTTGGCTCTGAGTCCTCTCCATGGCGGCTTCCAGCTCCTCCCCTTCTCCTCCTAGGCGTCCAATAGGATCGCCTGTCTTTTCAGCCAATTGGGTGACGGGTGTCAAAACCTGTTTCCTGATTGGCTGGGAAGAGGATCAGTGTTACAACAGTGAATATTCATCCACTATTGTAACACACCTGGGTGGGCTGAGAGTGCACTCTCTGCACCCAAAGCGCACCCTATATCGAAGCCTATTAGAGCCTCTGGCTCTAATTGGTGCTTCAAAAAAAATCACCCCCTCCCCATTGGAATTAATGTGCCAGCGTCCTGAAAGGTGCTGGACGCATGGACAGGGGAGGCGGCAATGGACGGGGGGCGGCACCCATGCACCCTTAATGGACGAGCCATCCCTGCAAATTATGTTATGTTTTGAAGGAGGAGAGAAATATAAAGGCTGCTTTTACTGACCTGATACTGAAAATAACAGTCATCTGCCTGTATCTGGGTTCAATATTTTCTGAACCACCGGTCCCGAATAGCTAAAGGAATAGAGGCTGTTCACTTAACATATTGTATATTCACTTTACAAAGGGCACGTTATTATAAATAAAGTCAGCCTGTACTCATTTTGAATACGCTATTGTTAGCAGAAAAAAAAAAGTAAAAAAACATGATATTTGGTAGCACAGGGTTGGGTATTCAAAGTGAACAAAGCGTCATCTTATTCATTAACGTTGTGTATTTAACCACTTCTGCTCCAGAAGGATTTCCCACGTTAGGCCAAGAGCACTTTTTGTGATTCGCCACTGCGTCACTTTAACTGACAATTGTGGGGTGATGCGACGTTGTACCCAAATGAAATGTGCGTCCTTTTTTCCCACAAATAGAGCTTTCTTTTGGTGGTATTTGATCACCTCAGCGTCATTTCTGATCACCGCTATAAACAAAAAAAAGAGCGACAATTTTGCAAAAAAAAAAAAAACAATATTTCTTACTTTTTGCTAAAGCATATCCAAAAAAAAAATGTATTCATTGGTTTTGGCCGATTTATATTCTTCCTCATATTTTTGGTAATCAGCGTTTATTGATTGGTTTGCGCAAAAGTTACCAAGTTTGCAGACCATGAGAATTCTTTTGTGGCTTTTTTTTTCCCACTAGTAATGGCGGTGATCTGTGATTTTTATCAGGACTGTGATATTGGGGCAGACATGTCGGACATTTTTGACATTTTTTTGGGACCACTGACATTTATACAGCAATCAGAAATTTAAATAGCCACTGATTACTGTATAAATGTCACTGGCAGTGAAGGGATTAACCTGCAGGGGGCAGTGAAGGGGTTAATTGTGTTCCCTAGGCGTGTTCTAACTGTGAGGGAGCTGAGCTGCCAGGGGCATAAGAGATCTAACTCTAACAGTGACAGGAATCAGTAGATCTCTCACATTCTGCCTGACAGAGCTGGGAACCGCCATGTTTACATCGGCAGTTCCCTGTTTATGTTCTCTGCTAGGCAATCGTGGCTCGCCGGCGGAGATCGAGTTCGCCCAGGCCGCGGCCACACTTCTGTAGAGTGCGGCGGGCGCAAGCCAGTTTATGGATGGCGATTTGCGGGACAGAGCCTCTCTGCAGCAGTAAATGTACGTGACGCGTTCGGGAAGCGGTTAAAGTGACACTAAAAAAAAACCTGCAGAAAAAAATGTTCAGTGTTGTGATCACAGCTGCCGGAAGGTGGTGATCATAGCTTCCAGCAAAGGGTGGGAGTGCCTTGCGTTTTTACAGCTGCCGTGCACAAGTGCAGGGTAACACAGAGACCTGTGGAGCGATGTGTAAAGATGCAGCCATGATGCATTGTTTTGCACTGCACTGCTCCTCAGCTGACAGCTGCAAGGAAGTGTGAAGAGGGTGCGCAGAAAACCATGACAGAGGGTCTAACCTTTCCCAACCATTACATAAGCTTTAAAGCAACACCACTGATGTATTGACTTTAATTTAGTTTAGTGAAGTTATAGAAACAAAAGATAAAAATATCCTTTCCCACACAGAGTGATTCAGACCGGACATCCCCAGACATATTTCACATTCTAATACGCTGACACCCAGCAAACTCATTGTCACGCCTAGCTTTGTTTACATGATACCGGAATATTTCTGTTTTGCCATGTGAAGTCGTGTTGAAATATCTGTGTCAAAGTCTGTGGGAAATGAATTGTCTTGAACAACTGAAATATTTCACGATTACGAATAAGATGAAACCTTCCCTCTTCTGGCATTTGGCCTTTGCAGCTACCCTTGATCATTATAGGTACAGCAAGTCAAGAAACTGAAACAGTCGACTAAACAATGTATGGAAACCATAAGGAAATCATATGCCATTAATAATATCCAAGGTCTATAACATCATTGACATGACCTCAAAGCACTTGACCTCTGGAAGATTTACCTCCCTTCATGACCAGGCCATTTTTTGCCATACAGCACTGCGTTACAATTGCCTCAATCATGCAACGCTGTACCCAAATAAAATTTATGTTTTTTTCCCACAAATAAAGCTTTCTTTTGGTGGTATTTGATCACCTCTGCGTTATTATTTTTTGTGCTATAAACAAGTCTGAAAAAAAAAAAACAATATTTTTTTTACTATCTGCTATGAAACATCCATTAAAAAAATGTAAAAAATGGAATGTCTTCATAAATTTAGGCCAATATGTATTCTGCTACATATTTCTGGTAAAAAAAATCCCAATAAGCGTATATTGATTGGTTTGCGCAAACATTATATTGTCTACAAACTATGGGATACATACTGGAATTTGTATTTATTTTTTATACTAGAAATGGCAGCGATCAGCGGGACTGTAATATTGCGGTGGACAATCAAACACACACTGACACTTTTGACATTTTGTGGGAACCAATGACACTAATATCGTGATCAGTGCTAAAATATACACTGTCACTGTACTAAGCAGTATATCTGCTATGGGGCAGTCCAGAACTGGTTAAAGTGAACCTGTATTTTGATGAAGCAAGACAAAGCAATAGGTTTACATGTTTACCTCTCCATTCATCCACTGCTGTTTACACTCACCTTTTGTTAGCTCCCCTACCATCTGCTTGCCTGCCAGGGCAAAACGGGATGCTATGGGGAAGTATAAGTCTCTCTCCCTCTGCTGTCGTGATGTAGTGCATGGTGCTTGGACGCCAAAGCCCCAAGTGCTGCCAAGTGGGGGCATGAGAAGAGTCCTCAGCTCGGCCTAATATAAGCTGCATAAATATAATCTGCGATTATAAGCCTTTGATGGACAATTATGGTTTTATCTGTTTATTTTGCATTAATTGCCCCCCCCCCCCACACACACACACCTCAACATGTCAACATGATAATGAAAAATTTTAATTAAACTGTGTAATTTTCATTACACACCTTATTTTAGGCCCAGCACTGGGTCTTTGAGCTTCTCTATGCAATGCATGGAGATCATTGCTGTTGGGAGGGGCTAGCTGGGTTCTGTGCATAGCTTCTTGAAAACATCAAAGCATCCGGCCTCTGTAATCTGCCTCTTAGCCCTCATCCAATAAATGAAAGGGGTAGGCCAGGGAAGTAAGTAAGGCTGGTAAGGAAAGAGCTAGATGATATTAGATGTCCTCCAGCAGGAAATGAAGTGGGCTCTATCTGACTTTCTGCATCTTCTAATGCACACTGTGAAAATCTTACAGTGTGCAGTAAAATCAGAGAAAGCAGTTTCAGCACAGAGAGAGAGAGAGAGAGAGAGAAGCATATACAACTGTGCAAGATTAAGGGCTCATACACACGGGCATATGAAAAAAAATTAGCAAAACGTCGGCTTCGACGCCAGGGAAAAATCTGCGTTTTTTTCAGCGTTTTGCATTGGCGTTAGTGAGCGTTAATGAGCGTTAGTGAACGTCGGTGTCAATTGGCGTTTTTTAAAGAAAAAACATTCCTCTGCTATTTTTTAACCTGAAAATGCTGGCGTCAAATATGCCGGTTAACGCTAGTAGGGCGTTAGTGAGCGTTTTGCTGATTTAACATTAAAAACGCCAAAACGCTACAGCTTCGGAACGCGCTGGTCCCGCGTTCTAGTCACAGCTCACTACCGCTGACGCCCTCTACTGCTCAAAAACATCTGCGTTTTTAGGGGGCCATTGAATAACATGGAGAGCTGTAAAAAACGCCCAAAAAAGTGTCGTCAAAAAATGCGGTGTGTGTGAGGCCTAAAGGTAAGGCTGGAGTATCGCTTTAAACTTCCATCAACTAGTCAGTTTTACTCCTTTACATTCCAGCTGCATCTTAGATTAGAGTTTGATTCTCTGCTATTAAGCTTAATAGACAAATGTATATATCCAACATTGATAAATAATGGTCTTTGCATGCGGCTGGAGAACCTATTGAGGCTTAAAATAGCAATGACATTACCGACAAGATCAATAATGTAAACTACAAAACAGGGTCATTTTTCATACAGTATTGATATAAAGATTGTCATTATAACACCCTCAAGCAGAAAAATTGCTATATGTTATTTGGAAGTAACGGTAAAGATAAACAGAATATGTATTCCTATGAGTATAGACATTTTCAGTTCACCATTTGTCCATTACTTGCGGTAATGTCTATTAACATTGCTACTAGTTTAATGGTCAATTACGACATCTAAGTTGCTTTAAAAGTCTGTAATAGCAAGTACACCTATGACATTTTCAGAGCCTATTATGAATTGTTAAAACAAGTAAGCCAAGCCTGACTGTCCAGTTCCTAAAGGTAACTGTGGGGGTTATTTACAAAAACTAAAGAGTGCAAAATTCTGGCGCAACTCTGCATAGAAACCAATCAGCTTCCAGGTTTTATTGCCAAAGCTTAATTGAAGTTAGACACTGATTGTCTACCATGCACAGCTGTACCAGATCCTCAGTGCTCCAGTTTTAGTAAATCTACCCCAGTATATCCTAGTTCTTTGCAGATGGACCAATTTACATAGGGGCAGTTAGGTGCCAGAGACAGAGCTACAATGTATGCGCTTCTATCCATGCACTGAACCCCATTGTAGCTGTTCTGACGTTGGAGAATGAACACGCCTCTGTGAGTCAAATAACAGTCTACAAGCACTAGTAAGACCCATACAAGGTGGGACCAGGTTCTTTTTGCGAGCCCAATTTCCACCATGACCGGCTTTACAAAGTCCTTCTAATACTTCTATTTAGGCCTTGCATTCTGCACAGGCAATTCCATTTGTGTCAATTATGACACAGCAGCTGCATGAATACAGCCACAGCAGCTCTGTGGGTGTGAGTGCATGGCCCTAAATAAAGGCAGTGTGCATTAGGGGCCACAAACAAGCACCTGCACAGTTGTTGAATTGGGAGCAGAGGCTGTGTCTGTGCAGTTGCTGCATTCCAATTGGCATGGATTGGATTGCCTGTATGGTGATGCATAGAACACCTGTGCATTCCCATGCAGGCAAACATGGCCCAAGCAGGGGCTTACACTTACATACGCCCCATGTGAACAAGGCCTTAAAGTAAAACCCCAGGCAAACAGTTTCATTTCCATGTAACTGGACAGTAAAAGGAGAAGCAGCACAGTGACAAGCTCCTCCCTCTATTACTCTGCTCTATCTCCTTTCAGAATGCACATTTTATTGCAACACATCTGATTGGCTTCTTGTGCTGCTTCTCCCTCCCACTTTCTTGGTCCTGCTGTATAGTAGACGATAAGAGGCTAATACCCATTCAAATGCAAATTCATGCACTTACATTACTGCAGTTCCGCTTTAATATTACAAGAACGGTGAGAAATTCAATTTCTTATAAAAAGAAATTCCAGGGAACAAATTAAACCAATCAATAAATAGCTAAAGATAAGCAGCACAAACTGCAACCGTCTACCTAATGTAACTCCAACCAAAATGTGTTTCATTTTAGTGGGGCAATGTTAGAAATTCATTGCAGTTTTTATTGCTATCTGTGTCCTTATTATGGAGATGTTCCCTGCCTAAAGTGGTTCTAAAGGCTCAAGGTTCTTAACCCTCATGCATTCTATGCATGAAGGTAAAAAACTTTCTCTGTTCAGCATTCCCCCAGCCCCCCTAATACTAACCTGAGCCCCATAATTTTTTCACGTAAACTTATATTGGATTGTCAAACATAACTATTGTATGTATTGCTGTAACAATGCTGATGTTATAAAAAGAAAGTGTTTGATGTGACCAGAGAATTCCTTTAAAATAATAAAACAACACTCACTGCAATACTCACCTCCTGTTTGATGATGTCCCCTGCAGACTCACTGCTCGGTGATCCTACACCAGTCCTCTTCTGGATTAACAGGATTAACAATTCACGTCATTCAACTCCCTTACTATTAGCCTAGGGTACTATGGACACATCCACTAGGGAAGGTGTGTATACAGTGATTTGTTAACATTATGTGGTTAAGAGGTTTCCAGAAAAGCTATCGAGTTCTTACATGGGTGAGGTGTTTGTGTGCTGCTTGCAATCTGTGCTCTGCTCCTGACTCTTTCTACCTGATCTATCTCCAGTCTGATTCTGAATTCATTTTGAATGGGATTGATAGTTGACTTTTTAGTTAGCCTTTCAATACAACAGGTGTGTTCAGTATGTCAGAGACAGCATGAGCAAGATGGCTCTCCTCCTTCATAAGCTGAGGTTCTCATATCATATACCTGGTTGAAAAATGGAGGTACTGTACAGGTAGTGTTTGTTCTCTGTAGGATTCTGAAGGTTTAAGTTTCCATTTTGATGATAGTTTACCTTCAGTTATAATTGAAATTTGTTCCCTTGGTATATTACCAGATTGTTCTAGGAATCCTGCAGTTTTCATTTACATCCTTTTATTAATCGTGTTATTCTACTATGAATTACTGTATCATCCCAAAATAGATGTTCTTGGCTGCAATGAACATCCTCTTCCACAGATCATTACTTTAACACTTCCTGTATCCAGCACTGCGTAAATAAAGCTCATAATTCTGATTTCACCCAGCTCAATCTAAAAATGTTTTCAAATTTTTGAAAATACTGTAATAATATCTTTGCAATAATTATTTAACTTGTTAGGTCCAAATAACATGTCACATTTACTATTTATCCATATAAGGTATGCCTAGCTGGAAAGCACACCAAAGATACAGCAAATAACATTTTATTTAATGAACCACACTACATCACAGGAGTGTGAATATTGTTGGAGTGGCCATGTACTCTTGTCAAACCTACGGAACTCTTTGCATGCCTTTATGGTGAATTTAGCTTTAATATGGAACCTTTTAATCCTGGATCATACATGTCTCTCCCTGGCAACAGAGATCTCCTCCACCACTGACCCCTCCTGTGCAGTAAGTCCCTATAGACTTGAATGGTGCTTTATTAATAGTGTCTTTACTTATACCCAATTGATGCCATGCTACACATTGATGTGTAAGCATATCATATGTTAAACCAAAAGCCTGGCAAAGCTGACAAAGGCCATAGTAAGGTCTACATTAGAGTTGAGCGAACACCTGGATGTTCGGGTTCGGCGGAACTTCGCGGAAACGTTCGTGTTCGGTACCGAACGTTACCCGAACGTGACCCCAAACCCCGAACCCCATTGAAGTCAATGGGGACCCAAACTTTTTGGCACAAAAATTGCTTTAAAAAAGTCCTGGAAAGTGCTAGAGGGCTGCAAAAGGAAGAAAAATGGGAGATGTTATTCGATCTGCAATCTGTCCCTCAAAGTAGTAGTAATCTCTACCTAGTCCAGTATCAGATCGTTCTGTAATCAGATCGTTCTGTAATCAGATCGTTCTGTAATGCAGGATGAGAGATCGTTCTGTAATCAGATCGTTCTGTAATGCAGGATGAGTGTTATTAGATCTGCAATCTGTCCCTCAAAGCTGTAGTAGTAATCTCTACCTAGTTATTATCACTGCAATCTGTCCCTCACAGCAGTAGTAGTAATCTCTACCTAGTTATTAGATCTGCAATCTTTCCCTCACAATCTGTCCCTCACAGCGCCAGCAGCATCCTCTCCCTACACTAACCTGAGAGCATGTGACATGCAGCACTGTGACTCCAGCCTCATATAGAGGCTGGGTCACATGATGCACTGGCCAATCACAGCCATGCCATTAGTAGGCATGACTGTGATGGCTTCTAGGGAAAACCAGTGAAACGCTTGTTG
>BLSH010165771.1:307757-323185 GCA_018402905.1 Glandirana rugosa
TTACAATGTAAAAAAATGTATTTCAGCACTTCTACATAGCTGCCAATTGTCCATGATTTCGAGCGTCTGTCCCTGATTTGGAACAAATTCCCTCTGTCCCTCTTTCCTCCTCATTAGTCCCTCATTTAGATCTGATCTATATAGTTGTATATAAAATGCACTATTTATCTTTCAAAAAGTGTTTCCCAGTGCTAAACCTTTCATCCAATTTCTAATTACTGCAGCTGCATTTGTAAATATCAAAACACAGTATTAAGAATAGTAGTGGTAAAAAAAAAGCACTTGGGGCTTAATCTAATCTTTTTTTTGTAACATTCTCCTTTAAGGGGGCGTGGCGGTGGTGTGTCCTATGCCTACATACTTTTGCTAATAGGTGCCCCTCATTTCCATCTCCCAAGTTGGGAGGTATGCTTCTATTACTCTTATCCAGCCTAGTAAAATTGTTGGCATAGCTTTAAAGATCAGGTATAGTCAAAAACTATTTTTGTGTGCAAGTTAACTTATTTTTACTGTGTAAATGTGCAAAAATAATTTTGACTATATTTCATCTTTATGACAGCATTTAAGAATAAACACATTTCTAAAGTGTTGAATAAGCAAACATTAGGATCTAGGGACATTCGTATTGCTGGCTCCCCCAGTCTTAATGTTTAAACAGTTCTAAAAAACCTTAACAGCTTCAGATTTAAAAATAAATGCAATTTTTCATGATACCAATGGGAAAATAGCTTGTGAACCACTTAGATACCTTTCATAAATGTTTAGCAAAAGTGGAGTTTTCCTTGAAGAAAGTAAGTAAACTGCATTTCATGTGTTTACCACTGGGGACTCTGTCTTCCAGAAAGCAAATGGACCATGATTATTGCAGGATCCTGTGACCAAGCCGTGGACTGATATGTAGCTGGGACCCTTGGAAGCACTCAGACATTTTTGAACTGCTCATATCTAATAGGTTTCTGATAAACCTCATTGTAAACACAAGCTTATGCCAATATCTTTATGTACAACATATATGGAGAGATTATGGCAGTAATAGAGCAAGACATGCACGCTGCATGAGGTAAAGCTGAAGCAGCTCAGACAGCTAAGAGGATTATAGATAAATAGTAGACGATGCTCCTGTTCTGTCAGAAGAAATCCCTTTTTCACTTCCACATTTTCTGGGCCGCCATCCATGTAATCTCTGACTGCAATTACACGCTCCTTATTGTTCTCTGCCAGCTAACCAGATCTGAAGGGGATGAAGCAAGATATTTGGACTATTTAATTGCACTTTATTCTTATTAAAGGGTTAAAAACAGTTTCCAGATTCCCCAAGATGCAGGTTATGATCTACCCTGTAAATGCCCTATTTACAATCCTCCTGATATGAGTGGGTTTATTATTAACCTAGTAAACCATGGGAAAAGCCTTCACATTATCATGTTATATGTGACTTAGAAGGCTCATGTAGAGAACATTAGAACCAAGTCAAATGAGATATTCAAGTATAGTTTTTTCTAGATTTGTTTAGCTACAGAAACATTGAGTATTAAAGGAGAAATGGGGCCAAAGCTCTATTGGCCCTACTTCTCCTGTGGGTTACAGGAGTGCACTTACTTCTGCACTCCTGTGATCCATATTCAGCTGACAGTGGGCTAAAGTTTGCTGTCGCCTAACATCACTCAGCCGGTCCAGGCTCTGGAGAGATCCCAACTTTAATGTCGGAATCCACCCAGATGCCTGGACCGGCAGCTGGCTCAGCCTCTCAGCGCGCCACTGAGACAGCCTCTTCTTTCCCCTCCACAGCCCGTTGCTCCAGTGAGTGACTGACAGTCAATGGCTCTCTGCTCATTGAAGCCGAGAACTGACCAATCATCTGTCTTTGACAGCTCTGATCTCAGTGGGGGATAGATGCTGCATCCACCTAGGTGAGTATTTTTTTTTTAAATCCCAAATTTTCCTTTTAAATGAAAAGTATGGCCAATGCTTTTTTGTCTGTACTTCTGCTATCAGCTGACATCACAGAGCCAGTTTTCTCCAGCCTAAAGACCAAGAGCTGAACAATCAGTGGTGTCTTAGAGCCAGCAGGGGACTCACCTAGGTGAGTATAATTTTTTTTTTCTTACTGAAACCCATACTTCTCTTTTAATTACTTTGTATTAAAGTAGACGTTCACCCTAAAACTAAAATATCTAAATCTACTTGCATTCACAATCCAACACTAACCTATCTAACCCTGTAAAGCAAAAATTGCTATAAATAACTTTTCTGAAGCTGCTCCAGTCTGGTCTCCAGCAGCAGATGCTCTGTGTAGGAAGTGACATCACCCATAGAGTTACTATGGGGCTTGCGTTGTCAGCTGCCCCTTGTGCACCCGCCTACACACACAAGCTGCCACTGACAGCTCAGCGGGGGACCGGACTAGAGCGGCTTCAGAAAAGGTATATATAGCATTCTCTTCTTTAGGGCTAGATAGGTTAGTCTTAGATTGTGGATGCAAGTAGATTTTGAGATTTTAGTTTTAGCCTGAACTTCTACTTTGAATAAAATCAGCTTAGGATAAACCGGTATTCTCCTTTAAAGAAAATCTCTAAACCTTTTGGGTGCATTTTTGGAAGTATGTATGTTTTTAAATGCATGTTTTATTTATTTATTTTTTGTCACTTCTCTAAAATAATCGTGACAGCTGCACTTTGTTATAGAAAAAGATTGTTGCTTACCCCTCAAGTGGACAAAGAGTGAAATCTTCTGTCTTTTGCAGAACGAGGAGCACCACGATTATCCTGCAATATGTGCAAATTACTATACATTATTTTATCACACATAAAAAGCATTTTTTATTCAACAAAGCAGACAAGTCTTAACTCTGAGTCAAGTCTTGTTTACTTTAACAGCTTTGTAGCCATTCCACACACATTTAATTTAATCCACCATGTCTAGGTTTACCTAACAATCACTATACATCACATATTGTAAGTTCATGAAACGGAAATTTGTATAAAAAGCACAGCATCCACAAATCTCCAAGGAAGAGGCTTATCCATTCAGTAGACATATTGCATAATATCTGGCAGGACAAGTCACTTGTCATCTTCATCCATTGCCTGGTGCATAAACATGAAATCTTAGGCCAGCCAAGCATGATCCAATATTTAACAAGGCACCTATGCATCTGCAGCAACATTTTCTCTTGAGCAAAAATGAGCACCATGCTCCTAAATGACCTGCTATTGCAAATAGGAATCTTCCTACTCATTGGTTTCCAACATGCTGTTGCTGATTCTCTATCATCGAATTACTTTTCACCAAAGTAAATGGCCCCTTCATGATGTATTGGCACTCAAGTTCTGTGAGAAATATCAGGTGTGGCACAAACAGTTTTTAAGTGGGTAAAAGGGAACACACATGTAGGAGCATTGATTTGTAAAGGGGCTGTAATAAATAGATCACTAGCAGTCTCCAGTTAATTTTCCCCATTCTCTGACAATTCTTCTGTAGCATGTCTGCAGTCTCAGACCATCTCTTGTAGTAAGCCCAAGGTTTCTGATTTGGGTGGCTTTAAAGCTGCTCAGATCACTTTTACTGAAAATTCAGGAGCTGGCAGAAATGAATGGTACCAAGTCCAAGGCTGCAGCCATAAGCTTATTTTGACTACATAAATTCCAGGCTGATGGACGTCAAGTGGTTAATGAGACCCTGTTACCAAGCTTAAGAAAATTGAAGGTAAAAGTACAGGAAAAAACAAGTATTTTAAACAGCATTTTTTTCATTCCATAACTAATGTTTTATTTACTTACAATGTGCCTTAAATTTTACTAGAAGATTTGACTACAGTACTCTAGGAAGAGCCGATTCCATCGAACAAACCCATGCCTCCTCAAACGTCATAGCCCTCTCCTCTTCTGGGAGTGCCCATTATTTTTTGTGTTTGCCCAGCTTCTCAAACCTTTTACCTCCCTTCCCTACATAACCTTTTATGTAGGGAACAAAAAACAGACCTCTGCTCCAGGTGAGTAAGATGATCCACAGGCTGGAAGGACTGGGTGCTAGCCCCAGCTTGCATCCGTGAGCATGAAATCAAAAGAGAAGAAATTGGCTGCACACCTTTGCCGGTCCAACAGATTTATTGAACATGTAGTGGACTGCCACCAGGACCAAGACACAGACAGGGTAAGAGGTTTCTTTAAAACCAAGCACAATGTCAGTGTGAAAGGCATCACCAATTTCCCTGTCTGTGTCTTGGTCCTGGTAGTAGTCCACTACATGTTCAATAAATCTGTTGGATCGGCGAAGGTGTGCAGCCAATTCCTTCTCTTTTGATTTTAGCCTTTTATGTAGCTTCTGGATTAGGAGCAAAGGATAATACTATAGAGTGTCATTTGAGTGACAGCTCTTAGTCTGCTGGAGTTGCTGACATTACATCCAAAATGATGGTGTCCAGAGGCAGTTTCAGGGCTTGCAGGGCTCTACACAAGGGGAGTTTTTTACACATAAGTAACATGCCTAAAAAATATTAAATGTACATATAACCTAATTGGAAGATTTCTGGTAAATTAACGCTCTATGGACAGGTCTCTTTTAGTAATAGTTTGCAAAAACAATTTTAAAATGTAAACTTTAGGCTGATCACAAATAATCTCATTCTACTGAACAGATACAATATTCATCTATAGATTTATATTTAAGTTTCCCTTCCCTGACTTCTATCTCTCTCTCTTTTAATGAATGCTAGATGAGGAGATGTATTGGATTTAATGCCATCCTCGAAATTAGTTTGAAGCTTATTATGACTTTAAATTGGCTTTGTAGTGTCTTTATTTTTAACTAGGCAAGCAAAGAGTATTAAAGGATTAGCTTTTTTAGTTCCAGAGCAGGAAGTGACTAATTAAACCAGGAGCTGGAAATGGCAAATTAAGTGTAAAATATTAAGAATGAGTGGTTTGTTATTGTGTATTCCTATTAACTAGTAGAACACACATTAAATGAAAGGCTTCACAAAAACATAGATTAATCATATTTAAACTAGATCTTTGTAAAAATAAATTCAGAAAATTATTTATTTTATCCAACCACAGAGCATAAAAGCAGTTCTCAGTTTGTATGCAACTGTTTTTAATTTTTTTCACCAAGTATCCCCTCCTCCCTTACCCTTCTTTGTTTTTACCTGGTAATACTACAAATAACACTCTTCCTGTTCCTGGGAGTCTACACTTACTTCTCCACTGTATCCATGGACTTGGATAAAAGGAAAGGAGCGCTCAG
This sequence comes from Glandirana rugosa, assembly GCA_018402905.1. NCBI lineage: Eukaryota > Metazoa > Chordata > Amphibia > Anura > Ranidae > Glandirana > Glandirana rugosa. The sequence goes on from BLSH010165771.1 coordinate 313,002, forward strand.
TGTCCAGAGAAATGCAACTTCTAAAGTATGGTTTTATCCAACATAACCATTCATGAGAATTGTTCCCATTAAATAGTGTGCAGCAACAGGCCTGAAGAAGGGGGAGTCTATTCCCCTGAAATGCGTTGGCTCGATATACGTGTTGCTATTTTTTAATAAACATCTATGAACCATACTTTAGAAGTTGAATTTCTCTCCTTTCCTTTTATCCAACTCTACATGCTGAAATGACCGTAAGGTCGCACAGAAAAAGCAGCAGCCCAATCCCCAAGAGGGCCCATTGTCACCACCCATCACTGGGCACTACCTACCGGAAGACATTCCTTCCTTTTTGCCCACACGGATACCCATACAGGACCAGTGACCAATCCAGTGCAGTCTCCAACACAAACGGTATCTATGGAGGAAGCCATGGTTGCCAGGCTGGACTTCAAACATGTCTGCTTTATTCATCTCCATACAATTGTGGGTTGATGTGATTAGTAACTTACAAAAAAATATAAGATTGTTTTGCTGTCTTTTCTGCTTACAGGAAGTGACAAATACACTGAACTGAACAAAACAGGTGCTTTCTGTACTTGCTGAAAATGTTCTTAGCCTGAAAAAAATCCAGCCATCACATCAAGGGCTGGTAGGCTGCAATATATTTCATTTTTGATTTTGGGTTTAGATATACCTAAAAGGTTTTTCCAAACACATCTCTATCTTTCTAAATAGATACAATACTTGCTGATATCTTTTTTATACCAGAATTGATATTTGCTACTACTTAGTTGTTATAAATTATTTCACCCCAGAAGTGTTTGAAATCACATTCATATTTTTTTTTTGTGTTGCAGTGCAGTTTCTTGATTCAGTTGACTTGCATAAGAAACTGCAGATCAAGTCACACCCTAAACCTAGCTCAATACTCTAATGAGAACAGGCTCGACAAATAATTTGAGGATTAATTGTTCCACAGTTTCTGCAGCTAAGTGGTCACCGGGGGCTTGTTTTAAAGCTCATTTGCTGCCTAATATTAAAATCTGGCTTTTGAAAAGTTAACTCCGCTTTTTAAACCATGCTTCATGAAATACCCATACTTAGGGTCTAAGTTAAAACATGGTCAGTGTTCACAGCCCCCTAAAACAGCCACCCCTCTTTCCTCCACTTCCTGCCACTACCTGTAAAATTTGAATTCAACACAACTAACCTTGGCCTTGCCTCAGCATGTGTGCAGATTTGCCAAAGGTCTCTTCCAGGTCCTAAAAAACAGGCAGAGCCCTTCAGTTCATCTGCGCATGCATAGAATCCAACTCAATGTTATATTGGTCTAGGCGAGAAAGGAGGAAGTGCTGCACTGCAATACAAAAATGTAAACATGTAGCGAAGGTCTCTGCCAGGTCCTGAAGGCCAGGCAGAGCCCTTTAGTACATCTGCGCATACATGGAATGAAATGCAACAACATCATTCTCACCTAGGTGAGAGGAGGTAGTGCTGCAGAAAAGCACAAATAAACATAAAAGGCACTTTAAAAATTCAAATTGTGGGAGAGGGTATGGGCAGGAGCCAATTGCAAATACAGTATCTGACAAAAGTGAGTACACCTCTCATATTTTTGTAAATATTTTATTCTATCTTTTCACTAAAGAAATGACACTTTGCTACAATGTAAAGTAGTGAATGTACAGTTTGTATAACAGTGTAAGTTTACTGTCCCCTCAAAATAACTCAACACACAGCCATTAATGTCTAAACCCCTGGCAACAAAAGTGAGTACTCCCCTAAGTGAAAATGACCAAATCGGGCATAAAGTGTTTATATTTTGTTTCGTTACTGTTATTTTCCAGCACTGCATTAACCCTCTTGGGCATGGAGTTTACCAGAGCTTCACAGTTTGCCACTGGAGTCCTCTCCCACTCCTCCATGACAACATCACGGAGCTGGTGGATGTTGGAGACCTTGTGCTCCTCCACCTTCCATTTGATGATACCCTGCTCAATAGGGTTTAAGCCTGGAGTCGTGCTTGGCAAGCCATCACCTTTACCCTCAGCTTCCTTAGCAAGGCAGTGGTCATCTTGGAGGTCGTTATGTTGGAATACTGCCCTGCGGCCCAGTCTCCGAAGGGAGGGGATCATGCCTTGCTTCAGTATGTCACAGTACATGTTGGCATTCACGTTTCCCTCAAGAAACTGTAGCTCCCCAGTGCCGGCAGCACTAATGCATCCCCAGACCATGAGAGTCCCACCATCATGCTTGACTGTAGGCAAGACACACTTGTCTTTGTACTCCTCACCTGGTTGCCGCCACACACGCTTGAGACCATCTGAACCAAATAAGTTTATTTTGGTCTCACCAGACCACAGGACCAGCAATCCATGTCCTTAGTTTACTTGTCTTCAGCAAACAGTTTGGGGGCTTTCTTGTGCATCATCTTTAGAAGAGGCTTCCTTCTGGGATGACAGCCATGCAGACCAATTTGATGCTAAGTGTGGTGTATGGTCTGATCACTGACAGGATGACCCTCACCCCTTCAACCTCTGCAGCAATGCTGGCAGCACTCATACGTCTATTTCCCAAAGACAACCTCTGGATATGACGCTGAGCACGTGCACTCAACTTCTTTGGTCGACCATAGTGAGGCTTGTTCTGAGTAGAACCTGTCCTGTTAAACCGCTGTATGGTCTTGGCCATGGTGCTGCAGCTCATTTTCAGAGTCTTGGCAATCTTCTTATAGCCTAGGCCATCTTTATGTAGAGCAACAATTCTTTTTTCAGATCCTCAGAGAGTGCCATGTTGAACCTCCAGTGAACAGTATAAGAGAGTAAGAGCGATAGCACCAAATTTAACACATCTGCTCCCCTTTCACACCTGAGACCTTGTAACACTAATGAGTCACATGACACCAGGGAGGGAAAATGGCTAATTGGGCCTGATTTGGACATTTTCACTTAGGGGTGTATTCACTTTTTAGTGGTTTAGACATTAATGGCTGTATCTTGCGTTATTTTGAGGGGACAGCAAATTTATACTGTTATACAAGCTGTACACTCACTACTTTACATTGTAGCAAAGTGTAATTTCTTCAGTGTTGTCACATGAAAAGATATAATAAAATATTTACAAAAATATGAGGGGTGTCCTCACTTTTATGAGTTACTGTAATTCGTTGTTTAGGGGGCTCGCTGCAAGGGTAATTTCTGTGTCATAATTCCCACAATAGGGTTTATAGTAACAAAAAGACATGCAAATGGGCACTGAAGCCATGCTACATACTGTAATGCTTCTGCATGGTACTGTGGAGCATTTAAATTCTGGTGTGCAGGGGGGGTGTTATCTTGCTGGGATGACAGTAAGGGAGGACAATGGTACGAGACAGGTGGCCTAGGGACTTAAAGCATAAATCCAGACCTGCCTGGATATTAGTGTTGTCACCTTTTCTTCAAGCCAAACCCAAACACTCTAGTGGCCTGGGACACCTTTGGGTGCCCCAAGGAGATTAGTAATGTGATGACATAGCGTGCCACAGTGAACAGTGGGTGCGGCCAAATTGCTCTTGCCAGCATCATTGCCCTGACCCCCCCCAGCAATGCCAAACCTGTCCCCAGACAGCCTCCGGCAGCTCCTGGACTGCAACAGACTTGTGTGTGACTATCTTGGTTACTTGGGGAGCCACAGCCCAGTCTGAATAAAGTGTATGGGCTTGAGTCTGTCTGAAACCCAGACACATTATTAAAAACCCAGACTGTCCGGGTGAATCCCGAACAGGCGACAACCCTCCTAGATATGTTTATTTAATATAACATTTAAGCTCTCTTTCCTTCTTTGTTCCCTTTATGTCATGGTAGAGAGATGAAAACATGATAGCTCTAAAGCCGATCTTCTTTGACAAAATATATTGAATGCACATATGGTGAACAAATAATGAAATTAAACTGCGCTTGTGATATAATAAATCAAAATTAAAATGAAAGCTGCACCACTAACGTGAGATATTATCGCAAAAGAAAATTAATAAATAAACAGTGTTTCGCTAAAGTTAAATAAATCAATCAGTGAGTCCAAGTGTCAATCCCATGACACAAACGAAAAGTCCCAAAAACAGTGAAACAGGTGAAATATTTCTTGGGTTCCAAAATCAAATGAAATCCCTCCACCTTGTGAATTCACCGCCACCACATATATAGATGTGCTCTTACCAGAGAACATAGACCTCCTATTAATGAGGAGATCACATCACAGAAAAGTGCAACGTTTTGGAGCTTCACATGCCTGACGAAGGGGCCCTGTGTGGCTCTGAAACGTTGCACTTTTCTGTGATATGTTCTCTTCAATAAAGAATACTTTGGACAAGGATCCATGGTGTGCTGACAGATATGCACACTTGCATGACATTTCCAGGACCCAGCTGGTTTTCGTTGCAGCACTCACCGACATAAGAGCCTGTTTGCCAGGAAGGAGTGTGATAGGACAATAGGCAAGACTCCAATTAATGAGGGTCAAAATAAGCTCATGTATCTCATGTGTCTCATCCACTATTATATCCAGCAAAGGGAAGGCGATGATAGTCCCTCTAAACCGTTCATGGACGTATCGGCAATCCTCTTGTCTCAGACCCTCATATCCAATGGTATACCCCAATGATGAGATAAGCGCCAATAGAGTAAAACCTCTCACAAGTTAACTTTATTAAAAGTAATGCACTTACATGTTCCAAAATAAGGATCAGCATGAATCAAATCCAGTATAAAATAACGATCCTTGTAAGTTTATTAGTGCCTCCACAATCAGGGGTGTAAATTGCCATCATCCCTTCATTATTGTCAAGGATGAAAAAGTTTTACCCCTACGGGTTGGGATTTTGAAGGCAATTTAAATGAACTCAAATTTCTGTTAAAATATAAATTCTTTTTATTCATTATAACAAGGTAAAAAATAGTACCAGTCAGTAAAAGCAGTATACAAATTATTCAATTGTGCATATTTGTACAAAATAGGTACAGAATCCTGCAAATATGGTGGTATCACCCAGCCCAGGAGAAGTCCCATAATCAAACAGCGACCTATCCTAGGGGGGTTAAGCCAACGTTTCAGAATATCATCTGTATCAATTCTTTCTTCAGGGAAAGATACCACCATCTGTAATATAGAGACGCACTAATACCTTATACATGTATGGCAAAATCAAGAAATTCCAATAGATATTGATTCTAATAATAGAGTTAGTTAACATTACTTACAAAAATAAAGCACAATATAAATACTATTGTCTGCAATTCGGACAAATGCAAGCGCATCCCACTCTCTAGGTCGCTGTTTGATTATGGGACTTCTCCTAGGCTGGGTGATACCACCATATTTGCAGGAATTTACATCCTATTCTGTACCTATTTTGTACAAATATGCACAATTGAATACTTTGTATACTGCTTTTACTGACTGGTACTATTTTTTACCTTGTTAAAATGTATAAAAAAAAAAGATTGTATGTTTTAACAGAAATTTGAGTTCATTTAAATTACCTTAAAAATCCCAACCCGTGGGGGTAAAACTTTTTCTTCCTTGAAAATAACGATCCTTAGCTTTTCTGGGTAAAAGCGATGACGTGGATCTGTAACTCTGCACATATAGTGAACATCATAGTGTACAGTTGCATGTCTGCTATCTAAACCCAACCTTACTGAAAGTCTCTTCTTATTTGATTTTTTACCCATACACCGCTAAACCGCATGTTTAGTACTTTGTAGTACAACTGTCTTCTACAGCATTCCCTTGGTATATTAATCTCAGTATTGATATTAGCGACCCCATCCTGCCGATCTCCTCAACCTGACAACATTGTTATTTATATCAGCACTGTGTGTACATATACAACTGAGTTTGCCAAGGGAACTCAAAGCACAGTGACAGTTGTGAAGAGCGAAATGGGAATGTAATCAATGTGCAGTGGCAGGATTTCAGAGAGTGTCATGCCTAGCACACGATAGCCTCCCAGGGAATGAATATCTGAGAAACAGATCTGTCCACACTGATCAAGTTCTGCCAGATTAAAAAGCGACGCAACAGATGCCTGGGCAGAAGTGATAGGGCCAGTGAGAATCAATTACATGTCCTATGGAGAAATTGTCATGTATATTAGATAAAGTATTAAATGGCTTTGCACAGAGAAAATGCAGCTGTATAAAAGACCTGCTGTAACCTTGTCTTAATGACGTGAGGCTTTGTGTTTTTCCTGCAAATGATACGCCTGCTGCTGACGCTGGTTCATGCCTTTTTATATTTCACTGAAAAGAAAGAATAACAAGCGATAAATAAATCAGCAGTGTGAAGGGCATTGCATGGTGATGCATGTAAATGAGGGGCTCTTGTCATATAGACACAACTTTTATACACCTGGCTTACACTCAGTAAACACATTTAAGCTGGAACTTCTTCAAAGAAAAACAGTAATATTCTACTGAGGAATAAAAGTAAAACTCCAGAAAAACATAAAAAGATATTTAAAGTGAATATAAATCCAAAATCATTTTTTTCAGCATTGTGTCTTAATGTGTACAGTTCTCTTAAAACACATGGCGATAAACTATGGTACTTAAAAATCTTATAGGCGACGATTTAATACCATTTTTTTTGTTTAGGTCAAATAGAGTAAATCTCACCAGCAGAAACAAAGCAATACAAAAATCTGAAAAGGGTTCTAACCTCTCACGCTAGAAATCCATAAAAAGGTTAGGCTTTTTTTTAGGACTAGTAATGTACTTATAAAAAATAAATAAAGCCCACTTCGAAGAAATATTATTATTATTTTTTGTATGAAGTGAGGAAGAGTTAGAGTCTCTATTACATTTTTATAGCCATTGGTGTCCCTATTGGAGCTTAAAAAAAAAAAGACAAAAAAGAAGCAGACCTACAGTAGTTTTGACTAGTTTCTGGTCATTTGTGCTAATTATATTTGCTGGATGCCTAGCATTCTTATGTTTTTAATGTATTGTCCACATACATTTGTGTAGTTTGTTTGGCCTGTGGTGCCAGGCCACCACAGCTGACTGTCAGATAATGGGGTCCTTGATTTTCCAAATGAATTTTACAAACATCACAAGGAAGTAGAGCGCTTTCCTGAACAATGATAAGGGGGACTTTCTTAGAAGCAGGAATATACCAGGAATAGAGTTGAGCGAACCCGAACTGTAAAGTTCGGGTCCGTACCGAACTTTGGGGTGTCCGTGACCCGGACCCGGACATTTGAAAAAAAGTTTGGGTTTGGGTTCGGGTTCTGGGTTCGGGTATTTTATCCCGCTTGTTGAATAGCTGCAGTACAGCCAATCAACAAGCGTTTCACTGGTTTGCCCTTAGAAGCCACCACAGCCATGCCTACTAATGGCATGGCTGTGATTGACCAGTGCATCACGTGACCCAGCCTCTGTATAAGCTGGAGTCACGTAGTGCTGCATGTCACATGCTCTCAGGCTAGTGGGAGAGGATGCTGCCAGCGCTGTGAGGGACAGATTGCAAATATAATAACATCTCATCCTGCATTACAGAACGATCTGATTCTGGACTAGGTAGAGATTACTACTACTACTGCTTTGAGGGACAGATTGCAGATCTCATCCTGCATTACAAAACAATCTGATTCTGGACTAGGTAGAGTTTACTACTCCTGCTTTTAGGGACAGATTGCAGATCTAATAACATCTCATCTTGCATTACAGAACGATCTGATACTTGACTAGGTAGAGTCTACTGCTTTGAGGGACAGATTATTGTTCTAAAATCATCTCCTATTTCTATACGGTCAGGTTCCTGCTGTTGCTGTAAGGGACAGATTATTGTTCTAAAATCATCTCCTAGTGCTATAGGGAGAGGTTCCTGCTGTTGCTGTAAGGGACAGATTATTGTTCTATAATCATCTCCTAGTTCTATAGGGAGAGGTTCCTGCTGCTCCTGTAAGGGACAGATTATTGTTCTATAATCATCTCCTAGTTCTATAGGGAGAGGTCCCTGTTGGTGCTGTAAGGGACAGATTATTGTTCTAAAATCATCTCCTAGTTCTATAGGGAGAGGTTCCTGCTGCTCCTGTGATCGACAGATTATTGTTCTATAATCATCTCCTAGTTCTATAGGGAGAGGTTCCTGCTGTTGGTGTGAGTGGTGCATTTCTTGCACAAAAATTAAAAGTGTGTCTACATTGCTGTTTTCCAAAAAAAGAAGAATTTATTATTCATTTTTTTTAAATTAATAAATAGTGCTACATAGTACATTTGTGGGGAAGAGGCCGCCAACGCAGCTGTGGCACCGCTGGCACCTCAGAAGGCAGGGTTAGCATGGCCAAAATGTGGCAAAGCTTTGTCAGCAGCTCGCCACAACAAACAGCACCACCAGCTGATAGGCAAGGTCTTAGCAGGAGGCAGCATTTCAGCAATATGGTGGAACAGTATGTGTGCACACGCCTACACCTACTGACTGATGGGTCTGCGCCATTCAACTTCTGGGTCTCCAAATTGGGCACATGGCCTGAGCTTGCCCTTTATGCCTTGGAGGTGCTGGCCTGCCCTGCAGCCAGTGTATTGTCTGAACGTGTGTTTAGCACGGCAGGGGGCATTATCACAGACAAGCGCAGCCGCCTGTCCACAGCCAACGTGGACAAGCTAACGTTTATTAAAATGAACCAGGCATGGATCCCACAAGACTTGTCTGTACCTTGTGCAGAATAGACGTTTAGACCAGCCTCACACAGCCATTGGTATACTTGTTTTTTTTAATATGCCTCAATATTTTGGGGGCTACCCCAATTAGGATTAAAAACCAAACAAACAACAAAAAAGTGTTGGCTATCTCCTCCTCCTCCACCACCGCCACTTCCACCTACACTGCCACGGTCATGGCCTAGTTAACCTCTAGGCTCCTACTCCACATCCACCCCCCCTTCCCATTTTTATTTTTTTTATTTGATTTTAAGTTATTTTCCCTATCCCCATTTGACTTCCTTTTGCAGCCCTCTAGCACTTTCCAGGACTTTTTTACAGCCATTTTTGTGAAAAGTTCGGGTCCCCATTGACTTCAATGGGGTCCGGGGTCAAGTTCGGTACCGAACCCGAACTTTTTCGCGAAGTTCGACCGAACCCGCCGAACCCGAACATCCAGGTGTCCGCTCAACTGTAATCAGGAACCATGAATCAGACCAAGACAGAATTGCAGTAAAATCACATTTTTTAATAAAAAGGTAAAATGATATAAACAGAGTAAACATTGGTCAAAACCTAACCAGGGTTCGGTAAGCAGAGTGGATAGTCAGAGCAAGTCAGTGAAACAGGAGTCCAGAGATCAGTGAGGTCAAACAAACAGGAGGAGAGTCAGCCGAGCAGGGTCTTAAATCCAGGTACCAGAAGGGAATGTCAAACAGGCAAAGTCTTTCAAAGGAACACACAGCAGAGATTTCTCCAGAGATGTTGACCAAGGCGAAGGCATCTGCGATCTGATCCAGACAGTTTATATAGCAGCAGAGCTGGCTTAACGAGGCAGAATATGGTCATCAGGTGAGACAGAGTGGAAGCTGAGACTGGCAATTGACCCTCAGCTGAGCAGCTTGCTCTGAGAAGGGAGAGCTGAGCCCAGCCCTGACAGAATAACAGTTATACTGAGGTTTCCTTGTGCCTCATTATAGCAATTGAATGAAAATTGTATACAAAGTGTGAACAAAGAAGTGCAATTACAGAGTAATTTTTCTTTACTGACAACCTGGAGAAAGATTAAAATAGTTAAAACAATTTAACTTTTTAAAGCCTTTGAACAAGTTGTCAATATAGGAAATATTATGCTGAGTTTGCTTGGATTCTACCGTATTTGGCAACAAAAAAATCTGAATTACCACTGGGACCTAAACCTGAAATGCAGGGTAGGGACAAGTAGTGGGCAGAAGGGACAGCTGCCCTGGGCACTGTGGTATCATGTGAGGTGAGGGGGGGCAAGCCACAAGTAGATTGGGGGAAAGGATTTGTGTTGGTGGGGGGGATTTTGGGGGACAGCAGGGGGAAAGTATTGTTCTAGTTTGGGAAAGTGGGAGGTTTAGTGGTGGTGATTTAGGGGGATTTGTGTTGGGGGGGGGGATGGGAAGAAGAAGGTTTTGGCTAGGACAGGGGTAGGGGGGGGGGTTGTGTTTAGGGGGATTTAGTGGTGGTGATTTGGAGGGTGAAAGGGTTTGATCT
>BLSH010165771.1:323345-336181 GCA_018402905.1 Glandirana rugosa
CCGCAGCAGTTAGACATTTTTGCCCTGGGCTTCACATGACCTTGTCCTGGCACTGCTAAAATGTGGATGAATAGCAGGATCCTTTGGGGCTGATTCCTTAATATAGTGGTGCTTGTCTATAATCTCTCATCTCAAATGTTCATGAAGGTCTGGTTCACGCTAGTGAGATTTCAGATGCAACTTGAGTCACACAGAATCACATGACAATGGAAATGACATTGTTTTCAATGGTGTCCATTCACATGAATGTGGCTCAGCATGGAGCAATTTTGGAAAAGGTTTCTATACTACTTTGGTGCCATTCCAAAGTGATTTTGGCCCAATAGAATATGCAAACGACATCCAAGTAGCATCCATGTAGCATCCAAGTGGCATACAGGTAAAATTACATAATTGCACTGAATGCCAGAACTTAGATTGAGTTATTCAGGTTTCGGATTTAGAACAGCACCAGAGAGAGGCTAATTTACTAAAGAAGTAGAAACTGTACATTTAGTTAGGCAAATGTTTACTGAGTCTTGTAAATAAGGTAAAGTCATGTTCTCTCCAGACAATCAACCAATCATGGGCTAGCATAATTCTATATCTCTTGCACATGAATGAGTATTCAAAGTGTACACTATATTTAGTAATGTTTACCTTGCAAAGTGAACATTCAAGTGAAGAGCCTCTACTTCTTTGGTAAATTTTATTATTTTTTGGGGAAAAACAGAAAGCCCAGCAGTGTTTTTTTTTGTACCCAGAAGTTTTGGCATTGCTGGCATGATGCTGAACAAAAACAAAAAGTTCAGAAAGTAAAATAGAATAGTGGAAGAACCCTTTACCAACCTCAAATGAGTTTGTATGGTTAACATGTCATTTGTAGGTGCATGATGTTTGCTAAACCTTGGGTTACTAGGTTGAGCTGTCATCAATACTGTATACACAATGTTCCTGTAGTTTGGCAATAATCCCACAGTTGCCTGGGAAAATTTGACAAGGAAGTCATTAATCATACACATACCTTTTATGTATTGCTGCAGGATGGATCACATATACCAAATCAAGCAAGCATTAACAATAGTAGAATGACACGGAGATTAAAATGCTCTTACCGAAACACTATTTTTCAGGGATGAGCTAAGGTGGAGCTTATAAAAACATAAATCTTGTTTCGTTTTTGGGACAACTTCAACTCTGATGTATAACCTGAAAATGAACATAATATGCAGTATGACTTAGAGGATAGATAAGTGTTTTATTTTAGTTCATCAACATGACCTTATATAAAAATGAACACTTCTCTTTTCACCCTGGTACTTTTTGCAGCTCTCCAAAATGTATAATATTTACCGGTATTTAAATTCTTTTTACTTGGGTAGATTATCATCCAAATTATAGTGTATATTGGGGCAAAATGTATACAATAAGTACATCTCTGCAATACACATACATTTCCTCTTGTTTTGTCTCTTTATAAATGTTGCACGTACAGACACAGCCCCATTTAAGCAGTATTAAACCCAAAACAATAATGTAATATATTTCAGCATACCAATTTGTTTTAGTTTTTTAGAGCCACTGGGACATATTAACCCATCCAATGTCAATCAAAAAGCAAAGGCAGCAAAAGATCATAAAATTGGTTACATTTATTAATGATAATACAAAAATGCAAAAAAGTAATGCTCACATAGAAACAGACATTCACCATCCCATCACCAACATGACAACGTTGTCAAAATTAAAACCACTGTCTAGACATGTGTCATTAAACAAGGAAAAAGGCGCATAGCAATATACACTCAAGTATACTTACAAACATGGGGTGATGGCAGAAAAGCACAGAGAAATCACCACTGCAAATCTTAAGAGTCTGTATGCTGGGAATAGTGAATAGTCCACAAAAGGAAGCTGCACTCTAATGGAGAAGCCACCGGCCACTGCAGAAACAAATACAAGGAGAGAGGCGCTTCTAAGAGTAGACTGTATGTAAAATTTAATGAAGATAAAAATGGTGGTTAGCAACTCACAAACAGGCATCAGTAAGCACATATGGAAAGTGTATCCCGTGATTGGGGGAGTTCAACAGTCTGCCATCCAGGTCCTGCACTGTGTACAAGTTCGGTAAAGATGTTTGTGAATGTCTGTTTCTATGTGAGCATTACTTTTTTGTATTTTTGTATTATCATTAATAAATGTAACCAATTTTATGATTTTTTGCTGCCTTTGCTTTTTGATTGACATTGGATGGGTTAATATATTCCAGTAGCTCTAATAGTGGTTCTTACGGACCCCTTTCTCTTTCTGGTGTCCCTTTTTTTCAGGGTCAGGTTGTTGCCAACATCCTCCTTACCAACCGATGATGTCATTGGTTGTTAGGATGCCAGCCGCTGGAAGGTTGTAATCGTGCACAATGAAAACCTGTGGCTTTGTGTAACAGACATCATCCACACACTGACTTGTATACAATTTTTGGGCAATTTTTAGGAATTTTGCCAAGGCACTCCTGAAGAAACCTGAAGGCACCTTGTTTGAAAAAGGATGATCTAATAGAACAACACTCAACAACTTCCAGAGTGAGCATGACCAAATGTCATTTACTTCTGCAGAATTTGGGATACATCTGTAGTTTCCTTAGAGATCAAAAAGACTACCTCTCATTATTTGGGTCTCCACTGAACAGAATCACTCCATGCCATGCACAGTGGCATGTTCTCTTTTCACCGCAAAAAAGCTCCAATCGCAGAGAAAGAAGGCCACTCAAGAACTCTTTAGGGCAGGGGTCTCCAAAATATGGCCCTCCAGATGTTCAAGAACTACAATTCCCATTATGCCTAGTCTTGTCTGTGAATATTAGAGTTTTACAATGCCTTATGGGACATGTAGTCCCGCAACAGCTGGGGTGCCATAGTTTGGAGATCCCTGCTTTAGGGAGTTTAAAGCAGATTTAAACTTAAAACGTTCGCTTTCATTGCGGAAAAAAGTAGGGAAGGATTGAAACCCTTGTCCGATGCTATTTACTGACTGACCCTTGCTGATCATTATTAGTGGGAAAGAAATGAAAATCAAAAATTTGAGTTGCTAAAACAATAGGAATAGTGTTGAAATCTTCCAACTGGGACACTTATTGTGGCGACAACTGTCTGAAAGGGGATTTCCCTTAATTTGGAGAGCTTTCCTCTAACATCCTGTTGTAGCTACAGAGCAGATGTGAAGGGATATATCCCAAAGGGATTACTGAGACAACCTGATATGGGTTTTAATTATTCCCTACACTATCCAAAATTTTAAAAAAAGTTTGGGCTCTAGATACATTTTACCAACTTCCCCTTAAGGTCCCTCTAAATAAAACCCAGTGCAGCAAAAGTCTGGGCTAAGGAAGTCATATCTGCTGTATAGCCTGCAACTATGAATAAATAAATAGGGAATTAGATACATAACGGCATGAGTTGTTTTGGAATGTGTGGCTCCAAATCCAATAAAAGAAAAATGGTCTCTGAAAAATGTAAAAAAAAGAAGTATGTTCAAATCCTGTTTGGTCATACTTGTCATGTGGGTCACAGGAGTGTACTTACTTTTGCACTCCTGTGACCCAGAATCAGACAACAGCAGGCTAAAGTTAGCTCTCGGGTGAAATCACAGAGCTGCTCCAGTGAGTGCTGGAGGGGCAGAGCACAGAGCGGTGACCAACAGTCACCTCTCTCTGCTCAGAGTGAACCCCAACTGAGTATGTAGGTTTGTGTTTTTCACATCCTGCACTTCTCCTTTAACCACTTGCCTAATGGGTACTTTCACCTCTTCCTGCCCAGGCTAATTTTCAGCTTTCAGCACTGTCGCATTTTGAATGTTAATTGTGCAGTCATGCAGCACTGTATCCAAACTAAATTTGTATCATTTTTTTGAGACAAATAGAGCTTTCTTGGTGGTATTTAATCGCCACTGGGTTTTTTATTTTTTGCTACACAAACTAAAAAATCTAAAAATCTTGAAAAAAATAAAGTTTTCTTAGCTTCTGTTATAAATAAGTAATTTTTCTCCTTCACTGATGAGCGCTGATGAGGCTGCACTGATGGGCACTGATAGGCAGCACTGATGAGGCAGCACTGATGGTAACTGATGAGGCCGCACTGTTGGGCACTGATAAGGAGGCACTGATGAGGCTGCACTGATGGCATCACTGGTGGGTACTGATTGGCAGAACTGGTGGGCACTGTAGGAGCTACACTGATAATCAGGACACTGATGATCAGTGCTCTGATTATCAGTGTAGATGTCCCCTGTGTAGATTGCCACTTATCAGCTTTCCTCTCCTCATGCGCTGTCAGCATGAGCAGAGGATTGCCGATAACCGGCAAATCCTGTTTACACTGTGATCAGCTGTGATTGGACCCAACTGGTCACAAGGATAAAGAGACGCTGTGATTGGCTCTTTACCCCGATCTGTAATCAGCTATGTCCAAAAGATTGCTACCGATGTGCGCCACAGGGGGCGTGCGGAAAGAGCGATCATAGGAGAACATAATATGATGCAGTCCCAATGCTTCTCCTCTGGAGTCCCCTGCCAGTGCTCCTGGCACTTGCCGAGCACTTCCATAGCAAGTCACTTGATATAGGGGCACTCGTGCAGGCTCAATCCCGAGCCGCACTGTCCCACCCCCCACTCACTCCTCACAGGCTGTGATTGACAGCAGGAGCCAATAGCTTCCACTGCTGCCTCCATGTCAACTGAGTTGAGAGAAAGTGGAGAGAGATACTGCTCTGGGGCACAGTGCTGGATTGAGATCAGGCTCAGGTAAGGCCAGCCATACACAGCTTGAACCATTATTGGGCAGGCTAAATGTACCAAGTCGATCGATCAATCAACTTGGGTACAACCAGCCTACCTGATTCGATTGCAATTATCGCAAGCGGCTGCTATAGTCACTAACGATAATCACTGTCTTCTCCCAGCGGGGACGGCTTTGTTCCCCTGCTCGGTGAAGACAGTTGCTTGGCACTAGGGATTCCACTGTCAATACTGTCTATGTTGATGGAGGAATCGTGGGAATTTCTTATCAGCAACCCGTGGTTGCAGGAAATAATTTTTCACCATCTGTGGCCTGCCTAAGTATTATGAGGGGGTGGATCATGTGCACAGAAGGTTTTTTACCTTAATGCAGAGAATGCATTAAGGTAAAAACCTTCTACCTTTATAATCACTTTAAATAAACATTTGGCTTTTGTTTTACATCCGTCTGAGGATGGACCCCTGACTGGTCCAAGTGCCAACATCTAAGTGAGTAGAAGCCTGCCCCGTACAAGTTGTCTGCACATGTATCTGTTACTAAATATTTTACAGATTGAGCCCTCACTACTCTATCCTAATTCTCTAACCCCTCAATACTCTATCCATGGATGGATGTAGGTTGTCATCTAAGGAGCTGTCACGTGCCTGGTGGGTGCAGTGGGCAACCTCTCTTGCGGCCCTGGTTCGAGAACCCCTGGTAGAGTAGACAGGGAGCTCCGGAGCACAGAGGGGAACGAGGGCTGAGATAGCTGCAATTGATGGTGTGCAGATTCCGTAGAAGCTCGTGCAAGGTAGAAGGTTGGTCGTACAGGCCGGGTCGGTAACTGGCAGACAAGTGTGGTACAGTGGGAGCAGGCAAGCGGATGGTCGGGTACAGGCAGGGTCGTCAACAGGCGGGCAGCAGAGGTACACAAGGATCAGGCGGAAGAAGGGTTGTAGACAAGCTGAGGGTCAGTGCAGGCAGAGTTCAAGCAGAGTAGGCAAGCCGGGTCACAGGTACAGGAAATCTCAGGAAAGTAGTCAGGGAACACTTCAGGAAATGCTGTAGATCAGACAGCACTTGCTGCAGGATTTGCTGGGTAGAAATAGAGCCGTTCGGCGCCGTTGAACGCGCAAATATCGCTAATAAAGTCCAAAAATGCAGATTTTCTCCTAACAGGAGCCTCATACTTATGCTGGCCATACACAGCTCAAATTGTGTCTGATTCAGCAGACAAAAGAGCTGTGAGTGGTCCTGTTATGACCACCCAGCTTGCCAAACTTCAATTGAAAAATACAAGGAGCCAGGTGGAAAACTGTCAGCTGAGCAGTGACTGCATCCAATCAGATGCTGACACTGTTCAAGTATTCAGATTGCCACAGGTGCTATGGCTGTCTGAATACAACAGCCAGTAGAGGATATTCCTCCATCTCTTTAGTGCAGGTGCGGGAATCAACTGATTTCTTTTGTTCCACCCATGGGGTTGAACGAGAGATATACTAATATATATGGCGAGTCTTAGATTACTCTTGGATAAACAATTGATTCCAAACTGCTCGATTCTTTAGCCTTTTTTTTAAGTCCCCCATGAGCCTGGTAAAACAAACTGGCATTATCATCATTTAACCCGAACTGCTAGAGGATGCCCTGTGAGTGGACAGGCTTCACTACAATAAATCTGCACTCAAAAATGATGCAGAAAGCATTGCTGGTGTCATCTCATTAGCATTGCTCTCTGAGCCATTGAGGACCGCCCTTTGCCAGAGAAGACCAAAAGGGGATCCTTAACAGCTTGCAGACATCTGAAAAAGGTAAGTATAAAAAAGCAAAAAATACAGCTGGCGGAATGGAGGGGACAGGAAAGAGCACCGGAGGGAGCCCAGGGTGGGACTTTAAGGTATACCATGCCCAGTAGGTGCTGTGTAAGTAACTTGAACCTCTATTGTACAAAATAAATTCACAATACACTGTGTATTCTAGCCCTTATTTCTTGTTCATGCAGAACTTTGATCTATCAGTGTGTTCTTTGCAGAATAAACTTAACAGAACCATATCTCTTACAATTCCCTGTATCTGTAAACAGGTTTTATTTAATGGTGGTAATTATGAAGAAGATTCCAACTAAAAGATAGGTCACCGAAAGGATATATATCACCAGCACACTGCCCTTACACCTGTGCTGGAAATTTTAGACATAACTGTCACATATGTTTGGATAGAAAATACATAATGCATTGATGCAGATTTAGGTGAGCCTGTCTACCTTTCACTTTGAAATCCAATATGTTATATTTTCCAGATCACCTGCCATTTCACCTCTGGGCTTTTTTATCATAATTTGAAATAACAGCACGACTATTGTTTCAGCAATACAGAAACTGCTCTGTAACTGTAAGTGCAATGCCAAGATTTCAGGTGTGTGTGTGTAATCCATACCTTGGAATGTTTTCCCGAATGTTTGTCAGTAGCATTCAGGTGTTTAGAGCCAGAGGGCATCTAGAGACCACGACATTCAAATTTGTCAGTAGTGCTCTGTGTGTTCCTCAGCCACACGACATACTGGAACAGATGGTAGTCTGATATCAAATGAAGAATTCTGCAAGGCACTATTTGTGCATGAAATGGTCAAATAACACAACCTCATTTCAGAAAAAATGGTCTATATGGGTTCATTTTAGACATTCTCCAGACTTTACCTTATATTTATAAAGTTCATCATGTAAACATATTTAACACTATCATTTCTTGCAGTTGAGGCTATCTGGAGGTGCTGTTTGGTGTAATATTTCTTATTTTTAATGGTTCCAGCCTATGCCTTTCTTGTGTTAATATTCTTAAAGTAGAAGTCCACTCTAAACCTAACCTAAGCTTAAACCTAAGGTTATTGCAAAGGAAGAGGTTGGGACTTTAACCACTTAACCACTGGGCACTTAAACCCCCTTCCTAAGCAGACCAATTTTCAGCTTTCAGCGCTCTCACATTTTGAATGACAATTACTCAGTCATACGACACTGTGCCCATATGACATTTTTGTCCTTTTCTTCACACAAATAGTGCTTTTGTTTGGTGGTATTTAATCACCATTGGGTTTTTTATTTTTTTGCGCTATAAATGAAAAAAGACCGAAAATTTTGTAAAAAAATGCATTTTTCTTTGTTTATGTTATAAAATTTTGCAAATTAGTAATTTTTCTTCATAAATTTTTGACAACATTTATATTGCTACTTATCTTCGATAAAAATAACCCAAATTAGTGTATATAATTTGGTCTTTGTGAAAGTTATAGAGTCTACAAGCTATGGTGCCATTAATCGAAAATTGATCACACCTGACATACTGATGGCCTATCTCATTTCTTGAGACCCTGACAAGCCAGGAAAGTACAAATACCCCCCAAACGACCCCTTTTTAGAAAGTAGACAGTCCAAGGTACTTAGTAAGAGGCATGGTGAGTTTTCTGAAGTTGTAATTTTTTCCACAATTCTTTTCATAAAATTGTCATATTAACAGGTTATTTCTCACACACAGCATATGCATACCACAAATTACACCCCAAAACACATTCTGTTACTCCTCCTGAGTATGGCGATACCACATGTGTGAGACTTTTTCACAGCCTGGCCACATATAGAGGCCCAACATGCAGGGAGAACCATCAGGCATTCTAGGAGCATAAACTGCGCATAAAATTTCTTGACTACCTATCACACTTTTGAAGGTCCTGGAGCACCAGGACAATAGAAACACCCCAAAAATTACCCCATTTTGGAAAGTAGACACCCCAACATATATTCTAGGAGGCATAATGAGTTTTATAAACATATATTTTTCCACAAGTTTTGGGAAAATGTGGAAAGAAAATGAAAACATACTTTTTCTCACACAACGTTGTCCATTTATACAATATTTCTAACACATAGCATGTACATAGCAAAAATGACACCCCAAAATATATTCTGCTACTTTTCCCGAGTATGGCGATACCACATGTGTGAGGCTTTTTCACAGCCTGGCCACATACAGGGGCCCAACATGAGGGAGCACCATCAGGCATTCTAGGGACACACATTTTAAACCTAATTTGACTACCTATCACACTTTTGTGAGGCACTGATGGGCACTGTAGTGGCTTGGATGTGGACTGATGAGCCAGGGATGGAGCATGGATGTGGTCACATGAGCCAGGAATGGAGCATGGATGTGGATGGATGAGCCAGGGATGGAGCATGGATGTGGATGGGTGAGCCAGGGATGGAGCATGGATGTGGATGGGTGAGCCAGGGATGAATGGATGTGGACGGATGAGCCAGGGATGGAACATGGATGTGGATGGATGAGCCAGGGTGGAGCATGGATGTGGATCCAGGAACTGGGTGAGCTAGGGACGGGTGAGCCATGGATGGGTGTGCCAAGGACTGGGTGAGCCAGGGACGGGTGAGCTAGGGATGGGTCAGCCAGGGATGGGTGAGCCAGGAACTGGGTGAGCAAGGAACTGGGTGAGCCAGGAACTGGGTGAGCCAGGAACTGGGTGAGCCAGGGACGGTTGAACTAGGGGTAGGGTGAGCCATGGATTGGGTGAGCCATGGACGGGTGTGCCAGGGACTGCGTGAGCCAGGGACGGGTGAGCCAGGGACGAGTGAGCCAGGACGGGTGAGCTCCCCTTCAGCTAAGGAATGGGGGCAGTATGAAACAAAAGGGATCACATTGTTAGCTATGGGTATGACCCCTCAAACCTCAATCAAGATATGCGTGCATCCAATGGGTGATGACTGGTTCATAATACCAATTGTCCACTATTTCTAAGGACAGTCTGACGTATTGGAGGTTTCCCCTGAAAATATTGCTTCTGGAATTAAAAAGCGCACACCTGGTAAAAAAAAATAAGAAAATATAAAGAAGGGTGGTACCGCGCTATGGACTAATAATAGGATGAACAAATAGTACTATTAAGCTGTTGAACCCATCAAAAACATCTGTGCCAACAGATGTTCACAATAAATAAATGGACAAAAAAAATGTCACACACAGGAAAAGTACATCAACCCACCTCCACTTTTTCTGTTTCTTGCTCCACTTCCTGGCAGAAAATATACAGCTCAGCAAATATATTGAGCCTGTACTATGAAAGAAAAGGCCATGTTCACCGATGACCTGTTTCA
Source organism: Glandirana rugosa (assembly GCA_018402905.1). Lineage (NCBI taxonomy): Eukaryota > Metazoa > Chordata > Amphibia > Anura > Ranidae > Glandirana > Glandirana rugosa. The sequence goes on from BLSH010165771.1 coordinate 333,253, forward strand.
GTGTGCTGTGGGCAAAAAAACGTGGGGTCTCTCCTTCAAACCACACAGGAAATATACATGTTTGAACTGACTTGGACTGTCTTTTAGACTCAAAATAAATTACAATTCAATTTAGCCAACATGACATGACAGGATTTCAGCTTCAGCAGCAAAATATCATTTGGAATTACTTTAAAATGTTGGCAACTACAATAATTCTTACCATGGCATCTCATCCATGGGAAGAAAGAGAAGATGACAATTCAGAAGAAAAATATGTCTTTGACAGCAACTACACATTTATCAGCAGATTTTTCAAATTTACATGATGCATCTGCTTTAAAAAATGTCAGTGTACACTTTCAGGGTCTGATTCATCAGTAAAATGTGATGTGTGAAAGTGTGTGTTATAAAGTTGTGTTATAGTATATCATATCATGTTATATCATTTTGCCTTACATCTTAGTATCTTGATTTATCAAAGCAGGCAATGTTTTTTGAATTATTTAAGCTAATTACAGTTTTCTGCAATCCCCTGCACATCAGGAGGTTACAAGGACGGAATGGCCAGCCAGGCTTTACTGCACTGCACATGGTGATTGCTTACAGCAGAATAGAGCATGTACAGAGAGTGAAAACGGGTGTCTTCATTGTCCAATCAAGAGATTGGGGTTGGAGAGTTGGGGAAAGTGCATAACTGCACAGAAGACAAGGAAGGCCATGACCTTGCTGTATTATCTAGAAGGGAATCCTAAATCAACAGACTTGCTAAATAGAGGATTGTTATAAAATACTTCAAGATTATATTTACCTGTTTGCTTGCATTTTAACTCGAAAATATTATTCTACATGGGACATCCAATGCCAAGCTAGACATTGCAGACACAAAAGGCAGACTCCCCATTCCTCAAGCTATAGAAATCATGTGAGAAATGGAGGAGGGTCCTGGCTGGTGAACAGCTGTAGGGGGGCACTAACTCTCCAGATTCCATAATTTGCACACATCCTCAACCACTGTTGGTCCTAAGGAGATGAAACAGACTTTTTTCGTTGCTGCACTTATAATAAAACCTTATATGATAACTTCATATTGCAACCGGTAATTGATATTATAGGCTCATAGAAACAACAATTTTAACACAATAATCCAACACCTTATGCACATGAGTGTGGTGGACTGTTAGCAGTTCTTTATGTGCACTCCTTATTCCGCACAGACCAGGCATACATCAGAACTTGCTGCCCTCTAAGGACTGGGGTTGTCCCCACCAAACACACACAGAAGAGGGCGCACCAGCCTGGTGCATTATTTCATGAGTAGTTTATTAGAAAACAGTTAAAATATATATTCACAAACCATGTCGATTAACAGCATATCATGCTACTATTCCATAGCACAGTGGTTTGTCAGATCCAGAGCATTCCAAAGCCTAGGAGATGCCGCCATCCAGGATCTTAGCAGGCTTTTGCGTTTCGAGGGTAAACCCTCTTCCTCAGAGCCTGTTTCAAAAACATACATGTTTCTCTACACTGTCATGAGTAATGTTTTGTCCTTTAATGTGCTTCATTTTGACTAACAATAATGATAGCAATGCATTTTTAAGTGTATCTAAATCTAGATAATCATAAAGGATAAGTCCACCTTTAAGACCATGTTATACCAATCATTAGGGTGTAAAATGTAACATGGTGCCAAGTGGACCCCCTCCTGAACCCTCAAAATGGATCACCCCCTGACAACGTTTTTCTCTGCTCTTAATTTTTTTTTTTCGGTTTCAGCCTCACTTTTATTTTATCCATGGAAAATAGGGAAAAGGCTCCAGTTGATGGAAAAAAAAGTAGCTAAAGTGTTGACAAATAAAGAGCTAGCTATCAATCAGTTTTTTTTTGGACAGCCATTGCTCCTTAAAGGGATTTTTTGGGTGCATCGATATGTGCCCACAGGCAGGGCACATAAGAAAATGTACCCCATCATTGCAATTCAAAGAACCTAAACTTTGTTTGTTCAAGTAGATGTGGACCTAACCATTAAAATCGTATATACTTTAATGCCATAATACCACTTGGAATACCTGTTTTTATTTTATTACTTAGTTTTCATGAAAATAACAGCTGGAGATACTGATATAAAGGTCCATGTTTGGGCACCTTAGGTTACGGGGTGACAAAGCTCTACCCCTGTCACTGTCTATCTCTTGCCTGCAAATCACCTTGTCATATGTGTGACGAACGCGGGTATCAGATCGCTGCCCTCCTCACCGATCGGCGACCGAGGACCCCCCTGATCCAATACCGCACTTGTCACGAACGTAACAATGCCACTCTCAGCTGCTTTTAGCACAAAGATTTCCCAGTCTGCGGGACCACCATCTAAGTGTCAGCCGCCTGAGAGTGATTGTTACCAGGCTAATTCAAACAATTAACCCTTTCTCTGCCACCACTTCTGGATTCCGGCCAGAAGATCCGGATGTAACAATACCAGTATTTTAGAGCAACACCTGTGCATACACTGTCATCTGCAGACAGGTATATTCAGACGCGTTATTCTAAAGACAGTAGCTCTCTTCGAAGGAACAGATTCGTAATAGTTGCATTAAGAGCTTTAGAGACAAAATTAACAAAGCGACATGTAAACAGAGTGAAACATGAAAATAAAAAGACATTTATAAAATGACGTGGATTTTGAACTGGAAAAGTAATAATTTGGAATAACACTTTTCACAATTAAAACAGAGATTTCGAGAATTACGTTGATAATGCTTAGACAAGGAAGCTTCTCTCGATGACAGAAATCTTATTGCGCAGACTTATATGGACAGACGTCTACTGTCACATACGTGTCCACAACGAGATTTTATGACCATAACAATGTAGGCCTAGAAGACCGGCCTTAGGTCTTCACCACCGTCTCTTTCCCAATTAACAAACTTAATCGGACCATTGTTAGTGA
>BLSH010165771.1:362621-374569 GCA_018402905.1 Glandirana rugosa
TAGAAGAAAAGGAAGGATCTCCTCTTTTACATTTGTTTTCAGAAGCAATCATGTGCATGATACCATTTTTCTAAACACACTAAATGAAAAAGATTTTTCTTTCTAATCCTACCTAAAACACACTGACCCTGACATTTGATCTTGACCTTGATCCTGACCCTGACACTGACACTGACCGTAATCTAGTGATTTTATCTTTTTTTTATTTTCCTGTACAGACTTTTTTGTTTACATTTTCTCCTCTAGGAAGGAAAAGAAGATATAATTTTCTCCATTTGAGAAGAGATAGAGAACACTGCCTGGATGTAAAGCCACTGATCACCGGGATAGGCAATTACAGGCTATCATGGAAATCATGCGATCAAAAACTGGTTCTCCCAACTCCTAATCATTAGCACAAGACCCGGAGCTGTCTATGATATCTCAGCCTCCTTGCTGGGAGTATGTTATACACAGGTATGCACACTTCAGTGAGCCTACATATGTGCATACACTCATTAGCAAGGTAATAGAAAAGAAGTCTGACTTTCTATCTATGTACCTATCTATCTATATACAGTGCCTTGCGAAAGTATTCGGCCCCCTTGAACTTTGCGACCTTTTGCCACATTTCAGGCTTCAAACATAAAGATATAAAACTGTAATTTTTTGTGAAGAATCAACAACAAGTGGGACACAATCATGAAGTGGAACGAAATTTATTGGATATTTCAAACTTTTTTAACAAATAAAAAACTGAAAAATTGGGCGTGCAAAATTATTCAGCCCCCTTAAGTTAATACTTTGTAGCGCCACCTTTTGCTGCGATTACAGCTGTAAGTCTCTTGGGGTATGTCTCTATCAGTTTTACACATCGAGAGACTGAAATTTTTGCCCATTCCTCCTTGCAAAACAGCTCGAGCTCAGTGAGGCTTGATGGAGAGCGTTTGTGAACAGCAGTTTTCAGTTCTTTCCACAGATTCTCGATTGGATTCAGGTCTGGACTTTGACTTGGCCATTCTAATACCTGGATATGTTTATTTGTGAACCATTCCACTGTAGATTTTGCTTTATGTTTTGGATCATTGTCTTGTTGGAAGACAAATCTCCTTCCCAATCTCAGGTCTTTTGCAGACTCCATCAGGTTTCATTCCAGAATGTTCCTGTATTTGGCTCCATCCATCTTCCCATCAATTTTAACCATCTTCCCTGTCCCTGCTGAAGAAAAGCAGGCCCAAACCATGATGCTGCCACCACCATGTTTGACAGTGGGGATGGTGTGTTCAGGGTGATGAGCTGTGTTGCTTTTACGCCAAACAAAACGTTTTGCATTGTTGCCAAAAAGTTAGATTTTGGTTTCATCTGACCAGAGCACCTTCTTCCACATGTTTGGTGTGTCTCCCAGGAGGCTTGTGGCAAACTTTAAACAACACTTTTTATGGATATCTTTAAGAAATGGCTTTCTTCTTGCCACTCTTCCATAAAGGCCAGATTTGTGCAGTATACGACGGATTGTTGTCCTATGGACAGAGTCTCCCACCTCAGCTGTAGATTTCTGCAGTTCATCCAGAGTGATCATGGGCCTCTTGGCTGCATCTCTGATCAGTCTTCTCCTTGTATGAGCTGAAAGTTTAGAGGGATGGCCAGGTCTTGGTAGATTTGCAGTGGTCTGATACTCCTTCAATTTCAATATTATCGCTTGCACAGTGCTCCTTGGGATGTTTAAAGCTTGGGAAATCTTTTTGTATCCAAATCCGGCTTTAAACTTCTCCACAACAGTATCTCGGACCTGCCTGGTGTGTTCCTTGTTCTTCATGATGCTCTCTGCGCCTTTAATGGACCTCTGAGACTATCACAGTGCAGGTGCATTTATACGGAGACTTGATTACACACAGGTGGATTCTATTTATCATCATTAGTCATTGAGGTCAACATTGGATTATTCAGAGATCCTCACTGAACTTCTGGTTTGCTGCACTGAAAGTAAAGGGGCTGAATAATTTTGCACGCCCAATTTTTCAGTTTTTTATTTGTTAAAAAAGTTTGAAATATCCAATAAATTTCGTTCCACTTCATGATTGTGTCCCACTTGTTGTTGATTCTTCACAAAAAATTACAGTTTTATATCTTTATGTTTGAAGCCTGAAATGTGGCAAAAGGTCGCAAAGTTCAAGGGGGCCGAATACTTTCGCAAGGCACTGTATCTATGAAAAATGGCAGCTCCTCATTTAGCATGGGCAAGGGATGGCTTGCAGAAGGGGGGAAGGGGGTCTTGAAGGAAAGAACATTGCATACTCTATGGCTTGCTTAAGAGGGTCTATAACCCTCTCATTGGGCTTCTTCAGTAGGTGGCCACCATCAATTAGAGCACAGTATGTATAAGAGAAAAGCAAGGTGCGTCAAAAAAACTAAGTTCAGCAGGGGATTTAACGAATGGTATATTTAATTAAATCAGCCAAATGGCTACTCACACTTTTAAAAAGATCAATAGGCATATTACAGTATCATGCCGTGGTCACAGTAAATGGTGGTGTGTGGATGTTAACACGGAGGGGAGGAGAGGAACAACCAGCCAAACATTCATCTCGTCATCTCGAACCAGCATGGAACACACTCTGAGTCACATCGGAAGTGACGTCAGAACATGGAGATAACTTTTCAAAGCATCCGCTTCTTCATCAGATCTAAATGGCTATTGATCAATGGGAGATCAATAGCTATTTAGATCTGATGAATAAGCAGATGAAGAGATGGATGTTCAGGCCGGTGGATCCTCTCCTCTCGTGTTAACATCCACACACCACCATCCACCGGGGACCCGCTGAGTGACCACAGTATTATACTGTTAAATGCCTATTGATCTTTTTAAAAGTGTGAGTAGCCATTTGGCTGATTTTAATTAAAGTGGTTGTAAAACCACTTTTACCCACAGATAAGCCTATAATAAGGCTTACCTGTAGGTACCGAGAATATCTCCTAAACTTGCACAGTTTAGGAGATATTCACTGTATACGCTTGCGCCAACGCCATTGGCGCATGCACAGTGAAGAACCGGCCCTCTGTTCAGGTTACTAAAGAGGAAGTAAAACCCATCAGGGTTTACTTCCTCTTTAAATATACCATTCGTTGCATCCCCTGCTGCACTTAGTTTTTGCCCCACCTTGCTTTTCTCCCATTTGTTCTTCCAGAGACTGCTTCACTCTCAAGGGAGCTGCCACTAATGCTGCATACTTATACCTCCTGGACTTTATAGACTTTTAGTTGTTTTATGTGTGTTTCGGTACTCTCTCGTGCGCCATTCTGTTCTTTCTTGTTGTATAAGAGATTATAGCGGTATTTTCAGTAGCGCTGCACTAAATGAATTACTTTATGTGTTAATTGGTGGAGTGAAATATCTGGGTGTGTACAGCAGCAACTGAATATTTTTCCATATTTTTGAATACTAAACACTAATAAAGCTTTCCATACACTTAGTTCAGAAAAGTACATTTGGACTTTACGTATTTTGCCACCATAAAGTGTCCTTTGTTTCCATTTATGAAAGTTGGGAGGTATGTAGATGCAAATAGTTCTTCACGGAGTTCTTCTCTAATGTTTTCATTAAACAGAATATAGTAAATGCAGTTTTGACAGAATCAGCACAGCCCTGTATGATATGACCTAAATGTTTTTTCAGATTTCAGTGAGTGATTATATTTTGGTCATTTGCTCTTTTGCAGCACGCTTTCTCTTTTATTGACTGCACATATGCCTCTGGGGGTCACCAGTGACCTTGCAGGAGTCTATTATGAAGAGAAGTACATTTTGTATTGTTTACAAATGGCAGCATTTTAGGCATGCCATGAAATTAACTAGCCAACAAATATATCAAAGCCTCCCTTTGCACTAAATGTAAAACAGATTTATTTGGTTTTGTAAATACTAAACGCAGAAACATCTTCAAAGGGAATGCTACACTTTTTTTAATTCACATGACCTAAATTATAGCAAATTCAACTGACTGTTTGTTTTTATTTATTTTCTACTGTCTGTTGGCAAAAGAAAATACTTAGGGATAGATCGTACCAATTTGTTCGGTCTGCAAACACCAAAAAAAAACTTTATTTTAAAATAGTCAATTTTTGCTGCCCTGTAGTTTACAGCTAATTTTAAGTGAACATGAATCTGTGTTTTGCCAGAGCTTCCCTTCACACCCCCCACTGCTCTGATTATCTGTGGCAATGAGTAAAAGCAGCAGACCCGTGGAGAAGAAGAGCGAGCCACTTAATTCTCCATACCTGGAAGTACTGGGTATCTCTATTCGCTTTCCTGGGCAAAACAGAGCACCAAGAGAACAAACAGCAGGTATGTATGAGCAGATCTAAATCCACACACACTACATAACACGTTTGGAATGTTATATCTTCCAACAATTGCAATACGAATATACTTAGTAAATCTAAATGTATGTGGTGCAAACACAGAGAGGTTTGCTCTTATTTTCTCAACAAATACATTGAAAGACCAGGATGCTTCTTCTGCCATGGACAGGACCTCACATAAAGGGAGGCCACTAGCAATGGATTTTATTTAATGCCTCTCCAGCTATGAGGTACTGAGAGAGCGCCGGGTGCCGCAACTGAGAGGGACACCATAGGTTCTGCTGTGTGTCACTGCAAGCAGAGCCACCAGTTGCATCAGATTGTGGTGTGCCCTACAGACAGAGACGGACCTGATGGCTGCACTGCTGAACAATTGAACTATTTCTTGCAGAGTGGGACTTCTCACCAAGGAGGGCTCCTTTCATTGACCCTTTCCATTGAGCCAGAGCATCCAAGCTGGCACAAGTCAAAAGTGCTGGCTTGAGAGGGGAGCCCCAAAGTGCAGTGTGACCACTCACATGGTCTCCCAAAACCAGATTACCGATTCTAGGAAACCTACACAGCATCAGTGGTGATAGGCCTTTGATCACTTGTATTTGTGTTAATCATTTTTGCTAGATTTGGAACTTTACTGCTATTAGGAGAATCTGGTGCCAGGACACTTTGGGGAGTTGCCATTGGATTAAATATAATGTAATGTCGAGAGACTCCCACAAGTATTGAAGGGCCACTACCAGCAGACTGTATATTTTATTCTCCACTGGCCAGTGGTGTAGATAGGTTTTGTAAACTGATATATATGGCTGATGTTCCCTTTTGAGATGTTTCTTACTGTATTCTATTACAGTGTTGTCAGTTGTACCATTCTGACTTTATCCACCTAGTGTGTGTGGTAAGGTTTACACCGTACCTAGTGATGGAGCCTAAATTGTAGAGGAATGGCCTCTAAAAGTTGGTAGTCTAACAGGACTTCTGCTGGAGGATGCTGATGTGCGTCGGGATAAGCAAGAGCAACTGTCTGGAAGCAAGCTGGCAGATGAGCAGGAACTGAAGACAGGCACAGCTATGGCTGGCGTGGCCTGGTAGGAGTACAGGCTGAGGTTGTCATTTCACTTCTGACCACCTATATGGATGTGCAGCATCTGGGTTTTCCTCCTCTCTCTTCGGCTATCATAGGAGCTAGGACAAGCTCCACTCCCCCCACAGCACTCCTATAGCAGCAGATGTTTTCATCTTCTATACAACTCCCCAAACCAGCTGGGCCTGAGTAGCACACCATTCTTGTCTAAGGATCACAGCTATGGCTGGATCAGGTGCAGGAAGAAGAAGAGCCAAGGCAAGGCCAGACAGTCCAGGTCAGCAACTAGAAGGCAGATCAGACACAGTCGGCAGGCAGAAGAGTAGTCAGAAGTCAGGCTGGGTTCAGTAACAACAAGGCAGATGGATAAGCCAGAAGCATAGTCCAGGGGCAAGCCAAGGGTCATTGCAGACAGAGTTCAGACCAAGTCAGGAGCAGATCGGGTCAGCAATGGGTGAGCAATACAGGAACAGATACACGGATGCTTCAGGAACGTAATAGACCAAACCGCACTGACACGAGGCACTAATGCAGTTTAAATAGCCTGCCTGGCACCAATGTGTACTCACGCATGCGCACATGTGCGAACCTGTGTTTGCGATTGTGCATGCACCCACTAAATGGCCATGAACAGGGCTTACAGAAACCACCTGCATTCGTCTTCTCTGACACAAAGGCTTTAGAGATGACTAGGGAGAACAAAAGTTTTAGACTCTGTCCTAATGATTGTCAGTTCCTGTATTTAATATCAGGGCTATGCCTGTTGCCACTATACCTGTTCATATAGATCTTGCAGGGCTTGTCAAGGACCTAATGATTTCTGTTGCATTATTACTGGTGTGTTGGTGAATTGTTGGGTCCCCTTAAGGGCAGGTCACCACTGCATGCCAACAACTCAAACAAGTGAATGCTTACTGTATATACAGTATATCTAGTTTATCTTTCAATATTCCTGTTCATAATCAAGACCATGTCAGGCAGCCAGATAAGCATCCACAGCTTATTAGGGGCTGAAAAGCCTGTGAGTTCTGGGAGGTAGAAGGAGATTAAGAGCTATACCAGATAAAGTGCACCCATTTGGTAATAGCAGAGATTGTTTATTGCATATAGTGGGACATGTGGTTGAATTAGATGGACTTGCGTCTTTTTTCAACCAGACTAACTATGTAACTATAATGTGCAAGTATGAATGGTGCACAAGTTGTTCACTAGGTGTTTGAGGTATGTTCCTCCCTTTGTAGAAGCAAACTTTAAAATATTTTTTAAAAAATCAAAATGCTAGCTTTTTAGATAAGTAACTAATTGTGTGAGATGGAAATACAGAATGCATCCTGCAAGTTTTGAAGAATGCAATTTGAAGATTTAATATAGAAATAATAAAGTCTGATTTTCCTGCATTAATGCATAATTATTATATTTAGATTTGTCAGATTTCTTTTTATCCAGTTGCCCACTGCTGCTTCCCAGTCCTTTCTGCTTTATGAGCAGTCTCTGACACCAGCTCCTCATCCTAGCCTAATGACTAATGGTATACCATCAGACAGCACTGAGGATGTGTTGGGTAGAGCGCTTCTGCAGGGTCAGCGCCTATAGTTATTCATCTGCATAGGTTATCTCATCTGTGCAGATAGCTTCCTACTCCTGCACAAGTATTCCTTCCACCAGTCACTGTGGTTACCCCACTACCCCCTTCGTTACCCCCTTCATTACCCCCCCCCCGTAGTGATATACAAGCCACAGCTCTTCAATACACATGAGGAAAAATGACCCTGTGGTGATAGGTTCACATTCAGATTACACTATTAGGTCTCTTTAATGAGGCCAGAGTCTCTTTAATGAGTTGAGAACAGACAATGTAAAATAATTATTAATCAGTTTCTGTTGGCTCTATCATTTTGTACATTGGCCATTACCTTATTAATAATTTAAAAAAGGGCACCCGCCTGAGGAAACTAGTAAAATTGCCAATTTACTTGTCATAGAGATCCACTTTTGAGCTGGCTACAGATGGATGAAATTGGATTGTTGGAAAACTTCGATCAGCATAAGATTCCTTGCTCTCAGAATACAATAGCACAATGAGGTGGATTTACCTTGCACGTGCGGATAGGGAAATCCGTTTTTTTTAACAGTCTGAGTTAAAAAAAAAAGATCCATGTATGGCCAAACTTACTTTCAGCTGTGCCTCTGGGTTAGGAAGTGAAGGACACAAACAGCACAAAAGAGACACTCCAGCCAAAACTAAATGATTGGCTTTACATAAACTTTTAGTCTAGGTTCACACCTGTGCATTTATTAGTGCGTTTTGCAGTTTACGGCAGCACACTACAGTGCATTTCACATAATTTCCTATGGTGCACGTTCACATCTATGTGTTTTTCAGCCGGTGCATTTTTGGAATAGGTCAGAGACTTTTTTCCCGCGGCGGATTGCGTTTTGCGCGTAATAAACGTCAATGGACCCGCACTAAAAATGCAAGTGTTGCGTTTTCGATGCGTTTTTAAATGCATTTAGTGTTTTGTGTTTTTTCTACCATAACACACTGTGGATAGCTAGTTGTTAAGGAGCAGACCGGGAAGCTGGCTGCTGCATCCTTAACAACCGGTGAGTCATCCGCTGTCAGCAGAGTTCCCCACTGACAACTGAATTTAAAAACAAGAATTTCCGGCAATAAAAAAAATGGCGTGGGGTCCCCTCCATCCAATCTATACCAGGTCATTTGGCCCTTTTTAAAAAATTGTTGTGGGGTCCCCCCCAAAATTCATAAGACCCTTATCTGAGCATGCAGCCTGGCAGGTCAGGAAAGGGAGGGGGCGAGTGAGTGCCCCCCTCCTGAACCATACTGGGCCACATGCCCTCAACATGGGGGGTGCTTTGGATCAAGGGGGCTCTGCCCCCCCAAAGCACCTTGTCCCTATGTTGATGAGGGCAAGGGCCTCTTCCACACAACCCTGGCCAGTGGTTGTGGGGATCCACGGGGGTTCTTATGGATCCCCCAAAAAAGGTGTAAAAAAATTACAGTACACAGTTTTTTATTTAAAAAACAAAAATAAAAAACAACATCCCCGATGTAGATCCATCATCAACCACGATGCCCGCCACCACCGGTGACCTGAAAAACAAACAAAATGGGTGAACCCCACTGACAGCTGTTTACTCATCAGTTGTTAAGGATATGGCAGCTGGCTTCCCGGCCTGCTCCTTAACAACCCGTTATTCACAGTTTTTTAAAGAGAAAACAAAAACACAAACAAACTCATGAAAACTACATGCAAAAATGCATCAAAATCGCAGGTTCAAAAATGCAAAGGGTAAGAGTTCAGTCCCCCTCAGCATTCAGTGTGATTAGCCCAGTGAATGTAGTTTACAATTTATTCTTGGTTAAATCTAAAGATTACACAGGATTGGAAAGTTTAAAATATGAACCAATCACTGCCCTTCCAAAACATATAGCTTCATTTTAATCCACTAAGAGTTGTATAGAATGGTAAATATACCAGATCTCAGTCTTCACAGACTGAATAAAAAGAAGGCTCAGGGATTGAGTTTCTAATAAGAGATCTATTAAAATACTTAGACAAATGCCTCTTCATGCCTGCATTGTGCTGTGCTGTGTGTGAAGAAATGGCTCGCTGCATGTGAAGAAATTCACTCCTAACAAGCGGGTACAGTTTAAGCGCTGGGCGCCAGGCCATATTCGCTAAACAATGCTGGTCATTTACTGAAGTGTAGATTAGATTACAGTTTTCATTTTATCCCACAGCACAGTGAAACCTTTCCAGGAACATATCACTATAAAATGACACTTTTTATTGCGTTAACTCTTTCTATGTTACAGGAAGTTGTGCTACATTCTACACGTATGTACATATCTAATGCAGGTGGACATGCACAGCTTGAAACTTTGACATGTCTAACCCATATTTTTAATTAAATCGTTTTTATTCATTTTGAAATTAAACATGAACGTTCAGGAAATTAAGTTGCAGACGCAGACGCTAATTGCAGTATAAACATTCAAGATAACAATACGTTCAACAGGTAGAACAGAATAATGAGAACATGTATTTAGGCATACAGTATCTCACAAAAGTGAGTACACCCCTCACATTTTTGTAAATATCTTATTATATCTTTTCATGTGACAACACTGAAGAAATTACACTTTGCTACAATGTAAAGTAGTGAGTGTACAGCTTGTATGACAGTGTAAATTTACTGTCCCCTCAAAATAACTCAACACACAGCCATTAATGTCTAAACTGCTGGCAACAAAAGTGAGTACACCCCTAAGTGAAAATGTCCAAATTGGGCCCAACGTGTTAATATTTTGTGTGGCTACCATGATTTTCCAGCACTGCCTTAACCCTCATTGGCATGAAGTTCACCAGAGCTTCACAGGTTGCCACTGGAGTCCTCTTGCACTCCTCCATGATGACATCACTGAGCTGGTGGATGTTAGAGACCTTCCTCTCGCTCCTCCACCATCCATTTGAGGATGCCCCACAGATGCTCAATAGGGTTTAGGTCTGGAGACATGCTTGGCCAGTCCATCACCTTTACCATCAGCTTCATTAGCAAGGCAGTGGTCGTCTTGGAGGTGTGTCTGGGGTTGTTATCATGTTGGAATACTGCCCTGCGGTCCAGTCTCTGAAGGGAGGGGATCATACTCTGCTTCAGAGTGTCACAGTACATGTTGGCATTCATGGTTGCAACTCCCCAGTGCCGGCAGCACTCATGCAGCCCCAGACCATGACACTCCCACCACCATGCTTGACTGTAGGCAAGACACACTTATCTTTGTACTCCTCACCTGGTTGCCACCACACACGCTTGACACGATCTGAACCTAATATGTTTATTCTGGTCTCATCAGACCACAGGACATGGTTTCAGTAATCCATGTCCTTAGTCTGCATGTCTTCAGCAAACTGTTTGCAGACTTTCTTGTGCATCATCTTTAGAAGAGGCTTCCTTCTGGGATGACAGCCATGCAGACCAATTTGATGCAGTGTGTGGCGTATGGTCTGAGCACTGACATGCTGACCCCCCACCCCTTCAACCTCTGCAGAAATGCTGGCAGCACTCATATGTCCATTTCCCAAAGACAATCTCTGGATATGATGCTGAGCACGTGCAATTAACTTATTTGGTCGACCATGGTGAGGCCTGTTCTGAGTGGAATCTGTCCTGTCTTGACCACTGTGCTGCAGCTCAGTTTCAGGGTCTTGGCAATCTTCTTATAGCCTAGGCTATCTTTATGTAGAGCAAGAATTCTTTTTTTCAGATCCTCAGAGAGTTTTTGCCATAAGGTGCCATGTTAAACTTCCAGTGACCAGTATGAGAGAGTGAGAGTGATAACACCAAGTTTAACACACCTGCTCCCTATTCACACCTGAGACCTTCTAATACTAACGAGTCACATGACACCCGTTGAAGTCCTAGCAGACGAAACGCATCGGGTGAGGCTGACCTGCTTGTCTAGTACTACGCTCCTGCTTTTATCCGATTGGAATTCCAATTTACCTGTTTATGGATTTTATCATGTAAGTGCAATACTTTTGAAATAAACCACACTGGTCAACAGTATTATGCTATGTGGAGCTCTTTTCTGTATCTTTACTGAGGCACGTCAGAATCTTAGTTAGTGTTTCTATCTACGCCTGGGGATTCATCTGTGTAGCCCAAATCGGTGGCTGGATACGTAAATGCTGTGGTTGATGTACAGACCTACGACCTCCACTTGACTGCCCTGGATAATTATCTCATATACGCTCTAATCTCTTATATCTGGTAAGAGTACCCATTACTTGTGGTGAAGGTGCACAGTGCATGCCGGTGTATTGCAGCTCACTGGAAGTATTGGTCACTCCACTGGTGTTCTTTTGGGTGAAGGACTGCTTATGAACTTTTTCTTTTTCTTTTTTGTATTTTTTCTTTGGACACGGATTTATTATGTCCACCTAAAGGACATTTTTTGTGATTATCATTGGACGAATTACCTTATGGTGTGGATTGGGTTGACCTTCAGTCTACCCTCTTCCTTGTCCATTATATGTGATTTATGTTTCAACACTGTTCACATATGACTAGTGTTGAGCGAACCCGGACTGTAACGTTCGGGTCCGTACCGAACTTTAGGGTGTCCGTGGCACGGACCCGGACCCGGACATTTCAAAAATCGTTCGGGTTTAACCGACGGGACGTCGAAGAGTTGTGCACCTCATTTTATCGTCTTGGGGCCTGGCTTGGGCTTGCTAAAAACTTTACAGGCCCAGGCCCAGGCACGGTGCCTGTGGGATTTCAAGCCATGCCTGGGCTTGCAATGTCAGGCCCAAGCGAGTTGTGATCAGTATACACTTGTCACAACTTTGTATTTAGTGTATATTACCTGTTCCTTCTCCCATCTGACTTCCAGTTGGGTTAGGTGTGGTATTCCATTAAGCAGGTTACTATTAGTGTTTTTTACAGGAAATCCACCTGTATTATTTAGGCACAGGTTTCTTTTTTATGTTTTTTCTTTTTCTTTT
>BLSH010165771.1:382133-399239 GCA_018402905.1 Glandirana rugosa
TAGAGCTGGGCTATTCAGCCTTTAGGATCAGGGATGGAGATCAAGTCAGGTGAGTGCCTGTCCAGGGATTGTCGGAGTCCTGGAGTGAAGGATTCAGTGTTGACGTCGTCATTCTAATAGGGAAGGAAGGAAAGGATGGAGAAAAGAGAGAAAATAAAGGAGGGAATAGCTTGTCCAGGGGGTGAGGATGTAAAGAAGAGGGAAGGGGAAGGCCCCAGGGACAAGGAGGACAAAGGGTAGGGGGAAGAGGAAGGAGAGAAGGGGGGGAGAGGATGGGGATGGGGTTGAGGAGGACCGGTCGCGGGAGGACAAGTGGCCTATGTAGGGGATTGTAGCCGAAAAGAGAGTCAGAAAGGAGGGTGCTCAGGGTTGAAAGCGGGCGATATCGAAGCCCGGAGGGGCGAAATGAGTTAGCCATGGAGTCCAAATGCGTTCATGTTTGGGGGACATATTTCATTATAGGTAAGTTATGTGATACAGCTGTTATATAGCAAAAACGTTTTTTTTTTTTACTAAACATCAACTTTAAAGCAAAGGGTTTGGTACACAGGTTTAGAAACATGTTGTGAAAGTCATGGGATATGGTAGAATTATTAATAATTTGAGCATGTCCAAGAACATGATAAATTCAGGGCCCATTAACAGTAGAGGCAAAAGGTGCAGCTGCCCAGTGCCCATCAGGCCAGAGGTCCCATTAGAGATCCTGCCTAACCATAGGCATCACATGCTGTCACCCTGATTAACCAAAATAACATCTTTTGTGTAATGTGGTGATTTAATCTATTTTACAGTAATTCTGTTAAAAGTGGTTTCACAGTACCATTCCATTGGCCAAGTCGAGGGGTGTTTCCATCACCCTTCCACAAATTGTTCGCTCCAGAGGTGCTGGAAACACTTATTGACCCAGGAAGCCACTATATTTTTCTTAAAGTGAAACTTGACTCTTCTATTTTCACAGTGGCTAACTGTTCACAGTTGGACCTAACCAGGACCAAAGTAATTTTCTGTCTACTACGATGGATAGCTTGCTCTCTTTTGGGGGTTCCTGTTACGTCTTGGGGGGGAGACTTCATTGTGGCCCTTTCTCCGACCGTGGACACCTCCTTGGGTAAGTCGTCAATTTCTCATTCCACCCTCACATACATGAAGTCACTTTTACACTCGGCCCTATTGGCCGATGTTTGGCGTATCCAGCACCCCCTCGAGACTACAGTTGCTTTTCGGTAACCCACAATTCTTATAGTTGAATTGACTATTTCTTTGTATCCCACTCACTGTTAGACCTCCCCATTTCGATCTCCAAAGGCAATATATTATGGTCGGATCATGCCCCCGTACACTTACTCTTATCGCATCTGCCCTCTGCTCATAGGCAGTTCTCTTGGTGTTAAAACGACAAGACACTCCTTGTGTGGAAGATGTCAAAAAGGCTATTTAAGCCTTCATCCTCAACCATAGATCAGACAACACTCACCCCCTAGATAAATGGAAAGCTCTTAAGTGTGTATTGCATGGAGTCTTTATACAACACTGCTCTCGTGTGAAAAAGGCCAGAACAGCCAATATTTCTCATCTGCTTAACACCATTGTTACCCTAGAGACCCACAAAGTCTCAAACAATTCTGAGACTTACTCAGAATCCTTGATTCACATTCCCTGATTGCTAGGGACACTGCCCGAACCTCATTTTACTCCTTAGCTAATAAATGTGGGCAACACTTAGCAAGGACCCTCCATCCGTGCCCACCATGCCACCCCATACGATTTATTCAAACTGGGACCCAACAACAGACATGTACAACGAGAGGCATTTTGAATGCCTTCCAACAGTATTACTCTCAACTGTACAACCTACCCTCCCAATCTAGTTCCTCGCATACCGACCCCTCCCCCTACACATTGCAGGACTATATTCTAGAGACCGCTCTCCTGACCGTAGATACCCAGGAGGCCTCAGACTTAGATAAATCTTTGTCTATAACTGAATTTTTACGATCCATCAAGGGCTTGAAGCTGGTGAAGTGCCTGGGCCCTGACAGGTTTACCCCTAGATTTTACAAAACATTTGCCCCTCTACTTGCACCACTATTATCCATGGCATTCAATAGCATAGATGAGACCCACCAACCCTCAAAAGACCTCCTCCCAAAGCCTGGCAAGGATCCGTCTCAGTGCAGCAGTTACCGACTGATCTCCCTATTAAACATAGATTTAAAATTATTTGCTCAGGTACTTGCCAATCGCCTATCCCCCCTTCTACCAGCTATCATCCACAAGAATCAGGTGGGTTTTGTCCTTGGATGTGAAGCCATGGACAACACAACCAAAACGATACATCTTATCTCATATGTACGGAGACATAATTTAAAGGCATGCCTTTTATCCTTCGAAGCCGAAAAGGCGTTCGATCGGGTGAATTGGCAGTTCTTACGCTTTTCTTTAGAGCAGATTGGATTAGTTAACACTTATATCACCAAAGTCATGTCACTTTACTCTCATCCCTCGGCTTCCGTATTGGTCAATGGCTCCTCTTCTGAGCCATTTTCTATTTCTAATGGAACCCACTAGGGATGTTCGCTGTCCCCCTTACTTTTTGTTTTAGTGAAGGAACACCTGGCCAGGGCTATTAGACAAAATGATTCTATATTGGGTATCAAAACCCCCTCGTGCCACTATAAACTAGCACTTTATGCGGATGATTTATTGGTATATATTCAACAACCGCACACTTCCCTTCCTTGTCTACTACAAGAGTTTTGTAGATTTGGGGTACATAGTAATTTCAAAATGAATATATCCAAATCAGAAGCCCGTAACGTATCCCTTTCCATCGCCACACTCACCCAACTACGTTCAAATTTCTCTTTCCAGTGGAGCACAAAGGGCATTTCTTACCTAGGGGTAACAATCCTCTCCAACATCTTGGACCTTTATACATTGAACTATGTCCCAATATTAGCCCGAATATGGAAAGATCTAGAGTCCTGGTCCCCGTCCTCACTACCCTGGTTCGGCCGCAGTAAAGCACTTAAAACGGACACCCTCCCTAAGCTACTTTATTTATTCCAGATGGTCCTCATCTCAGTAGCCAAACGGTTTTTCCACTCCCTACTCTCCTTATCCGTCCATTTCATTCTGCGACAGGGTCTATCCCACCTCCGACACAAATTGCTCACTTACCTAAAACTTCAGGGGGGATTGGGTCTGCCAGATTTTGAACTGTACCACCGGGCTGCTATGATGGCTAGGTTGCTGGAATGGTTTCCTCGCCCCCTTACTAAGGCGTCCATAATGGTCGAACAGGATCTCTCCCCAGTAGACCTGCAGGCCTTACTTTGGGGTCATGCACAGGGATTACGGAGCCTTACCTCCATATCCCCCCTAACTACAGCTGCCTGCATCTGTGGTACAAGAAGGGTCTGGGAACACTACTCTCCACAGACCCCTCACCCCTGACCCCATTATTTGATAACCCTGCATTACCCCAGGGGATGGATGTATCTATGCTGGACTTATTTACCCGCTCTTCTTAGCCTACGGCCAGATCATTTATCCATCCAGCATCGGGTAGCTCCTGCAAACCAGGGTAACTGGCTCACCGCCCTACGACTATCTACGTTTTGCTCCACCTTATTTTCCTCTTCTTAAATTTATAGACCATTAACCGAATTTGAGCAACTGTGTTCTCTCTCCGAAACCCCCAGACATCTACTTACCTCAATTTATAAATTACTGCATTCACTTCTTCATACGCAACTCACATTTTACACGCGATGGTGGTCCATGGACTTGGGAAAGGAGCTGTCAGCAGCAGACTGGCACACCTCCTTTACTCTCACACATAAATCCTCCATCTCATGCTATTCTCAGTAGAAAAACTTTAAGCTGTTCCCCAGATGGTACAGGGGCCCCCATTCCATACACAAGATTTTCCCATCTGCCTTCCCCATGTGCCGGAGATGTGGCTCCACAGAGGGTACATACCTCCACATTTGGTAGAAATGCACCTGGATTCAGCCTTTTTGGTCTCAGGTGTTTACCATACACAATAAAATTTATAGTGAACCAGTGACCCCTACCCCAGAAATAGCATTACGATCCATGCTTCCAGGCTTCATCCCATCCCAGAAACGTGGTTTGCTATGTTTCTTTTTACCAGCTGCCAGACAATTGATTCCACTATACTGGAAATCTACCACCACCACCACCACCCCCCTCTTATCCATATGGGTTTCCACAATGAATGATATCATGTGCATGGAATAGAAATTGGCACTAGATAACAATACCTTTGAAAATTTCAAAGTACTATGGCTCATTTGGATTGGTTTTTCTACCTCAGACACTCATAAGAAGATGCTGTAGCCAAGTATCTGCAGTCTCTGCTTGATGAAATACTCCCAGTTGATCCTCCGAGGTTTGCTAGCTCTTCGTCTTTTACTCTCCCAGTACTCTTTTGGGACTCTTCCCTTTCCTGCTCCTTGTTTCCTTCTTCTAATTTTCTTCCTCTTTACCTTACTTCTTGATAAAGCATTTAATACTTGAAATCTTGATTTGTGGTCGCTGTATTACTTTGAATACTCAAGCCTATCCTTGGTAGGCATATTATAACTGTTGAAACATATTGGCTTTGTTTTGGCAATGTAACCCTTTACTTTTTCCTTAGGTGTTTCGTGTTACTTCTTTTTTTTCTTTCTGTTTCTGTACCTTACCGACATGTATGAGGATTTTCCTCTGATGCCTAAAGACCCCTTATGTTATGTTTTTATATTTCTGTAAAACTCAATAAGACATATTTGACACTAATGTAATTGGGTCCTACATTTCTCTCATATGGCTCTCTGACAATCACTGATTAAATCCACCAATTGCCAACCCCATGTCCAGTGTGAGTATCCTTATTGGCCACTGCTTTTCAGAACAGTGAAATGGCAGTCAGCAAGGCTTAACCCTGGTACACACAGGATGTTTTCTTTTGTTCAACCCAAGTGGGCTGAATAAAAAAACTAAAGAGGATGCTTTGCTAACTATGTGATGTTAGTACAGTGATCTCCCTGCTGTGCTAATGTGTTCTGACAGGGGGAGCACTCCCCCCCACCAGAACACAATGGTCAGGACTGGCAGCCATTGAATGATTTTCCAGTATGCTTGTTTGATAGAAGCCGCTCTTGAGATTGGCTTCTATCGGACAAGTAGCTGCACACAGGCTAAATGTTGGCCGGTTTCTACTGTACAGGCTGATTTAGACCGATATTCACACCGTGTATACAGAGCTTTAGCCATGAAGCTGGGGGAAGCAATATAAAATTTGGGAGGATAACAGAAAAGGATTTTCTGGTGAAGATAATAGCAGAAAAACCTTTTGCCTTAAAATCCTCTTAAATATAAAATGAACATGTTTTTTTTGTTTTTTTTATTACTTCAAAAGTACTTTTGACTTCAAAGAGCCAGAGTAATGCCTGGTACACACAATCAGACTATCAGACAATCGTCCTTTTTTTGCATGCTAATCTCATATCGAAAATGAAATTTACTAAGGTTGCAAAAATTCTAGTACGACAAAATAAAAATTCAGAAGTGATATAATGTGTTGTAGTGTATTTGTGTTGTATTTTCAAACTACAACTGTACTGATTAAATCAAAATCGTACGATCTGGATCTCAAAAGCTGTGTACTAATGGTCAGATTATCGTACAATTGCTTCGAGAGATGTATTTTTCGTATGATTTTCTGATTGCGTGTACAGACCATAAGCTTGATGTATGTGTCTTCACTAACTCTTTTGATGAAGCTAACCTGTTAGGTGATAGAGAAAGCAGCATGTGTGTTTGTGTATTGTAACTTGTTATCTGAGGGAGAGCAGAGTTTTCTGTCTAGAAGTGTCAGGAGAGTGTGCTTTTTGCTAACACATATTTAGGGTGGGGGGTGGAAGGCTCTTGTTTTTTCAAAGTTGTCCTACCAATCTAACCCCCAAAACCCCTGCACTTTGTATTTCCATGTTTAGTAAGACTTGAGCCATATTATCTATCATATTACATTTCTTTTATCTTACCCATTTTTTAAAGACACCTTTACCATACTGTAAGACAATCTCAGCTGGTGTAATGGTGAATAATAACATTGTACGAGTTTGCAGAATTTGATATTACAGACTAGATAAGCTAAAGAAGATGAATGGCAGCTCCAAGTGTCATTATTTTGGCTGTCAGTTCACTTGATGTGTGTCAGTGACCCTATCACAGCATTTGTTTCATGCAACAATAAAATCATCATGCTTCCTTGAACCTGGCCTTTGCCTCACCATATGTGCTGGGGAAACATTGCCATCTGGAATACATAGGTTAAGCCCAAAGGAAAACAAATACATTCAGCAGTTTATGAAAAGACAAAGAGTGAAGACACCCTGGCTAAACTCTGCTATACAGAAGCCTCTGTCATATTCAAATGTGACATGCCGCCACTTTGTTTCACTTAATTCTGCCGCCAATTCCAATCTGAATGACACATCAGAAGTCTTTTCATTGTAAGTGTGTCCTTGCTAGTCCTGGACAAACAGCTTCACATAAGGCATACCAAGTATAAAGCACAAGGGGCACTAAGTACATTGCTTTTATACAGGGAAATATTCTCTTACTCCTTTAAAATGTACTGTGTTTAGATACATTTATCTGATACTACAGATCAAAGAAAAATGTAACCATTATATATTATTTTGTACTACATTAACCTTTTGTACAATATAAAATGTTGTACTTCATCACCTTGTATATCTTTCAAAATGCTTCCCTGTTGCCTGCAGACACTCATTATTGTACTGATCTTCAGCCCTTTGGCAAACAAACTGCCTCTTGCTACAGCCAAATATTTCAAATTTTAACTCAGCACCTGCTGCCATTTTTTGCACTCCAGTTCCAATGCGTTTGTGCATAGTTGAGTTGCTTAGCCTTGTTTCCACAATGGAAGTATGGCTTTTCAGCCCTGATTCTTCCATGAAGACCACTTCTGACCAAACTTCTCCAGACAGTATGTGTACCTGAGTCCCACTGGTTTCAGCCACTGTTTTGATGGGTGTACCTGGGTCCCACTGGTTTCAGCCAATTCTGTGCTGCTGGCACTGCTGGACAAATTCCAAAGTGGAAGGGAAGTAAGCATGATGTGCCATCTGCTGCATTAAGTTTCCTTGGCCACCCAGTGCATTACAGGCTTCAATGTTGCCTGTTTCTTTGTGCTTCTTCAAAAGAGCTTGAACAGCACATTTTGAAACCCTAGTCTGCTTTAAAATCTTTACCTAGAGTCCTTGCTAATGCATATAACTACCTAATGTCTTGTTGATACCTTGCCATGGTGTATGGCTGTTCCTCATCCAGTTTAAGCCTCCTAAATAGCTATTTCTGTTTTAGTTAATGACTGTGTTTCAACCTACATATGAAATTGATGATCATTAGCATCTGCATGGTATAATTGGTTAATCATACACCTAATTCTAATCCTACAAAATCCCTGACTTTGTGCAAGAGTTCAACGTGTGCAAGTGTAGAAAATATGCAAGTGAAAGGATTGATGCTAGTTTGAAGCCAAAGAGTAGACACACCAAATATTGATTTGATTTAGATTTTTTTTTTCTGTTTGCTCACTTTTGCATTTTGTAAATTGATAGAAAAAACTATTAAAATATATATTTTTAAAAACACTTTTACTTTATAGCATTTATTCATACTTGCATAAAACTTTTGCACAGTACTGAATACTTTATTTTGTCTAAATTGTAATTATTTCATTAATGGTGGTTATTTACCCAAAGTGGACCAGAGTTCATATTGAACCGATAGATTGCCCCCTAACTTTACATTCAATACAGAAATTATACCAATATGGTTTGGGGCCAACAAGGCTTTCTTTTAAAGATATTTTTCATCTAAAAGTGTTTTTATTTGTTTTATTTTATCTTAAAGCCAAAAAGAAGTTAAAAAATGTTTTCCCATCTTGAGAAATTATAGCTCTACTGTATTTACAATGTATACATTTTATTCAGTGATGTGTTCCATTTATTAAGAAACTAAAAGTGTGATCACAGTACAAGGCTTTTCTCAACAAAATAAGAAGAAGGTAGTTTATTTAAAACAAACACATATTTTTTATTCAACATAAATTAAGCAAAATAAAATAAAGATAAAAATGCCTGTATGGGCAGTAAGTAAAAAGGTCACAAGAAAATATTCATCAGCCTTTCTCAATCTTTTTCAACCCAGAGGAATCCTTTAAATTATGCTCAGGTCTTGGGGAACCCCTGCTGAATACAATTTATTGAAGGTCAGGGGGAAAAATGCCCTTTTACAATTGTGGCCAGTAGGAAGAATTACCCCTTCTAAAGTAGTAATGCCACCGCTCATGGAACCTTTAGCATCCTTTGGAGGAACCCTAGGGTTCCACAGAACCCTGGCTGAGAATGGCTGCTGTAGAGATTTGCTACAGTTGAATGAATGCACGAACAAGTTTGTGATCTGCAGGAAAAGTCCGCTAAAAAGTCACACACAATTAAAATTAATTTTCACTGTAAGCCCCGGTTCACATAAGTGCACTCTGCCCTTTTGCATGTGATTTGCACCGCACTACTGTGTGAATCACATGCAATGTCCGTGTGATGCAATTTCAGCCATAAAGATAGTATGAGTCAAATCACATTGCATTCGGACCAAACTCACACAGGACCCTTTGTTTGGTCTGCACCAGAATCGGATCGCATGGGTGTTCACACCCATGCGATCCAATTCATGTACAAACTGTCAGTTCGCAATGCGATATGCGAGCTGAAATGGGGGTGTCATTAACAATGTATTGACACCTCCCTCAGTTCGCATATTGCAGTGTGAACTGCCATGCAAATCGGGTGCGATGCAGGAACCTGCAGTGGATTCGTAGGGTTCCTGCATCGCACTAATGTGAACCGAGGCTGAAGTTAAAAGTGCACATAGGAAGATGTTCAGCTTAAAGTGGATGTAAACCCAATTCATGAAATTTGAGCTGGGCACATATATCTGTAGTGTTTTTTTGTCTTTCTTCAAAGCACTATGTCCCGTAGCTGTCTCTTCCTCCATAGCTCTGTTATCAGCCTGATAAGTGCTGACAAGTCCACCGAGATGAGAAATAGAAGTGTGTGTCAGGGGAGGTTGCTATAAATAGATTAGCAGTCAGCTTGCCGTCTAAGAGCAGAGATCTGCACATTCCTTTCTTCCTTTGCCAATGTGGAGCGGGGGTGTGTGCCTTTCTTCCAATCAGCTGTCTTGGCTGTATGTCAATAATCCACACCCAGTGCTAACCAGGAAGAGAAAAACTTTAACACGAAGAGCACTTTATAAAGGATGTATACAGATGAAGACAGCAGATATACATTTAAAACTTTTATATAGTGATTTGTTTCATCACTGTGTATCATCTGAGGCTGTTCACTTCACTGGGTATATAGAGAGTTTACATCCACTTTAAGGAAAAAGATGAAAGGCAGGAGGGAAAGCAAAGAAAGTGCACAATAGGAGGGGAAAGGAAAGAAAAGATTAAGGACAGAAAAGGAAAGAAAAGCTGAAGAAAAGGGAGGGAAAGAAAGGAAAATAATAGGAAGGGAAAGGACTGGAGAAAGACACAGAAGGAAAGAAAAAGAGAAGAACAGGGAGGAAAAGGTGAAGGAAATGAGAGGAATAGGAAAGCCTACTTAATGTCTATCTACAGTATATTGCTATTTAAGTTTTGTATATATTTTACCAGAACAATGGTATGGCAAAGCTATTTAGTAAGGCGGCACAACCCACAAACACAAGCAATGTGCGGTTACCCAAAGCAACCTAAATCATTTCTTCATTCGACTACACAAAACAGGCATTTGATTCTATGTCTGTGGGATGCTGCATTTTGCTCTTCATCATGACTTTTTTTTTCCTTTGCCCTTTTGAATGAATGTTCTTAATTCTCAGAACAAAAGAACACCGGCATCCGAGGCTTAAAATGTTCAAGTTTACTGTAGGTTGCAGTAAAAGTAAAGTATAACTATTACTTCCAGACTTATCATCTCCAGCCTTCAGTATATTACAATCCTTCTTACATTTCTCTACATCTGAAAGATATTTTCCTCATTAACTTTGTTTACTACACGACTTAAAAGACAACCTTTCAGCAATCTCTGCTCTAAACTAAGCATCAGAGATGTTAGCAGGGTTGTAAAGAGGACAGAAAACCACAGCAGGGGAAAAAAATAACACATAGTGGGCAATTTAATAAAGTTTTTTCTTTTGGTTAGCATACTAAATGTGTATTCACTTCAAACACTGTCGTGAGCAGAGAGATGAAATAATGAGACTTCTGCTGCATTTGATTGCAGAGAACTATTTTAACAAAATAAAAAAAAATCCTTTAGTAACCAACCCCTTTATCTGAGCAAAACCTAAACCCAGTATCATTTGCTGTACTTAATGAGCAGGAAATAAAGTTTGTACAACAAAATTTCTACCAATAATTAAAGCTTCACTAAAAATGTTTGGTAACCTTCTGTAGCATGTCAAATATGTTTTCAAATGTGCATTCTAATAAATAATGCAATTGCACTCAAAAGACGCAGTCACCTTGCCAATTTAGACACCATTTAGGCATCATGGGGGGTAAAAAGTTCTCAAAATGCTCAAACAATAATAATGGAGAAAGGGCAGAGATATATGCCTGGAAACTACAGGCCAGTTGGTCAAACATCGGTAGTTTGTAAACGATTTGAGGGGATGATAAGGGATCATATCTAAGAATTTGCTGATGAAAACCATATCATTAGCAGTAATCAGCATGGGTTTACGAAAGGTCGTTCTTGCCAAACCAATCTGTTAACATGCTATGAGGAAGTGAGCTGCCATCTGGACAAAGGTAGACCAGTAGATGTGGTGTATTTGGATTTTGCAAAAGCATTTGAAACAGTCCCCCACAAATACTTAATATACAAACTGAGGTCTGTGGGTATGGACCATAGGGTTTGTTCTTGGATAGAAAACTGGCTACAGGGCCTCGTCCAAAGGGTGGTGATAAATAAAGTGTACTCAGAATGGTCTTGAGTGGTTAGTGGGGTACCCCAAGGTTCTGTCCTGGCACCAATTCTGTTTAATTTATTTATAAATTATATAAATAGGAGGATTGGATAAATAGCTCAATGTTTGCTGACGACATAAAAATAAGTAACGCAATAGCATCACAGCAGGATATTGAAACCTTATAAGAGGACCTGAATAAATGAATGGAGTGGGCAACTAGATGGCAAATGAGGTTTACTATTGAATGTAAGGTAATGCGCTTGGGGGTTAAAAATATAAATGCAAGTTACTCACTAGGGAAGAATACCTGGGGGATTCCAGGGTAGAGAAGGATCTGGGTGTCCTAGTAGAAAACAGACTGAGCAATAGCATGCGATGCCAAGCTTCAGCAAGCAAAGCCAGCCAATTATTAGCATGCATGAAAAATGGGATGTGCTTCAGAGATAAAACTATAATCCTGCCATCTTATAAAACTCTGGTTCAGCCGCATCTGGAGTATTTTGTGCAATTGTGGTCACCAATCCTCAGAAAGGATGTGCTGAGCTTGAGAGAGTCCAGAGAATGGCAACAAAATGAATATGGGAACTGGAGAACTTCAATTAAGAGGAATGACTACAAGCACTAATTTTATTCCCCCTGGAGAAGAGGCGCTTGAGCGGAGATATGATAGTGATATACAGGCAGTCCCCGGGTTACAAACAAGATAGGGACTGTAGGTTTGTTCTTAAGTTGAATTTGTTTGTAAGTCGGAACAGGTACATTTTTTAAGTGTAGCTTCAGCCAAAAAAACTATTTTTAAGCTTTTTGGATAGCATAGGGAAGGGTTAACACCCCTGTAATGTTTGTTTTGCTGTCTATGTTTCTGTTCAGGAGATTTCACCTCACTTCCTGTCCCAATGATAAATGGATTTTGAAAATTTTGGGTTGTTGTGGAAACAAACCTTGGTGATAAAGCATCAGTGGAGACACCTTTTTTTCCCATATTAACTCTTACAGGAGTGAATTTCCCTTCCTAGGGGTAGATTTTCTCTCACTTCCTGTTGACTCCCTCTATTTACAAGTAGGAGTCATTCGTAAGTCGGATGTTTGTAACTAGGGGACCACCTGTACAAATATCTCAACGGTGATCCCAGCGTAAGTGGGAAATTTTTCAGTCCCAGGGAGTGTAAGAAGACACGGGACCACGCGATGAGACTGGTTTAACCTTAAGCTGCATTGGGGGTTCTACACTGTCAGGGCTGTAAGGATGTGGAACTCTCTTGCACAATCTGTGGTGTCAGCAGGGAGTATTAGTTTTAAAAGACTCATGGACATGCATCTTAGCGAACACAATATACGGAGATATGGGAAATGATTTTCTACACAAAACCAATCTGTTAACATGCTATGAGGAAGTGAGCTGCCATCTGGACAAAGGTAGGCCAGTAGATGTGGTGTATTTGGATTTTGCAAAAGCATTTGAAACAGTCCCCCACAAATACTTAATCTACAAACTGAGGTCTGTGGGTATGGACCATAGGGTTTGCTCTTGGATAGAAAACTGGCTACAGGGCCTCGTCCAAAGGGTGGTGATAAATAAAGTGTATTCAGAATGGTCTTGAGTGGTTAGTGGGGTACCCCAAGGTTCTGTCCTGACACCAATTCTGTTTAATTTATTTATAAATTATATAAATAGGAGGATTGGATAAATAGCTCAATGTTTGCTGACGACACAAAAATAAGTAGGGCAATAGCAGCACAGCAGGATATTGAAACCTTATAAGAGGGCCCGAATAAATGAATGGAGTGGGCAACTAGATGGCAAATGAGGTTTAACATTGAATGAAAGGTAGTGCGCTTGGGGGTTAAAAATATAGATGCAAGTTACTCACTGGGGAAGAATCCCTGGGGGATTCCAGGGTGGGGAAGGATCTGGGTGTCCTAGTAGAAAACAGACTGAGCAATAGCATGCAATGCCAAGCTTCAGCAAGCAAAGCCTGCAGATTATTATCATGCATGAAAAAGGGGATGTACTTCAGAGATAAAACTATAATCCTGCCATCTTATAAAACTCTGGTTCAGTCGCATCTGGAGTATTTTGTCCAATTCTGGTCACCAATCCTCAGAAAGGATGTGCTGGGCTTGACAGAGTCCAGAGAATGGCAACAAAATTAATATGGGCACTGGAGGACTTTAATTAAGAGGAACAACTAAAAGCATTAATTTTATTCCCCCTGGAGAAGAGATGCTTGAGAGGAGATATGATAGTGATATACAAATATCTCAACGGTGATTCCAGCGTAAGTATGAAACTTTTCAGTCCCAGTGAGTATAAGAAGACACGGGGCCGCGCGATGAGACTGGTTTAACCTTAAGCTGCGTTGGGGGTTCTACACTGTCAGGGCTGTAAGGATGTGGAACTCTCTTTCACAATCTGTGGTGTCAGCAGGGAGTATTGTTAGTTTTAAAAGACTCATGGACGTGCATCTTAGCGAACACAATATACAGAGATATGGGAAATGATTTTCTACACAAACACACAAGCGCCGACAGGTGGTAGAACTGGATGGACTGTTGTCTTTATTCATCCTTACCTACTTGTAAGTATGGCCATTATCATCACCTTAGATATTCCAGGTGCTGGCCAAGGAGCCTATCTACGCTCATAATCCTAAAATGTAAACAGTGCAATGCCATACGCATACTGATACCACCTCTTTGTAAAACTTTTATTGAACCACATGCAACTAAAAAGTGTATTAGTGTTTTAGAAGTTTATAAAGCCAGACCCTCACAGATCTTTTTGTATACAGAAAGCAATTAACAATTTATGCTGCATTATACCATTCGCCCCCCTGAATAGGGTCATCCTTTAAGTAGAGATTGGGTTCTACTGGGAACATTTTGAGCTATGGTGGTCTCTAAGTGTGCCTCTGATCATTATACATTTTTGGCTCTTCGCTTTCTGTCTGACAAACCAATGTTAGCGGCTGGTCATTTATTGAAGAATGATAAATATAAATCAAATCACCAATCTTTGCCTGGAGCTTGTTATAATCTACAGCTGAACTCCAGGTTCACAGTAAGCGGATAACCAGAGCACTATTGCACTGGGAATTAAAAAGGGTCAGACATGATTGACTTTAAACTGACTTTATAATTTATTAAGTAACTAGAGTGTCACTGAACTCACAGGCACACTACTAACTGGAAGCAAAATATCCATCAAGCAGGATTCTGGAGGTTACAGAAGTCTCTAAACAGATTGTTAGCAAGTGTGTCCTTCTCAGCCCTGACACACATACTGATAAAAATTGAGTTAATTATGTCTAAAAGTACGGCGGTAATATTTGATATTGCAAAAAAAAAAAAGCCACAAAGCCAGTTGCTAATAAGCTTCCAGTGTAAGGATTAGATGCAAATACTGTAACAAGGTCAACGCTCAATAACTAACCTAAATGAAAAAAAAACCCTCTCCCTAGTTCTGCAATTAAAATATTTGAAAATAACATAAGAATCACTTTTATTATGCAGAATACAGCATTTTTGTTCAGGCAGTGTTTTTATAACATGCAGGACTATATGAAGCATGCAGGTAGACTGACACATTTTCAAGGTTATTGGCTCAATTGCTGAATCTGAACTGGGGTTCCCTAATGTACAGTTTCCTGCACTATTCAGAATACCTACTAAATAAAATATGATCTGAACATGATTCTCATGTTCTAGCATGATGTATGTATTACAAAGGCAAGTACCATTACCAATTCTGTAGTAGGAGTATGGTTATAGATAAGCTTCAAGCACACAGCTAAATGCACAGATGAAATACATATAGGGGCTGGTTTACTAGCCAAAGGATTTGTCTTTTTTTCCATCCCATCTTGAGATTTGCACAACTCCTTCACGCAGCCAACACAGGTGAAAGACATGACTTTTTCTATTGTAGGGATACAGTGGTGTCCTCTCCACCTTTTGCTGACTCAACAGAGCTGGAGCAGCTTAAAAGTGACAAGGTCATCCCTTTACTCATTCTGGTGCAGCATACCCTATTGGCTTCTAGTGATACCTCTGCATCTCCCAGTCTGCTGCTGTAAAAGAGATTACAACAGGCTGAAATATTTTCAAAAACAAAGAAAGGGAAGGCGCAAACCCCTAGTGCATTGTCTGAGTAAAAACAGAATTTATTGATGAAAAAAACCTATAAAATGCATACTCACAAAGGTGCATTCACCACTTACCCACCGGAGCCTTTTTTTACATTTGTTGGTTGCAAGTTAAAAACAGTTTTTTTTGCTAGAAAATTACTTAGAAACCCCAAACATTATATATATATATTTTTTTTCAAACACCCTAGAGAATAAAATGGCAATCATTGCAATACTTTTTGTCACACGGTATTTGCGCAGCGGTCTTTCAAGCGTGATTTGTTTGGAAGAATTTCACTTTTTTGAGTTAAAAAAATAAGACAACAGTAAAGTTAGCCCAATTTTTTTGTTTATTGTGAAAGAGGATGTTAGGCCGAGTAAATAGATATCATACATGTTATGGTTGAAAATTGCGCACACTTGCGGAATGGCGACAAACTCCAGTACTTAAAAATCTCCATAGGCGACACGTTAAATTTCTTTAACTTTTACCAGGTTAGAGGTGCAGAGGAGGTTTTTAGCTAAAATTACTGCTCACACTCTGGCGATCGTGGCGATACCTCACATGTGTGCTTTGAACACTGTTTTCATATGCAGCCGCGACTTACGTATACGTTTTCTTAGCTGCGCGAGCTCACAGGGACGGTGGCGCTTTAAAATTTTTTATTTTATTTATTTATTTTTTTTTTTTAGCACCGTTCCTTTTAAAAAAAAATTCTGATCACTTTTATTGCTATCACAAAGAATGTAAACATCCCTTGTGATAGTAATATATGGTGACAGGCACTCTTTATGGAGGGATCTAAAAGACCCCCCCATCCCTCCTTTGCCAAAAACTGCGATTCTGAATACTGTCATTTTTTTTAAAACCGGCGCAGAGTAAACCAGAAGTGACATTGTGACGTCGCTTCCGGAATTTGATGAAGGAGACCCGATCGTAGCCGATTCCAGCTTCCCTTAGGTCTCCTTCTAGCCGGTGGACACGCAGGATCAGAGCTCCAGGAGGCTGGAGAAGAGCGGGATAACGACCGAGCGGCTTCCGAGCCTGATCAGCCGTTATCGCCGGATAGCCGATTGCCTGCTCTAAAAAACGGTACCGTGATCTAGCTGTAGCTGCGGGCTATATCCCGATACCTCCACTTAAAGCAACCGCCATTTACAAACGGCGATTTGCGGGAAGTGATTAAAATACAAATTTTGTGCAGCAGTCCACCTGATTTTTTTTTATATATGTATATATATATATATATATATATATATATACGTCACGACCTTTTATTACCACCCGTGTGTTATATAACTGTGAAACCCGGGTTAAACCTGTAAAAGTGAATCCCCACATGAGTGAAAACAACGATCACCAAATCTGTAATTACCGACATACAACTCAATAAAACTCCCCTGTAGTTTAACTGTGACAATATGTTCAACATGTGAGTGATGAAATGTAATACCGTTTCACAGTGAAGAAGTCACAACAGTGTACTTTTCTATATTATTTTATAAATGTTGTTACACTCCCCACATGAGTGAAAACACTCTGTGACATGTATATATATATATATATATATATATATATATATATATATATATGTACAGTGTCTCACAAAAGTGAGTACACCCCTCACATTGTTGTAAATATTTTATTATATCTTTTCATGTGACAACACTGAAGAAGTGACACTTTGCCATAATGTAAAGTAGTGAGTGTACAACTTGTATAACAGTGTCAATTTGATGTCCCCTCAAAATAACTCAACATACAGCCATTAATGTCTAAACCACTAGCAACAAAAGTGAGTACACCCCTAAGTGAAAATGTCCAAATTGGGCCCAAAGTGTCAATATATTGTGTGCCCACCATTATTTTCCAGCACTGCCTTAACCCTCTTGGGCATGGAGTTCACCAGAGCTTCAC
>BLSH010165787.1:3834-14861 GCA_018402905.1 Glandirana rugosa
TGGTCTAAGTGAGATCGGAAGCAGTGTGAAAGAAACAAGAGGTTGTGGACAGTTATAGGTGTCCTGGTGTAAGATGTGATACACTCATCTGTTTGGTGCCCCGAGGACGAGGACCGAAGAGAGAACCCCAATTGTGCCTGACCGGTCAGGTGGAGGTCTCCATAGCGTTGTTGCGTGAGCCGTTGGTTTTCAGTCTCTTGGCTGAGTCTTTTCTTGGGCTTCTCTGGTCTAGAGCGCGTTGGGCGTGCAGATCTTTAGACGCCATGGCAGCATATGATGGGGAGGCTATTGATCGGAGGAACCTGTCAGCCTCTGAGGGGTCGGTGAAGGACAGCTGTTCCCCTGACGGTGCTTTGAGGCGGAGAGTAGCTGGGAAGGCTAGAGTGAATCTGGTGCCCCTCTTGAAGAGTTCAGCGCAGATGGGTTGGAATGATTTCCGCTTTTTTGCTACCTCAGCGGAGTAGTCCGCAAAGATAAGGATTTTTTCCCCGTCGATTGAGAGAGATTTTGTTTGTCGGAACTTCTGCAGTATGCCATGTTTATCAGCATAGTTAAGATATTTGGCAATGGCCGGTCTTGGTGTAGTACGCTCTGAGCCTGGTGGGCCCAGTCTGTGAGCACGTTCCACTTGGCAGGGGCCTCGCAGGCCTAAGGCCTCCGGGATTTTGAGTGTGATAGTGCTGTATTGGAGACCGTTTCAGGGATCCCGATGAATCTCAGATTACTCCTTCTCGACCTGTTCTCGAGGTCTTCTAATTTCTCTATTATAAGTTTTATTTGGGTATCTTGTGCTCAGTCCGAGTCTTGGGTATTGTAAAGTTCTTCCTCCACGTGGGCGATTCTCTGCTCCGCTTCTGTTAGGCGGGATGCCTGTGCTCTAAGTTCTTTGTGTAGCTGGGTTAGACCGTCCTGGACGGCTTTTTCCACTGTGGCTGTGATCGTGGGGGCAAGGATCGCCGCCACGGCTTGGGCTATCAGTTTGGTGCTAAAGGTGCCCGCGTTCGTTGCAGGGTCCGAAGGTTCGGGCGCAAACGAAGGAACGATCGTTCCCCCCAGCGCGGCCTGTTGCAAGTCTTCGGGTCCTTTCTGTGTAGCAGGTGTCCGGGACGGTCCCCTGTCAAGATATCGATCCATCCGTTGAGCAGGGACTCCTCTGCTGCTGATCCGATCTTTTGGTGCAGGGATTCGGGCTTTATAGGCAGGTTTTTGAGGCTAGCTGTGGGAGCAGAGCAAGCGTGCAGCTACTCCATGAGGCGCCGGAACCGGAAGTTCTAGTGGTTGCATTTTAATATGAGACCAATGTTTGAGAGAGATTTCTGGAAGAAGAAATGTCAGTGTTTCTATAGGAATGGGTATCTTTTGTTGTCCTGTTGAGGATGTGGTGTTGAGGGAGAAAAATCTCCAGGCTGTTAGGGCTGCTGATATAGTGGGGTGGTTGTAGTTGTTGGGTATTTTGGAGATTGATTGGAGTGTACCTAGGTTTCCTACTGATACATGTTCTTGTTCGATGTAACTCCATTGTTTTTTAAGAGACGGTATGAACCAGATTCTAAGCTGGTCTAGAATCACTGCTATATAGTAGTGTTTCATGTCTGGAAGACTCATGCCTCCTGTAGATTTATGTTTAACTGTTATTGCGTATGTACATCTTGGTTTACTGTCTCTCCACACATGTTTTCTGATCATTTAGCTTTAAGGAGTTAAAAAAGGAGTCTGGGGCTGTTATGGGGAGGGCCCTAAATAGGTATAGCAATTTAGGGAAGACAATCATTTTGAAAGCCGCCGCTCTACCTGCCCAGGAGAGGTAATGTTGGCCTATTTATTGGAGGTCTCTCTGACACGTGTTTAGGAAGGGCAAGTCGTTTTTTGCAAATAAGCTTGAGGTATTGGCTGTGATCGATATGCCTAAATAGGGCATGGAGTCAGAAATCCATTGGAAGTTGTGTTCAGCTATAAGAGATGCTTTAGTGGATGCAGGCACATTTACACTTAGGATATTGGATTTGTCATCATTAACTTTATAATACCAACAACCATTGAAAGTTTTGAGTAGAACAACTACCTTGGTCAGGCAAAGATCCAGTCTCGATAGGGTTAAAATAATGTCGTCTGTGAAGAGGCTTAATTTATGTTCTGTATCTT
This sequence comes from Glandirana rugosa, assembly GCA_018402905.1. NCBI lineage: Eukaryota > Metazoa > Chordata > Amphibia > Anura > Ranidae > Glandirana > Glandirana rugosa. Next base: position 5,977 of record BLSH010165787.1, read on the forward strand.
TGATTAATGCCTTGAATATCAGAGGAATTGCGAATCATTTGGGCCAGCGGTTCCATCATTAATGTGAATATGAGAGGGGAAAGAGGGCAGCCTTGTCTCGTGCCATTTGTAATTACAAATGGATCTGAAAAGGCCCCGTTCGTAAGAACTCGGGCATTAGGGTTGGAGTACAATGCAAGAATGGCTGAATGAATATTACCTTGAAAGCCAAATTTTGATAAAGTCTGTTTCAGGTATCCCCAATGGATCCTGTCAAAGGCTTTTTGTGCATCTAATGTCACAAAGATTGACGGAATATTTTTCATTTTTGCGTAATGTATGAGATTGATTATTTTCCTAGTGGCGTCTGGGGCTTGTCTACCGTGTATGAAGCCAACCTGATCTTCATGGATGATGTTGGGCATGATAGAGGCTAATCTCTGCGCCATTAGTTTAGCACATACTTTAAGATCAGTGTTAAGTAGGGATATAGGATGGAAATTTGGAGGCGAGACCGGATCTTTCCCTGGTTTTGGAATAGTGACAATGTCAGCAGATAACATTTCACTTGGAAAAGTACCGGAGGACACAGCAGCGTCAAACACCTGTTTCATGTGTGGTACTAAAGTTTTGCTGAAAAGTTTGTAATATTCGGCTGAGTAACCGTCAGGTCTGGGAACTTTGGCGTTGGGAGGTAAGCAAGTTTTTCATCCATTGGTGGAGTCATTGCTGTATAAGATCACTAAAAGGTGGTGAATGGTGGAGATCGGCACCAGAAGTTTTTAAGACATCACAACACTTTTGGGCTGTTTTGTTGTTTTTATTCTAAATTGATTTATTATAATCTGACTAGCGCAATCTATATAAGGAGATTGTAGTGTCACTGTGATGTGTTTCTTACACTTAAGCTGGCGAGGGGTCTCATCTTCATCCCCCCCTACTTTTATTATTATGGACTGCATGTATTTGTTTATAACACTGCATACAGAATTTTATATTACCATGTGTTATTGTCTTGCTGTCATGGAAACTGCCTTTTTGGTTAAATAAAGAATTTGACAAAAAAAAAGTTGAAACAATCCCAACCACACAACGAGGACACAACAAGAAAAAGAAATCACCCCACACTGAGAGAATTTCTAGTCCATTGAAATTAGATGTTTGGACCCAGAGTGATGCCATTTATTGGCCCATTTCTATCATTTAGGTCTTATTGCCTGAAGAAGAGGCCTGGATGCTTTGAAAGCTTACGCTACAATCTATTTAGTTAGCCTATAACTGGCGTCATTCTAGGGTCCCACTTTTACTTTTGTCAATGCCTAACATGGTACAACACTCTGTCACTAGTCCATTGAAAGAAAGAAGGCCCTTCTGGAACCCTGAACCCCCATTTCCAGTGACTACCTGGTTTAGAGCCCCGGATACAGTCAGAACTTTTGGCCTCTATTGCGGTTCTTTTCTCTCGTTTCTTCTTCTTCTATTTTATACCACTGGTAGAGCAACACATTGAGACAACTTTCTTGTCTTTCTCCAGCTTACTAGAGATCATTTTCTCCATATTTGTTCTATGTACTTTAGTACAATGTTCTTATGTATACCCTACATTAAATATTGTTGTGAGCCTTATGTACACACTTTTCATTCTTGTATTATTCAACTAATTGATACAATGTATTGCTCACCTTAAACGGGAGAATTCTCCTTGTTTCTTTTTTAATAAAAAAAATTGAACAGAAAAAAAGAAGAAACCAGTCAGTCCAACCGTGCAGCTTGAAGTTCTTATAACTGGCACACACTGGCTGAATATTGGCCAAAATCAGCCGAAACTGCCCAACTTTCGGCAAGTATGTACTGCTGGCTGTCCGACAGAAGCCAATCTCCTAACCAGCTTCTGTCAAACAAGCATGCTGGAAAAGCGCTTGGGCATTTATTAATTTCATTTGCCAAAATATTAATTTACTCTGGCCATTGAAATAATAATAATAAAAAAAACCTCAGGGGCTAAACGCACCTATTGCTTAGGCACGTTTAGATGCATTTTGGTGGTTTTTTGAAACAAGATGTTCCTCTCTTGGACACACAAGTGATTTTTTTCTGCCTCTTAACTCCTGTAATTGCCTATGTGTGCATGGACACAACATGGGGGGGGTGTTCAAAGAAAAAAAGTCACGTTTTTTGAGCTGCAGTGTGCATGAGGCCTTAGATGTACAAAGAGAATTGTGAGGTCAGATGAGACAGGGCTCGACAAATCCCAGGTGCCGGGTCACAATTTCAACCAGAAATTGCATCCTGGCGCCTGGGCTTTGTCAGCCCACTCACTGTTCTCCTCCCACTGTCTCGACTCCTGAGTGTGCTCCGTGCTCTCACTCCTGGAGTCCTGGGATGCCAGCTCCTCTACAGTTTTCTTTGTTTGGCTGGTGGCAGCGGGTGGGTGAGGCATCTGGGTTACGTGACCAGTTCAGTCAAACTGACTCAAGGACCACATGTTACATCACTGAGTTGGAATCAGCACGTAGTTGGTCGGTAGAGGAAGGGGGAATCTTTTGTTGACTGGCATGCCTATTGAACATGTAGGTGCTACATTGCTGTTGCACAATTCCTGTGAGCTTAGTTGATGTTTTTGGGCTGTCTCTTTGCTGGAGGGGATGTCTCATTGCTGGATTTGGCTGTCTCTTTGCCAGAGGTGCTCTCTTTGCTCTATTGGCCAGCCTCTGTACTTAATATATGGGAATAAAAAAAAGAAAATAAACTGTGCAAAGGGGCTACAGCTGCCAGCACACCACTAGACCAAATAGCGCAAATTAAAATATATATTCAAAAAGTGCAGCTCTAAATGTGTGAATTATAAATATGTGTGAAAATAAATATACAAATATAATCATATGTGCAAACTGGTACATGAATCATGCCACAAGTGAAGCCTCTAAACAGAGACAAATAAACACAAATAAGACAATTTCATACAAAGTGATAAAAAGTGCAAAAAAGTGCATAAAGGTGCAAATATAGCAAAAAAGTCTCTAATAAAGTTCCAAGAAATGATAGGTCCAGGAGGGAAAACAATTGGTGCAAAGATGAACTAAAAGTCCTAATCCACTAGTCTTGCGGTGCAGCAACACAGGGGGAGATGGCAGGATTGGTTGCTTACCAGATATGTTGGTTCCACATAGCCATATAGTTAGTGAATCAAAAAGGCTTGTGTGGGAGAAATCCCAGCAGGAATCCAATGTGACACGATCTGGATAGGGTGAACTCAATCCACCATCACACGGCCACTCGATATCCCACGTCAGAACAGGAATCCCACGATCTCCCGACAATCCATCAAATTGGTAAACATATATGGAGATAAGAAGCTCCACATAGTGTGATTTCCAAAAAAAACACTTTATTGAAAAAAATGCAAGCATACAAGAACTAATTAAAACAGCCAGCAAAATAAAACAACCAGACTGCAATGGTCACACAGTCCTCACCCAATGAGCTGCCTGCTCCTCTATGGCTTCCTTTGTTTGGCTGGTGGCAGCGGGTGGGGGGGAGGGGTGTCTGGGTCACTTGAACGGTTCAGTCAAACTGACTCAAAGGCCGCATGTTGCATTACTGAGCTGGGATCGGCACTTAGTTGGTTGGTGGAAGAGGAAGGGGGAATCTTTCATGGACTGGCATGCCTATTGAATGTGTAGGTGCTACATTGCTGCTGCACAATTCCTGTGAGCTGAGCTAATGTTTTTGGGATGTCTCTTTGCTGGATAGGGATGTCTCTTTTCTGGAGGGGATGTCTCTTTGCTGGATTTGGCTGTCTCTTTGCTTGATGGGGTGTCTCTTTGCTGGAGAGGATGTCTCTTTGCTATATGGAGATGTATCTTTGCTGGATGGAGATGTCTCTTTGCTGGTTTGGGCAGTTTCTTTGCTATATGGAGGTGTCTCTTTGCTGGAAGGGGATGTCTCTTTGCTGGATTAGGCGCTCTCTTTGCTGGATTTGTCTGTCTCTTTGCTACATGGAGGTGTCTCCTTGCTATATGGAAATGTTTTTCCTGCATTGGAATGCCTCTTTCATGTTTTGGATTGTCTCTTTGCTGAATATATGGGGCTGTCTCTTTGCTCTATGGGGGTGTCTCTTTGCAATATGGAAATGTCTCTTTGCTGTATGGAAATGTCTCTTTGCTGAAATATAATGCCTCTTTCGTGTTTTGGATTGTCTTATTGCTATATGGGCGCTGTCAATTAGCTCTTACATTCCTATTGCCTGATTGCTTGGACATGCAGTTTCATGCAATATAATATGGTTCTATAAGTGTACGATTGCAGTTAAATGTATGCATTGACTCCACCAATGGCAAATCACTTTTAAAGCGTTTGTTAACTCAAAAAAATGCTGCTCCTGTCCCTTGTAATGTGCAATTAGCAGCATGGTGCTTTTGCTTTTTAAATAATCCCTCTATATCCCCTAAAATATCTGTTTGATAAGCCAGGTCATGACTTCCCCCTGAGTGCTGACTCCCCTATCATATTAGCTGTTCCTGAGAGCCTGTGGTCTGTGCAGTCTGTCACTAGCAGCTCTCCTATTCTTCTATGCCTGTCTTCAGCTCCACTTCATCCCTCTCCCTCTTCCTGTAATACGTAGTCTCTCTCCTCTCTGCTCTTATAATTAACTTTAAAAGCTCCCATCTCCTCTGTATTAGAACAAGAAGTTCCCCTGTGTCTGTGTTATATCATAAATATGCTTATCTGTACTGATAACACACTGTCTTCCTACACAGGGCTTTCTCTCTCTCCTCTTCTCTCCAGGTGATGTCAGCAGCAGTGCTCGCTCCCCCCCCCCCCCCAGGAACTCTGGGCTGAGCAGAGGAGAGAAGAAAAAGGACAGCTGATTGTAGGAAGACGCTGTGTTATCAGTACAGATAAGCATATTTATGATAGGACACAGGGGAACTTATTGTTCTAATACAGAGAGGATGGAAGCATTTTATACAAGTGGCTTAACAACCACTTTAAGTATTTAATAGTCGCCCAGTCCATCCTAAAGTCAGGCTAAGTAAAATGGAATGTTCCTCAAAATACAACTCTAGTAGCTACTACCTTTGATGCATACGGCAGTCACTATACACCACACAGGGGCTCCAGGTCCAAGATTGTATGCAATCCAGCACTAAACCTGATGCTCCTCCCCTGCCTATTACTGACTCCAATGGTAGTGATCTGTAATGTGCTGCACCTGGTAGTAGTGCAAGTATTTTTATTGTGAGTGCATTACCTTTACCCTTCACATATTAAAGTAGACTGCTAGACTATTCTGGGCCATAGAAAGATCCAGACCCAGAAATAAGGAGAAAAAAACAGTTATTCAAGCACAATCTGATTAGCTGGAGGAGAGGGTAGGCGTCTTGGACTCCCCCGTCACCTCCTGTCTCTGTGCCCCACAGTACAGCCCCTGTGTATTTAACCACTTCAGCCCTGGAAGGATTTCCAGCTTTAGGACCGAAGCCCTTTTTGCGATTCGGCACTGCGCCGCTTTAACTGACAATTGCGCGGCCGTGCGGCGTTGTACCCAAACAAAATTTGCTTCCTTTTTTTCCCACAAACAGAGCTTTCTTTTGGTGGTATATGATGCCCTCTGCGTCATTTCTGATCGCCGCTATAAACAAAAGAAGAGCGACAATTTTGCAAAAAAACCCACATTTCTTTTTGCTAAAATACAAATCCAAAAAAAAATACAAAAAAGCATTTTTTTTCACCGTTTTTGGCCGATTTATATTCTTCCTCATATTTGCGATAAAAAAAATCGCAATCAGCGTTTATTGATTGGTTTGCGCAAAAGTGGCCGCGTTTACAGATAATGAGAATTCATTTTTGGGGTTTTTATTTTTTTTTATTTTTTACTAGTAATGGCGGCGATCTGCGATTTTTAGCGGTACTGCGATATTTCAGCGGACATGTCGGACCATTTTGACACTTTTTTGGGACCATTGGCATTTATACAGCGATCAGTGCTATAAAAATGCACTGATTACTGTGTAAATGCCATTGGCAGTGAAGGGGTTAACCTGCAGGGGGCGCTCTAAGGGTTAAATGTGTTCCCTGGGCGTGTTCTAACTGTATGGGGACTGCCCTAGCTGGGGAAGGGAAGTGGTCACAGCCTCCATGTAGAGGAAGGCTGTGATCACAGCCCTTCCCCCTTCACAGAACGGAGGTCCGGAGGACTCCGCCGCACCCACTCCCTGGCCCTCCCTGAACACAGTGAGTGCACGGGTGCGCCTCCGGCGGCGCACGCGCTCACTAGGCCCGATCTCGCGGCCGCCGTCGTATGACGGCGATTCGCGTTACAGAGCCACTTTTTTCGCCGTCATTTGCCGATCAGCCGTCGGCAAGCGGTTAAAGACGTTGCACTGACTTATTTGGGGATGAAACACGTTGGAGGGACTTCCTGGTGACATCATATCCAGTGTTTGGAGTGCAAACCAAGCACATACATAGCAGTTCTTCCTGATTGTAAAGCGGTCTTGAATATATTTTATTGTAGGTCCACTAGCTTTGAATTATTACCATTATGATTGCAATGTAATCTGCACTGGAAATTGAGTTGCTGAAGCTGGTTAAAGAATGAGGAAGGAATACTGAGTGGAGTGTTGGTCACACCCACACCCACACCTTGAATTCACAGGTGCATTTTGACCCATTTGTTCACACAATAGATCAACCTCTTCTAGTGAGTGCAGTGTGGAGGTGGCAATCACGTAGTGGATAGAGATAAGCACTTAAAGTGATTGTAAAGTCTCATTTTGTTTTTCAATAAAAATAACAAACATGGGGGCGTGTCCGGCCGGCGAGGAAGATGGCCGCGTGAACGGGAGCTCCTCCGTCCCACACATCTGAAGCGGCACTGTACAAGGCACGGGAGAGCCGACCAAAAAGTGAGTGGGGAATATCAGGACATTGTGCAGAGATGAGCAAGCGGAGAAAAGACTCCAAAACTCCGCAGCGCCTGACAGATTTCTTTCCGGCCGCGCTGCATAGGGGGAAGCAAGATGGCGCTGGAGCCGGGAGCGGAGCTCTCGGAGCCATTCACGCAGGCCAGGTTCCTCCTGCAAACCTACCACATGCAGACATCAGCACAGAAATCTCTCCCCCCTCCACCCCTACCACCCGCAGCCCTGCTAAATCAAAGCAGAGGAGGGAGGGAGAGATTCCAGAGCCGGGCTCACACAGCACGCTGCCACAGGCCATAACACAGCCTCCACTACAAGGCCCGACAATTGACATGTTCCCAGCCACAGAACAGACTATATCTGAAAACACTATGAAAAACATGCTCCTTTCCCTTAGGAGCACCCTATTCAGAGACTTTTCCAACATGTTTAATCCCTTACAGGAGACAGTACAGATACATGAAGACAGGATATTACATTTAGAAAACAAAATGGCGGATCTGTTCACTGCCCACAATGAGCTAGTAGATGCTTACTCTCAACAGGAAGCTGAACTACAACGCCTACAAACAAAACTCGCTGACCTAGAAGACCGCGGGAGACGCAATAATATAAAATTCAGGGGAATACCGGAGTCGGTGCCCCCAAATGAACTGACTAACTTTATACAACGCTTAATGAAAGCCCTTGTCCCAACGCTGAGTGACATAGAACTCTGCATAGACAGAGCACACCGACCGCTTACCGAAGCCTAAATTTCTGCCAGATACTGCTCCCAGAGACACTTTAGCACGCATCCATTATTACCACGCGAAGGAAAGAGTAATGGCTGCGGCAAAAAAATCTCCAGTGGTACCTGACGAATTCCTAAACATATCCCTCTATACAGATATATCTCAACAAACCGCTCTGAACAGAAAGAAGCTTATTACTCTCACCAAAATCCTTTGCAACAATGGCATAAGCTATCGCTGGGGATTCCCCACTAAACTCCTAGTCACCTGGAACCGGAAAACTCATCCCATATACAGTGTAGAAAAGGGCATAATGATGTTCAAAGAATGGCAGCTGATCCCTGCAGACATGCAAACACAAGCAGAACCTCCTCCAGAAAGACTACACAATGAGTGGTCCTAAATATCCAGATAACTCCAACTGTCATCTGAAATAGCTTACTTTAAACCTCACAAGGCTCTCCCACCATATATCAACAATGCGGGACAAAGGCTCCAAATCTGTTCTATGTGTTACTACCAGTTTCACCAGCATGTTTGCTGGTACCTCTACAACCCCAGTTTAAAACAGCAGAGATGTTGCTGCACATCTGCCCTAGGCTTAACTAGGGCTTTCTTACTAATATTTTTTTTTTCCTCTATGTTCTTCTTCCCCTTCCCCTCTCTCCGTATTGTCTCCACCTCCGCAGGAACCTTTCGCAAGAGAAGCATCCACCGATCAGCAGTCGATCTACCAACAGACAACTATCTGAAAACATGTCCCAGCACCATCAAGAACCTGAACAAACCGGCTAATAGACTCTCCTTTACCCATAGAAGCACCAGGTACTGTACCTTGCAATATACTCTTTGCAATCGCTTGATCACACTTGAGCTAACACTATCCCCGTCATGCCTTTGAAAATAATTTCCATCAACATCCAAGAACTACCACGACCCTGTACAAAAGTCTATCAACAGACAACCATCTAGCTGACGACTAGCCACCTACGAAGAGAACGCTTTCCAAGGACGCCTCCACCTCTGTTATGCCTCTCTCCCCTTCCCCTTCTTCTTGTATCTCCTTTTTTTTTTATAATCATTCTTTCGGGATCAATTCGGATCCCGTCTACACGTCGTTGTAGAGACGACAAAATTTGACCCCAACATCTCCATGGTCGTTTGTACGACCACTTTGACCATCATTGTGTATCTTGTCTAAACCTCGGAAACAGGGCGTAACAACTATATACCACCCTCTCGGAAC
>BLSH010165787.1:29910-45764 GCA_018402905.1 Glandirana rugosa
GGGGGGAGTGAAGTCAGGGATGGTTTAATATATCAGACTGGGTAACTGTTACATCTGAGAGTCAGAGTGGTGCCCATGAGCCAAACCAGTTTGTAGCTAGTACTAAGTGTGATGTACCTTAGTTTCTATAACCTCTTCCAGATCAGGTAATTACTTGATTCTTACATCTTTCATAAGTTGAATGGCCAGGATTTCCAAGCTTGATGGAATCTTTTAAGAGTTAAAGAATTCACCGCAATGGCTTTTTCCATTATCCCGTGAGTATTGACTGCCCTTATTACATCAGAAATATTAGGAATTTGTTGGGATTTCCATCTTTGTCATATTAAAGATCTGGCGGCTAGTAGTATATGGGTCACCAGTTGTCTATCTGATCTAGGTTAGATATCTATCCCTAAGTTCAAGATGGCTAGTTCAGGGTTGGGTTTAATTAACAAACCAGTGCATTTGGCCAGAAGTTTGAAAACTTGATTCCAGAAGCTGGTAATGGTAGGGCATTCCCAGAGTATATGCATGATATTTCCCACTTGTCCGCACAGTCTCCAGCATAGTGGGGACTGTGCGGGGTAAAAACCTGCTAATCTAAAGGGGGTGTAGTACCATCTTTGCCAGATTTTTAGGGACATTTCCCAATGTGTTACACAGTGCGAGGCTTGAGATATGGACTGAAAAGCTGACCTCCATTTTTTCAAAGTAAACACTTGCTTGAGATCTCTTTCCCAGCTATGCATAGGTGTAGTTTTGTGAGGTATGTCCTCTGTTTGTAAGATACTATAGAGTGCGGAGATGTCTTTAGATAGTTTATTAGATGCCTGCATATAGTTCCATACTTTTGTGTTCGTGTGGGTGTCTCTTATTGGGTGTTTGTTTAGGAAGGTCATAATCCTAGTTATAGTAAATGCTTCTGATTGGGGTAGTTGGAATTGCTCTAGAATATTTTCTATGGATTTTGGAGTGTCTTTGTCGTATAGTTGTGCTATTGAGACAAGACCTTTTGTTGATGAGGTGTGTAGTGGGGAGCATAGGAATCATGGAACTTAGAATCTTTATAGGGAAATCTTTGTTACGTGCAATCTCTATCGAATTTTGTGATTGAGAAATAGATCTCCATATTTTGACTGCCGCTTGGAGGGTTGAGGGGAGAGAGTGTAGTGGCCATGGATGCCATTGGTCTGTCACCAATAACCATAAAAGGTCTTTGGTAGGAGATATTTCTTGTTCTAGTTCGACCCATAAAGGGGGTCTTCTTTTTTTAGCCATTGCTTGATAGGGGCTATCTGTATTGCTTTGTGGTAGTTGTGGATGTTCGGCATGTTCGCTCCACCATCAGATTTGTGGCGATAAAGTATTGATTTAGGGCATCTTGGTCGCTTGTTTTTCCAAATAAATTTTGTGAGGAGGGTATTGATTTTTGCCAAGTGTTTATTAGGGATTGGAATATGTAAGTTTCGAAATGTGTATAGCAGCTGTGGGAGGACACTCATTTTGAAAGTGGCTAGTCTACCACACCATGCTAGTTCTATTTTAGATATTCTGTCTAGTTCGTTGGAGATCTTGGATAAAAGAGGGGACACGTTAGCGGGGATCAGTTTGGTTATTTTAGGTGTTAGAGTTATGCCTAAGTACTTTAGACCTTTATCATTCCAGGGGAATGGGAGGATGTTTTGAATATTCTGTTTGACCATTGGAGGTACCCCAAGGTCTAGTATTGTGGATTTAGATGTGTTTACTTTATAGTAGGAGATGGCGCTAAAGTGCTCTAGGGTCTGGTGTATATAGGTTAAGGATTGTTTTGGGTCAGTTCGCATTAGTATAATGTCATCTGCAAAGAGTTGAATTTTATGGTGGTAGTTTTGGAAAAGGAAGCCTTTGATCAAGGGGTGTGTGCGTATTTTCTCTGCTAAAGGCTCTATAACTAAATTAAAAATTGACGGGGACAGGGGACATCCCTGCCTGGTTCCGTTTGTTATTTGAAAAGTTTTGGACAAGGCTCCTGATGTGTATATCTGTGCTGTTGGCTGTGAATATAGTGATGAAATGGCCGATGCTATAGGGCCAATGAATCCAAACTTTGCCAAAACCTGGGACATGTATGTCCAGTGCACTCTATCGAACGCCTTCTCTGCATCCAATGCTAGGAGCAGAGAAGGTGTTCGGGATCTGTCTGCGTGGCATATTACATCAATCACACGTCTGGTTGCGTCTGAGGTCTGGCGTCCGGACATGAAACCTGTCTGATCCCTTTTGATCAGGGAAGGAAGCACCTTCGATAATCTTTTCGCTAATAATTTGGCAAAGACTTTAACATCACAATTAAGCAAAGAGATAGGACGGAAATTAGATGGTACAGTCGGTTCTTTCCCCGGTTTGGGGAGAGTGATCACATATGCTCTCAGCATCTCCGGAGGAAGAGAGGATGTCGTTGCAGCTTTCTCAAAGACATTTCTTAGGTGAGGGATTAGTGTTTCTTGGTGGATTTTATAGTATTCGTTTGGAAGGCCATCTGGCCCTGGGGATTTCCCATTCGGGAGAGACTTAATGGTATTTATTAGTTCCTGAGATGATATGGGCTCATTTAAGTATTTAATTTGGTCAGTTGTGAGTTTAGGAAGGGATATACTTTCCAAGAAGTCTTGTATGTCTGATGCTGTTGGTTGGGGGGTGTCTTTGTCTGATTTTAAGTTGTACAGGGCTTCGTAATAGCTAGCAAATTTGTTTGCTATGTTTTGAGGGTGTACTATTTTGTGGCAGTTCTGCGGGTGGATTAGATAAGGGATCTTCGTTTTGGCTTGTTTAATTTTGATTCTATTGGCCAGGTGTCTTCCTATTTTGTTCGCTTGGGAGTAGTGAGATAGTTTAAGCTTGCGAAGTTGGTGGTCAGATCGTTCTAGAAGTAAAGATCTGAGATCGTTTCTGAGTTGTAATATTGAGTCTGAGACTATTGGGGATGGACTTTTCTTATTTTTAGTTTCTAATTGCTGGATCTCAGCGATCAAGTCGTTAAATTTCCTATCATACTCTTTTTTTTTGGCCCTGGAGCTTTGTTTTATGAAGATCCCCCTCATGAACGCCTTGTGGGAATTCCATAAGGTCCAAGGGTCTTCAACTGACGGATCGTTAATCTCAAAAAATTCTCGGAGATGCTGAGAGGCATACCTGAAACACTCTTTGTTTTGTAGTAACTTGACATTGCATCGCCATATAAAGGTTTATTCTCTGGGACTCTGTTCCTCCACTGATATTAACGTTGCCGCATGGTCCGACCACGTTATATCTGAAATGCTGGAGGAAGAGGTTCTCTGGAGAAGCCACCAGTCTGTGATGATCATATCTATACGAGAGTACACCCGATGTCTGGAGGAAAAGAAAGTGTAGTCTCTCTCCTGAGCATTATGACACCTCCAGACATCATACATCCCCTCTTTGTGAAGAAGGGGGCCCAAAGATGGGCCACCCCTCCTCACTTTTGAAGAAGTATCTAGCATTGGATCATTTACCAAATTAAAATCCCCACACATAAGTACATGCCCCTACTTGCACGATGAAAGCGTTTTAAAAAGTCTGTGGAGGAACCTCAATTGATGCGTGTTTGGAGCGTAAGCCGTTACTAATGTGAGTGGGATGTTGTTAATATCACATGTGAGAATTAAATACCGTCCTTCCTTGTCCTTTTATCTCTTGTTTTAACTGGAAGTCTAGAGAATGTTTAAGAGCCATCATTACTCCTTTGCTCTTTTGGGGGCCGTTGGCCATGAACACATGGGGGTAATCTTTGTGCAGACACCGGGGGTGATTCTCCTTTTGGAAATGAGTCTCCTGCACACTAATTATGTCCGCTTTCCTGGTGATGGCTTCTTTCCATAGGGAGTGTCGCTTGGCAGGGTGATTTAGGCCATTTGCATTTATTGAGAAGCAATTAATGGTCATTTATAATAAATGGTAGGGATTACTATTTCTGTTACCTGGATCGAGGTGAGTGATCTGTGACAGTCCTCGTGCAGTGATGTTGTACTCTGGTCTTCCCGACTTGAAGATGGTTGATTGACTTTGGTCCTATTGCTTGAAACGGCTGTAAAACTTAAAATAAGAGTGGAAAAAAAAAGGGATATAAACCAAACAAAGGGGTAAGCATAAAAAGAGGATCTTGTATTCGATCTGAAAACAGATAATGCTGTTCTTGTGATTTTAGGGGCCATTTGGATGTTGCAATCCATGTGGCCAGGGACCAGTAGTGGTCACCTTTACTAGGTTTGGTGTTAGGTACCATTGTGTGAAGCTCTAAGCTTTGCTGGGCGCTTCCGAGACACAATCTGCCATTCATTTTCCCTTTGGATGTGGCTGCCTGGGGGATGTGGGTCTAAGTGGGTTTCCGTGGGAAGAATGCCCCATTGGCGAAGCTTTTGTATGCCTTCTTCCATAGATGTGATGATGGACGTGGTTCCTGCACGAGTGACTGACAGGGTTGCTGGATATTTCCAACGGTGGGGGATAGAGTGGTTCCTAAGGGCCTTGGTGATTGTTGCTAAGTTCTTTCTCTTCTGCAGTGTGTGACGTGACAGATCAGGAAGCATTTGCAGGCCAGCATACTCTCCTGGGATGTCCGTCGCCTTCCTGAAAGCTAGAACTATTGTTTCTTTGGCTCTGTAGTAATGCAAACGCATTATCACATCTCTGGGGATGTCAGGTGCCAGAAAGGATGGCTTCGGAAGCCTGTGGATTCTGTCTATCATTAACTCAGACTCAGATAGGGAGGGCGTTATTTTACTGAATAGGCCTGTTACATAGTTGGAAAGTTGCTCTTGAGGAATGTTCTCTGGGATACCCCTTATTTTTAAATTATTCCTCCTTGCCCGGTCTTCTATATCTGATATTTTGTCTTTGAGCCATTTTATTTCCTCCGCTTGTTCGTTGAAGTTATTTGCTCTATGGACCATTCTGTATGTTGAATTCTGTCACCCAGATCGTTTAGATCCTGTCTGAATTGCTTCATGCAGTCTTTAATGTCCGATTTGCAGTGAGTCTCTCAGGGACATCAACATTCCCTTTAGGGTGATGTCAGAAATCGGCTGGCCTAGTGCTGGGAAGTTGTCAAAGGGGTCTGGGTTAGTTGACTGTGCGTGGCTGGTTAGGGCGTTCGTTCGGCTTACCTCCATGCCGTCATCTGCCTCCTCCAGCCGGTCTCTGCGCGGCTTTGACTTGGCTGGACTTTGAGAGGGAGAGGAGGCTCCAGACGAGCCTTCGCTGTCTCGATTCCCCACTTTCGGCTTGGTGGTCGAGCTGTTAGCGTTGCTCCCTGTGCTTCCTCCTATGCCGCGTGTCTGTTGGAGCCTCGCGCCGCCGCCATCTTTCTTGGGCTTGTTCGCGCTAGGCTGAAAGAAACTAGCTAGTTTCTTCACTTGCGGCCCCTCCTTTTTCTTTCGGGTCATTCTCTTTTATTCCCGAGGGGATTCGGAGTCGGGTGTTTGCCCGTGTGAGGTCTGCGGTACCTTGCTGCGGTGTATGTCCCGGGTGGCCGAGCAGAGCAGATAGCTTAAGCGTCCATCTTCCCCGTTGGTTGCCACGCCCCGCTATTATGCTTTTGATTGCAGCGCCAATAGTGACCTGGCTATCAAGATGCTGAGCATGCACTGAGGATGAACTGCCTATATTATGAACACTCCTGCCACAGTGCCACCCAGGGGCACATGTGAAAATGCAGGTGCACAATGGGGAGATGGGGCAGAACATTGTCACCCCATAAACTAACTAGGGGCGCATCGATACCATTTTTTTTTTTTTTTTTTTTTTTTAACGAGTACCGATACTTTTTTTTTTTTTTAGAACTCGCCGATACCTACCACAACTTTTTTTTGCTTACACTTCAGCTGTCAGCAATGGTACAAAGCATTGAACAGTTATTTAGAATTTTTTTGTGCTTTTTTCAATGTGAAACGTGTAAATATATGTTAAAAGTGTAAAAATATTAATGAACAAAGCAAATAAAAAAATATATATTAATAGTTTATAAAATAGAAGTGAACAAAAAAATTAGCAGGAAAATAATAATCAAATGGAGAAGGAGAATAAGGAGTTAATTCGAGTAAATTAAGGGTTAATAAGGAGTTAAACAGAGGAACAATTTAACAAAAAAAGCATTTTTTTTTTTACTTGATAAGTTGTTTTAAATTGACTTCATCTGCAGACCAAAGTTCACCCCTTTGATCTGTAAATGAATAAACAGAAAGATAGACAGAAAGAAAGTGTTTCTTTTTATCTACCTCTTAGGGCCAGTTCACACCTGAAGCGGCACGACTTGCAGGAGAGGTCGCCTCGAAAATAGTGCAGGAACCATTTTCTAAGTCGGAGCGAAGCGACTCGCTCCTATTAGAACAGTTCCATTGCACAGCATTGAGGCGACTTGTCAGGCGACTCAAGTCGCCTGACAAGTCGCCTAGATGTGAACGGGCCCTTAGTGGCTGAGCAATATTGTTGATACTGTTGATAAATATTGCCCGGCTGCTTTTTTTTTTTTTTTTTGACAGCTCCAATTTCCAGCAATGGTACAAAGCATTAAAAAGTTATTTACAAATTAATAACATTTTTTTTTTATTTTGCACTTTTTTCAATGTGAAACGTGAAAATATTAACAAACAAAGCAAACAAAAAAAATAATAAAATATTAATAATTTATAAAATAGAAGTGGAAAAAAAAAATAGCAGGGGAATAATAATTAAATGGAGAAGGAGAATAAGAAGTGAATAAGGCTGATTAGAGTAAATTGAGGGTTAATAGGGGTTAAACAGAGAAACAATTTAACAAAAAAAAAAAAAAAAATTTATTTGACAGTCTTCATCTTCAGACCAAAGTTCATATCTTTGATCTGTAAATGAATAAACAGAAATATACAAAAATAAACAATGTTTCTTTCAGCAGCTGAGCAATGTTGTTGATAAACATTGCCCGACTGCTTTTTTTTTTTTTGACAGCTCCAATTGCCAGGACTTCATTAAAGCGTGTTTTGCACAACATAACTTTGTTGTACCAACTGCTCTGTACACACGGTACAACGGTCATATGACCGCTTGTTGGTACGACCAAGTTTTCCAGTCTGCTCATACAACTCCCGTTGTACGACTGTCGTATGTTCGACTGTTCAAATCGCGCATACGAACAATTGATATTGCATACAACGGTCGTCAGTACAACCTGTTTTATGCGATCGTCGGACCGTGTGTACGGGGCTTTACACTTCAGTTGTGAACAGAGGAACTCCACTGACAGCTGAATGAGTCATTGGTTGTTACGGAAGCAGCGGCCCCGCTCCTTAACAACTGATAATTTCAGGCTTTTTTTTGCATTTACCCCACTGACAGCTGAAAGTATAGTTTTATGGTTAAGAAAAGACATTTGGTCAAAGAGGAACTCTAAATAGGGTTCCAAGGACTTGAAAGGTGCCCTTCATATATTCCAATAATGATTACAAAACAACTAGAGTTGAGCGAACTTCTAGAAGTTCGGGTTCTGCTGGTTCGGCCGAACTTCGGGTCAAAGTACGGGTTCAGGTCCGGACAGAACCCGAACTTTGTCCCGGACCCCTACAAAGAAATGGGGACAGGGAACACAAATAGAGATTTCTTTTGGTGGTATTTAAGAACCTCTGGGTTTTTATTTTTTTGCTACATACGTGAAAAAAGTGTGCAAAATTTGAAAAAAAAAAAAAATTTTTTTTAGTTTCTGTGATAAAATTTTGCAAATAAGTAATTTTTGTTCATAAATTTGGGCCAAAACCTATACTGCTACCTATCTTTGGTAAAAATAACCTAAATACGTGTATATTATTTGGTCTGTGTGAAAGTTATAGAGCCTACAAACTATGGTGCCCAAAATTGATCACACCTGATGTACTGACGGCCGATCTCATTTCTTGAGGCCCTGAAATGTCAGGAATGTACAAATACCCCCCAAATTACCCCTTTTTGAAAAGTAGACATTACAAGGTATTTAGTAAGAGACATGGCGTGTTTTTTGAAGTTGTACTTTTTCCCCACAATTCTTCGGAAAATTAAAAAATTATTATTTTTTTTGCACAAAATTGTCATAAGTTATTTCTCACACACAGCATATGCATACTTCCAATTACACCCCAAAATACATTCTGCTGCTTGCCCCGGGTATGGCGATGCCACATGTGTTAGACTTTTTCATAGCCTGGCCACATAGAGAGGTCCAACATGCAGGGAGCACTGTCAGGCATTCTAGGAGCAGATATTTCACATCTAATTTCCTAACCACCTATTACACTTTTGAAGGCCCTGGAGCTCCAGGACAATGGAATTACACACAAAATGGCCCCATTTTGGAAAGCAAACACCCCAACGTATAATCTATGAGGCATAATGAGTCTTTTGAATAGTTCATTTTTTTCCCAAGTCTTCGAAAAACGTGGAAAGAAAATAAACGCTTTTATTTTTACACAAAATGGTAAATTTATAAGATATTTCTAACACATAGCATGCACATAGCAAAAGTTAACCCCCAAAATATATTCTGCTATTCATCCCGAGTATGGTGATACCACATGTGTGAGACTTTTTCACACCCTGGCCACATACAGAGACCGAACATGCAGTTAGCACCTTCAGGTGTTCTAGGAGCATAAATTACACATAAAATTTCATTCATATCTATCACACTTTTGAAGGCCCTGGAGCACCAGGACAGTGGAATAATCCCCAAAATGACCCAATTTTGGAAAGCAAACACCCAAGGTATATTCTATGTGGCATGGGCTGCAGATAGGTACTCGGGTACTCTGATAGGCTGCAGATAGGTATTCAGGTATTCTGATGGGCTGCAGATAGGTACTTGGGTACTCTGATGGGCTGGTGACAGGTACTCGGGTACACTGATGGGCAGGTGACGGGTACTTGGGTACTCTGATGGGCTGGTGACAGGTACTCGAGTACTCATAAGGGCAGGTGACAGGTACTCGGGTACTCAGATGGGCAGGTGACAGGTACTCGGGTACTCAGATGGGCAGGTGACAGGTACTCGAGTACTCAGATGGGCAGGTGACAGGTACTCGGGGACTCAGATGGGCAGGTGACAGGTACTCTGGTACACTGATGAGCTGGTGACAGGTACTCGGGTACTCATATGGGTTGGTGACAGGTACTCGGGTACTTTGATGGACGGGTGACAGGTACTCGGGTACTTTGATGGACGGGTGACAGGTACTCGGGTACTTTGATGGACAGGTGACAGGTACTCTGATGGCCTGTGACAGTTACTTTGATGGGGTGGTGACAGGTCCTCTTTATTGGGGGGGTGATCAGAGTGCTTGGTGTGTACATCTGGCGGTAACAAGCTGTTACCGCAATTTCCCTCTCACACACAATCAGTGTGTGACAGGGAGAACCCGGTAACAGCTTGTTACCACGGTTTGTTACAGCCGGTCACGTGGTAAAGAGCCAATTCTATTGGCTCTTTACACTGATCAGAGCTGGGCTTTGTCCAAGGGACAAGCCTCAGTCCCGATCGCCGCGCTGTGCGCCCCCGATGGCGCGCACGAGCGGCGTGCATGTGGAGGTCGGTAGTGACCGGCTGTGATTGGAAACAGCCAGTCACGTGGTAAAGAGTCAATTTTATTGGCTCTTTACCCCGATCGAGGAGGGGCTGTTTCCCGAGGGACACGATCGATCCGCGATTGCCGCGCTGCGGGGCCCGCAGTAGCGTTGAAAAGGGAAGGACGTCATATGACGTCGGCCCTGATTGACAAAGGGGTCCTGCCGATGTCATTTTACAATGACTCAGTAAGGAAGAGGTTAAACCACCAGTCATGTATCATCTTCTTGAATCTTGGTGTGCTTTGTATATTTCTTCCAGATCTGTGCAGTAATCCAGTGTGAGACTTCCTGTAACAAAGACCGCTCACTGCTGCTCTCTCTCCTTGTACAGGGTGACTGGTCTTGTCTCCGCCGCTTGCTGTAGTTTTTTGCAGGCAGCCTGCAGTGGATGGAACTGCTAGGCCCCTCCCACAGCTCTGCTTCCTCCTCTTGTGCAGGGTGACTGGTCTTATCTCTGTCCTTTCGTGTAGTTTTCTGCAGGCAGCCTGTAGTGGGAGGAGCCTTCTAGCCCCCTCCCACAGCTCTGCTCATGCTATGTACAGGCCAGTGATGATGTCACTGCTATTTCTACAAGGTAATATCTGGGTTTTCAAAGGTATTTATTACATAAAACATGGGTTTATAATCTTTGTGGCTATTGTGGAGCATAATTAAATTACATTTTGTGCCCGGAGTTCAGCTTTAATACTTCAATACAATATTTGGGTAACATTATATGTTTTATATTAAACAAACAAAGTAATTTAGAATAACCAGTACATGAACATGGATGTTTTATCACTTCTGTGTTATCTGATCAGCTGTCATAGTTTGATTTTTTTTTTGTCATTTGCACTGAATAGAAAGATATCTCTGGCCAACTTTCCAATACTGGGCTGACTCTGCAGGATCCGCTTCTTCTCCTCATTACTGGCGTCCTCCAGATCATCAACCACCACAATCACATTCTTCCCTGTGTATAAAATACATCATTATACATCCAATACATAGATCCATACAACAATATTTACATAGCATCAGTGCAGCAGCAGGGATAGTAGGGGCTGTAGTAGCAATAGTACTAGTTATGGGTAGTAGTAGTAGGAATAGTAGTAGAGCTGTATCAGGACTATTAGTATTTGAGGTAGTAGGAGGTGTAGTAGGAATAGCAGTAGTTGGGATAAGTAGCTGCAGTAGTAACAGTAGTAGTAAGAGTAGTGGCTGTAGTAGGAATAGTAGTAGTTGGGGCAGTAGCAGCTGTATGAATAGCAGTAGTTAGGTAGTAGCTGTCATAGGAATAGTATTAGTTTGATTAGTATGAGCTGTAATAAGAATAGTACTAGATGGGTAGTAACTGTAGTAGGAGGGGCAGTAGCAGCAGAAGAAATAGAAGTAGTTGGGGTACTTGCTATACTAGGAATAGGGTTGGGGTAGTAGCATTAGTAAGAATAGTAGTAGTCGGGGTAGTAGTAGCTGTGTAAGGAATGGTAGTAGTTGAGGTAGTAGCTGTAGTAGGATTAGTAGTAGTTGGGGTAGTAGCTGTAGTAGGAATAGCAGTAGTTGGGATAGTAGGGATAGGAGTAGTTGGGACAGTAGCTGCAGTAGGAATATTAGTAGTTGGAGTAGCAGCTGTAGTAGGGATAGTGTTAGTAGCAGTGATGGTGGTAATTGCAGTGACATATTAGTGATGGATACTGGATTATAGTTTTGACCTTTTATAGTAAACTTTATAGAAAAACACATTCTGGAATCTGCTTTATTGAAAATAAAATTGCTTTACAAACCAGTATGCTTTTTTTTTAAGTGGAACTCCAGTTCAAACTTTCTTTTATTGGAGATGAGTTAGAAATGTTTGCCTTCTGCACCCCATGTGTGAGATTCCTATTCACTTCCTATGGTGTCACCAGGGGAGGAAGGGGGAAAACAGACAACTGACAGTCCTGAGCACTATGTTATGTGAGGGCAGGACTGCTGGGCCTAACTTTAAATAGCGGTTTTCCTGTTGGAACAGGAAAACAGTTATTTAAAGCTAGGCCGAGCAGTCCTGTCCTCACATAATATAGTGCTCAGGACTGTCAGTTGGCTGTTTGGTCACAGATTCTTCATACACAGCAGTATCGGTATTTTCTTTCCCATGACGAGTGAGCAGAGAAATGAAGAGTGGAGGGAAGGGGAGTATAAGCAGCAGACAGGAGGGCAATAACCAAATCTGTTGCTTTTCTTGCACTGACAAAACACACGGTTCACTTTAATGTGGACCTGGACATAAAAATGTCAAGATTTCCAATTTTGTGTTCAAGCAGTACCCTGCAAAATCTGCCTTTTGTCCAGAATTCCTCCAAAGAAATAGTAGTGTATGCCTAGTGTTTCCTGTTCTATAGCTGCAGTTTGAGATCCTTTTTGGAGTGAAATTTAGTGACATTCACTGTTCTCCTTGCTGGAGAGGAAGCTGTACCTAAAGACCTGCAGTACAAGGATCCCCCTGCCTCTGCTTCATCCATTCTGTGGATCTGGTCTTCCTCCACCCTTCCTTCTTCATCATTACACCACCAGACATCAGATCACACGTCTGTGGGGAGGTGCAGTGTGATGTGACGGCAGTAAAGACAGAGTCCGGTTGCAATAAAACTTGGAACTTGTATTCATGAGAATGCCAAACTACAAATACCCCAGCAGGAGAGCACCTTGGGGAAACACTCACAGTTCAGTTCAAATGCAGAGATGCAGCAGGAGGAGATGTGCCAACAGCATCTGTTTCAGAGGGCAGAATGCAGCCTGGCTGGTCCGGTTCCAAAGGGGAGTCTTCCTTGCAGGATTGCGAGTCCCTGATCTGTCCCTACTCATCTGCAACTTTCCCTATTGCTAATCACTTTTCCTGACAGACTGGGTCTCTCTCCCTACACTAGCCACTTCATAAATGCGTGCCAAAACCTGAGGGCAGGGACTTATAAAGGCTCTGCTAACTCAAGACGGCTGCCAGAGGTCATCTGGATGCAGCATAGTCAGCCGGGACAAAGAAATCATAGAGAAACCATGCTTCTACTGACTTCCTCTCCAGGCTGTGATACCACTCAGGTTGAGCGCCACCTACAGTGAAGAAAACAGACTGCACCTGCATACAGGTCACCATACAGGTCACCAGGGGGCAGATCTGACATGAAGAAGCAATGCCCTACCTCTACCATGATGGCCGCCTCCACACTGACAATGTTCCCTAGATGTTTCCTAGGCAAGCAAAATGATATAAATTAAGTAGCTGAAAATTGGGCACCTGGGATGGGGAGCGATGAACCCTGCTACCCGAACCATACATAATGGAATATCAACTCATATAACAGTTTGTGTAAGGAATTCGCTACATATATGATAACTCCTTACCTAGGCGGTCAGACATATATTCCAGCTCCACATCATACAAGGAGTCGGTGACGTCCACAATGTTGATCCGTCCTCTATTCTTGGTGTGATACAAAACACCAAATGTGCACTGAGAGACGTCTTCCCTGAACTGCCGCATCCCATTGTTGGAGATGAAGTGAGAATGGACAGTGGACACTGTGCTCTGGAAGGCCCGTGATTTTAGCTGCTTGATAAGCCATTCATAGTCACTCTCTGATGACCTTGAAAAGATCCCAACTGTATGAGGTCTTGGAAAAAACATCTATATAATGAAAGATCAAAATGATGATTATTAGATTGCAGCAATAAAGAGAATTTATTGTACATTAAACTAAATACATAATTGCAAAGCCCACAATGCCCTTGGGTTGCTAGCAATCCTGGGAATAATTTTAGGGGTCTGTTTTTTCAAAAATAATATTCACAAAAGCAATGAATAATACCTGTAATGTTTGGGATATGTGTGTAAAGTCAGTTTCTATTTGTTACCTGTAACATTCGATCCAAAGGTAAAACAGCCCATTAGAACACTCAAACATAAAAGTTGGAAAACATTGACCCAATGGAGAAACTAGCCTAACACTATTAACTAAAAATATGCAACCAGCAGATGAAATAATATGAGGAAGACCTCTGCACTGTGCACAGTCTATGGAGACTCCTTAGCAAATGGCTGAATGTGAAGTGAAACATATAGCAGCGGTAATATTACCAGCGCTCATTGTGACACCTTTCAGCCCAGGGCTCTGGTTGTTAGAAAGCCAGCACTCACATCCTAACGGGCCACTGCCCAGCATATTCAGCTGTTAGACAGGCTAAAGGTGAATGTAAACAGAGGGATAGTGTGAAAAAAAATCATACATGGCCCTTTCAGATCTGGTATGGATTTTAAGGGGATCCCACAAAAATAGAGTGCCTCCCCCGCAAACACAATACCAGACCTTTTGGGACTGGTATAGATTTTTAAGGGGGAACCGTTGCAAAACGCAGGATAAAAAAAGCATGGGGCCATCCTGAAAATTCATAACAGACCCTTAAAGCAGTAGTAAACCCATCCATTTAACAGTTTAAAAAACAGTTACATTTCGGGCACCTGCCACTCCCATTGGTTGTGCTCTAAACCAAACTGTCAAACCATCCAATGGCTGGTGTCATAGCTGATCACATGTGCAGCATCATAGCAGTTGTAGATTAAACAGAGGCCAAGATGGCAGCTTCCTTGGCTGAAAATGATACAAGGGTTCACTACCAATTTAAGCGTGCAACCTGACTGATCGGGGAAGGGGGGTGATGAGTGTGTGTTCCCCTGTTCCTGAACCATACCTGGCCACATGCCCTCAACATAGGGGGTATCTTGCTAGAAAGAAGTAATGTATATAGGACGCTCTAGGCAGATTAACGATCTAATGAACAGTGAAATCCAAATGAAAGTCAATGATGCGCAGGAAAACAATAGGCAGGCGTGCCCGGGATGCACTTCAACAGCACTCCACATGAGAGAAGCAAACTATGGTAAAAATAGAAGAACAGGAGAAGGGACTTCTAAGTGCATTAGATCAGGGTTTTAATACATCAAAAATGGTTAAAAACACTCACAAGTATCAAACGGAAAATAAGCTCATCAATTTCCAATGCAAGATGTCCAGCAGGGTGTCTTCTTAGCATGATCCTGTGTCCTAGCCAGCTGTGTGGAGTGGAATGCAGGAAAAAACACAGTGCTGCGGGAACCAGATGAAGAAGGCGCTATTGCGCATGCTGAGAAACGCATCACCGTCACCTTGAAGTCACTTCCAGGTGCTTGCGGTCCACGCTGGTTCCTGCAGCGCACCTTGTCCCAGTGTTGATGAGGACAAGGGCCTCTTCCCCACAACCTTGGCCTGGTGGTTGTGGGGGTCTGCGGGTGGTGGCCTTATTAGAATCTAGAAGCCCCCTTTAAAACTAAGGGGACCCTTCCCTACATGAATTAGTAAGAGGTACATCATTTACAGATCTCCTGGTTCCCGTCACTGCTATGTAAACAAATTTGGTCAATGACATCACCTGGCAGATATGAGGTGATATGTGTGACATTACACACATAATATGAACATTACAGGTATTATTAGTCACTTTTGTGCAAACAATGAAATATTTGCAAATGTAGAGGAGTCTTCCCATATATGCCACCCTAACCGCCCCTTCTGTCCAAGTGTTAAACAGAATGTGACAGGAAGGCCGGCAAGGACCCCCTGGAACATGGTACATCAGTGGTTGGCTTCACTTATAGGGTTTTACCACCCCCCAAACCACAAATGTAAACAAGCCCTTACTGTCCTGAGCCTCCTATAAGGCTGCTTTAACACTGATGGGTGCGATCAGTGTAAAAGCATCCTAACATTTGTTAATCGTTTTATAGGTACTAATATGCCCATTGCAACAGAACAGTGTATGTGTTGTTTATTACACTGACTTAATTTTCCTCTACCAGCTTCTCCTGGCATTGCTCTCCATCTCCAGGCTGCTAGAAAGGTCCCAGGCGAAGTGCACCTGGTCTCACTCCCCTGGGATAGGAGTCAGTGCTACATTGGCAGCATTGGCTTATGTGGCTCTAGCCCCCTCCATACCTGCCAGCTCC
The DNA here is from genome assembly GCA_018402905.1 of Glandirana rugosa. Lineage (NCBI taxonomy): Eukaryota > Metazoa > Chordata > Amphibia > Anura > Ranidae > Glandirana > Glandirana rugosa. Next base: position 45,509 of record BLSH010165787.1, read on the forward strand.
CTCCGCTGCCTGCACCAACTCAATGCACTCTGATTCTCTGGAATGGTGGGTTGCCAAGCCCAGATCGCGATCAATGGGTTGCCGACCCCAGGCATGTGCTTCCCTGGTTTGAGGTCATGGGCCAGATTAGAGGACTCTGCGGGCCACAGGGTGAGCACCGATGACCTATCAAGTCTAATCATCTCACCGTATTGCTGAATGTGTTCTGTTCACACGAAAGCAGAAATTCACTGCTATTTGTTGTGTATGTGACAAG
>BLSH010165787.1:46667-70609 GCA_018402905.1 Glandirana rugosa
GTGAGGTTAGTGTGGGGATCTAGTGGTTGGTCTAGGGAAGTGAGACTAGTGTGGGGGTCTAGTGGGTGATCTAGGTAGGTGAGACTAGTGTAGGGTCTGGGGGGGTAGGAAGATGGGACTAGTGTGGAGGTCTGGGGGTGTGATCAGAGTGAAGGGATCTGGTTGGTGATCTAGGGGTGTGATTGGAGTGGGGGATCTGGTGGATGATCTGGGGGTGTGATCAGAGTGAAGGGATCTGGTGGTGATCTGGAGGTGTAATGAGAGTGGAGAAATGGGGGGAACTGGGGTGTGATCAGAGTGGAGGATCTGGTGGGTGATCTGGGGGTGTGATCAGAGTGAAGGGATCTGGGGGTGTGATCAGAGTGGAGGGATGAGGGGGATCTGGGGTGTGATCAGAGTGGAGGGATGGAGGGATGCGGGGTGCGATCAAAGTGAAGGGATCAGGTTGGGGATCTGGGGGTGTTATCAGAGTGGAAAAAACCTGGGGAGAGATCTGGGCGGGGATGTGATCAGAGTAGACAAATCTGGGGGAGGGGTATCTGGTGGTTTTGATCACAGTGGAGGAATCTGGGGGGTGTGATCATGGTGGGGGGTTTCTGGGGGGTGTGATCAGAGTGGGGTTATCTAAATGTCCATGGGTTAGGGGACACAAATTACTTGCCTTGCCCCGGGTGCTGACAACCCATGCTATGCCACTGCCTGCTCCCACTTCCACTTGGATCACCTAGGCAAACTGAATTTAAGTTCGTCCCCCACACCCACCCGCAACCTGACAAGTCCCAGGAGGCTGCAGGTCCATTCAAAAAGCACAGAGTGACTTACGGATGTGCATTGGGCAGCTGGATGCAAAGCTGTATGAAGTGACAGCCGGCTTCTCACAAGCAGGAAAACACTGGGGACCCAAAGATCGAAGCACTGGCCCAAGTGAAGACAGCACTGCATCCTTGGACTGGTAGGAGTGTGTTCAAAAAAAGTCAGCATCCACAGTATTTGTAGCTAGAGTTGAGCATACCCGAACTGTAAAGTTTGGGTCCGTACCGAACTTTTGGGTGTCCGGAACCCGGACCCGAACCTGGACTTTTCAAAAAAAGTTCGGGTTCGGGTCCGGGGTTCTGGTATTTTATTCCACGTGTTGAAAAGCTGCCAAGGGCAGCCAATCAACAAGTGTTTCACTGGTTTTCCCTAGAAGCCATCACATCCATGCCTACTAATGGCATGGCTGTGATTCGCCAGTGCACCATGTGACCCAGCCTCTATATGGGGCTGGGGTCACCGTGCTGCATGTCATATGCTCTCAGGATAGTTTAGGGAGAGGATGCTGCTGGCTCTGTGAGGGACAGATTGCAGATATTATAGAACATCTCATATTGCATTACTGAACGATCTGATTATGGACTAGGGAGAGATACTAGTACTGGTGCTTTGAGGGACAGATTGCACACCTCACCCTGCTGCACAGAACGATCTGACTGGACTAGGTAGAGTCTGTTGCTTTAAGGGAGAGATTATTGTTCTAAAATCATCTCCAAGTTGTACAGGGAAAGGTTCCAGCTGTTGCTTTAAGGGAAAGATTATTGTTCTAAAATCACCTGCAAGCTCCATTCACTAAGTGTATTCTAGCCGCATAAAGCCATATTAGTGTTATAAAATCATGTCCAAGCTCCATTCACTAAGTGTATTGTAGCCCCATAGAGCCATATTAGTGTTATAAAATCATGTCCAAGCTCCATTCACTAAGTGTATTGTAGCCGCATAGAGCCATATTAGTGTTATAAAATCATGTCCAAGCCCCATTCACTAAGTGTATTGTAGCCGCATAGAGCCTTATTAGTGTTATAAAATCAATGATTTTGGCTAGAATACACTTAGTGAATGGAGCTTGGACATGATTTTATAACACTAATATGGCTCTATGCGGCTACAATACACTTAGTGAATGGAGCTTGGACATTATTTTATAACACTAATATGGCTCTATGCGGCTAGAATACACTTAGTGAATGGAGCTTGGAGATGATTTTACAACACTAATATGGTTCTATGCGGCTAGAATAAACTTTGCCTATACAACTTGGAGATGATTTTAGAACAATAATATTTCCCCTAAAGCAGCAGCTGGAAACTTTCCCTGTACAACTTGGAGATGATTTCTTGCACAAAAATAAAAAAACAGTGTTGGCTCCTCCTCCTCCTCCACTGACACCTCAACCTCCAACTCCACATCCACCTCCATTTTTGATTTTTTCTTTATGTGATTTTAATTTAAAAATTATTTTAAGTTATTTACCTATCCCCATTTTTTTGTAGGGCACTTGTCCAACTCTTACCCCCATTTTCCTTCCTTTTGCAGACCTCTAGGACTTGCCAGGACTTTGTTACAGCCATTGTTGTGCCTAATAGTTCAGGTCCCCATTAATTCCATGGGGTTCAGGTTCCGGGTCAAAGTTCGGGTCAAGTCCGGACCCAAACCCGGACTTTGTCCCGAAGTTCGGCCGAACCTGCAGAACCCAAACTTCCAGAGGTTCGCTCAACTCTATTTTTAGCTACCGACTTTTATTTTTTTAGCAATGATTGTAGCCCCCTTTTAATTAGAAAATATTTATTTGCCCTAATGTCTTCTAATTGATTTGATGGGTGAATCCCCAGTTATATACTGTATGTAGAGGGGTTCCACTTTATCATATCATATTCTATTGTTCTGTAAATGGTTATAGTAAATATTCTTACCATTGGTTGGGGACGAGTACCTAAATGATGTAAAAGAATAAAGTCACAATAAGGTAAAAAAGAAAAGAAAAATTGTAAAGAGAAGATCACAACTGAAAACAGACAACTTACTGAATAGGATCTCTTTGATCTGCTCCATGTTTTTTTGTAAAGAAGCTAAAACAAATGGAAATAAAAAAAAAACATTACAAAAGAGAATCCTGTCATCAGGGAACAACCTGGAGAGTGCTGAAAGGTCCACCAACGGATTAATTTTGGCCAGTTCTATCTGAAATTTTCTTGATGTATGGCCAGCTTTAGTATAGACATTTTGGTAGAGGAAATAGATTGGGGGACAGGTAAATATATTTTTAATTTCTGTGTGCCCTCTCCTGTGTTTACAAAAAAAAATAAAAATAACCAATCCATTACTTACCCCCCCCCCCTTTTCATTCTCCAAAATCCCCGTGGACTCATCACTCAGCTCGGGCTTATAGTGGACCACCTAACAATTTCACCAAGAGAAAAGGGTGCTTCTCATCACATCACTGTCAGAAGACAGGTGGAATTAAAGTGGTCACAAAGGCTCCTGTATTTTTTCCTAAAATAAAAAAAGGTTTATACAGTACTTACCATTGCACAGAGCAACCCCAAACTGCAGGGTTCGCTGCTGGCATTTGCTTTTTCTGCGTGTGCTCCCCTTAGCAAGCCCCTCGCTATGGTGGCACACATGCGGGCTCGCTCCCGAGCCAGGATGTGTGTGTCCATAGACACACAAAGCTCAACTCAGCCCCATCCCCACCACTCCCTCCTTCCAGGATTTGACTGACAGCAACAGCATCCAATGGCTCCTGCTGCTCTCAATCTGTTCTGTGAGAAGAGGAACATAGACCAGCGCTTTTGCAGGTGGGCACAGTGCTGGATTAACAAAGGGCTCAGGTAAGTATTTAGGGAGGGGGGTAAGCAATAGGTAATGGGACATTTTTTTTCCTTAATGCAAAGAATGGATTAAGGTAATAAAAAATGATTTAGTTTTATAATGGTTTAGTTTATAACCACTTTAAAGAATGTATTGTTCAAGTCTGAGGGGAGGAGTTGCAGTAGAATGTTAACATTGGATGTGGACTTTAACGGGATAATATTTATTTTTTAAAGGAGCTGTCATTTCTATTTGTAGGTATTCAGAATACATTCCCATATAGGTGATCCAAATTATTACTTACTCGTTCATTTTGTGCTGTAAAGAGAAAACCCATAATCAAAGAAAATGAGGGATCCCTTTAAAAGGAGGAACTTCATTCACCTAACAAGGGGGAATGGGGACTTCGTTTAAAAAATAGATGAGTGTTATTGTAATGGATGTAATTAATGGTCATAGTAAAATGCCTATTTCAATGGTGTCACATGCATGCTTTATACACATATATGCTATTAGCCTATTATATACATATATTCCTTACTCAGACATGCTCGTCAGATTGATTACTTTCATACTTTCTTGGTTTGCTACTAACAAACAATAAGGGAAGAAACAGATGATTTCTAAGATGGTGCCTCCAGGAAGAAGCCGCACCCAAGACAGAAGGTTATCATATCCTGGAAGAAACTTATACTCACATAGATACATCCAATCATGAACTTATATGTTCTTTTGCTTAATGTTCATTTGTGTTACGTCTATCAGACATTTCCAGCAATGCCTAGCAAACTCTTTATAAGCTTAAAAAGAGGAACAAACAAAGCAGAAATATCTTGGCTCTGAACACTCGTGTCAGCGCCTGTGATCTCTCTCTGTGTGTGCACACATTGTATTGAAATTAGGCCAGGGGCAGATATAATTCTAACGGTACTGATCCGTGTCCAAAACATTTGGCGCCCAACATGGGGCCTTGGGTTCTGAACCAAAGCAGCCGGTCGAGAGGAAGAGGGGACCAATCAAATAATACGGACAGGGGGCAGAGCCTGATCAACTCTGAAATACGGTAAGACATATTATCTTTAATATCTTGCCTGTATACCCTCCTCTCTGTGTTTTGGTTATCTCTGTGTCCGTATCGGCTGCCTGCGGTCAACAAGGATAGGTAACTTGCCCAAGGTCCGTTTAAGAACCTTTATAAATTTATATCTGCCGCCTGTTTCATGTTTCATGTTATATGTGCTGGCTTGTGATAGGGTGACAGGATAATCAGAAAAGGAAATAGAGTCACAGACAAAGTAACTGACTACTAACTGGCGTGGATTGGATAAATAGACTCCCCTCGAGAGGCGATGTGTTAGTGTACGGTGTTGCACGGGTGCCCGAGGGGAGGGGAGATGCCAGGGACCGTGCTTGGTGCGGGGAACCGCGTTTGACACGGGGAAAACACACTCTTGTGTAATGTGTGGGGGATCCTGTGACATTCTGACTCTTGGCCCTCCCTGTACGAGCCAGTGATGTAGTGATGTCATGTCCAGAATGTGTATGTTGTTTGCTACTGTGTATTAACGAAGAAGGTTGGAAGGTTGGGGATTAGTCAATGTGATCATACCAGGATATAAAGAAGAGATCCTTGGTCTGAAACCTTTATTAGCAGATACCCCAGACATACATTATCCAGTTAAACTAGAAGGTGAAGTCAGAGGGAGGGGATATTTGCCGGTGGGCACGTATATGATATCTGAAACGATACACTGAATTTAATCTATTATGTTTTGATGAGAGTAATGAGTGCAGCCTTGTTCATGTCTTTTTCCCTCTGCTAAAAATTCCCCCTCGCTGACAGCCCCTTCCTTCCTCATTTCCTCCTCTCTGCTCAGTGTGAGCACTAAAAATCTCTGACAGACTAGCCACTTCCTCATTTGCTTGTGAGATCTTGGGAGTTAACCCCTGTGTAGCATTAGCATTATATATATATATATATATATATGTATGTATATATTGGAGAGTCCCGGAGGGTCATGTAAATCCTGGGCCCAGATACATAAACTCTCCAATGGGACAGAAATTACAGAGGCCGAGAAATGGGACTTTAGCTTGTGATTTAGTGTCGGATCGAGAAGGAAATGAGGTTATAAGGAAAAGAAGGAAACTAGCTGAAATAAGTGTTTTTTCTATGGATTTGGGAGGTAGATTACAACCAGAGGAGTGGCGTGCTCTGTTAAAACGAAATAGAGGTGTCCTGTCTGATCACGGACTCCTGCCTGCAGCCAAAGCTTGGTACCGAGTGGCAAGAGCCATCCATGATGAGGGGTGGGTTGAGCAGGAGTTAAACAGAGGTGGATATATTATGTTTGTTTATTATAAACCAGAAAACAAGCTGAGGTCCGAGCCGACGCCTTATCAGCAACATGGCGCCGGGACTGCAGAGGGGGGGCAAACTTCCTCAGCAACCACCCCCTCGTCTGGCCCTCCTCCCGCAAGGCTCAACCCCAAGTTCCCTCCCACTGAAAAGCCCCCGTCACCACCCGTGGCACCGCCCCAGGCTGGAAGCCATCTTGCTAAACCCAGTTGCCATGATGGTACACCCATCTTTGTACACTCAGTCATGACACAGGAAGACTCCCAGTGACAACTTCCTCTGGCGGCCATCTTAGTGCATCCATATTAATGTATCCGGTAATAGATCAAACAACTGCAGCGTACTACAGGACGCAGCCCACCCCACTGATGATCAATACCGATGAAGCAGATTCAGAGGCTGGTCATGACCTATCCCTACTCCCTGATGCCAGAACAGCTCAGGCAGCACGGGAGAGTCTCGACTCCACGGCTGCCACCTTGGGTCGACCATTGGACCACATCGTACTGAATATTGATAATCCCGATCGGGCTGATGCGGACCTCCCCGCCCCTATTACAGTATCCGGGGGAATGTCAGACATATCCACCAGGGCGAACACAATCCCTCTTCATGGCCGAAGTGTCCGTAGTGAGCCAACAGGAAAGCTCCTGGCCCCTCACTTCCAGAATTCTGGTGAATCATTCCACAGGAAACCCGCCTTATCGGCAAGCTCATCTAATTTCGTCCCTCCCCCACAACCATCACAACCACCACCATCAAAACCACCACAACCCCCCAACATGCAGGGAGTCCTTGGGTTGTCCCCTAAAAACCAGGGACAAGGGCCATATCCTCAGCCTGGAAATAATAAGGGGCCTTTACCACATGTACCTGGGGGAATGCCCACGGCCCAAGGAGCACCTCTGATGTATGTGACATTTACCCCTGAGCAGGCCTCATCTCTTGTGACCAGTCTACCAGATCCTGAAAAGCAGCCCATGCCCTTTTATAGGAGGATTGCACAGATCCAAAAGGCATACTCTTGTGCCTGGCGGGACCTAGTAAGCCTGTGTGAGATTAAGGCAGGAGATGCCTATTGGCCAGTGATGGAAAGATGTTTCAATGTTGCTAGAATTGATGCTGATACCACTTATGACTCAGGGTGTGAATTGTGACCCAGTTGCAGCAGTGGGCGCGAGATCGCCTAGCAGACCAAGCAACCAACATACAAGACATTACACAAGACAAGACTGAGTCAGTTGAGAAATTTCACACTAGAATATCACAGGTGTTTACAGATTTAGGATTCAGTATGCAAAATAAGGCACACACCCAAATGCTGCCCTCCGCATTTGTTTCAGGCCTCAGGGAACCTATGCGGAAAGGCCTGCTTCTATCCCACCCAGAGTATAGAGTGCTATCTCTTGACACTCTACTGTTGGTAGGGAAGGGCATAGATCTTCACAGGGAAGTAAAAAGATGACCCCTCTCATGATGGCCTCTGACACACCATACCTGCCACAAAATCCATGCGTCTGTTACAACTGCGGTAGGCCAGGTCACTTCAGAAGGGAGTGCTGAAGTCCTCGGAGATCCGCCTACAGAGAGCCTGGCCACGGGAACAACCCACAAGGAGGTGCTCAACACCAATCAAACACCCCAATCAAATGGATTCCCTCTGCTAGGATTTCGGCAAGCCTGTGTCATACACGCCAACTATGACTGCATCATCTAAAGATGCTGGAGGACCCTTGCAAAAATAACCCTTACCATCGAGGGCCGTCCCACCTCTTTTCTTTGTGACACAGGTGCTGCCAGAAGCGTGATCAGAGCTGAAGAACTACCTGATACCTCTTTCCTATCGGATATTGACATAACCTGCGTGGGAGTGGATGGAATGGATGGAATGCCTAGGAAAAGCCCTTTAACCCACCCTTTGCAAGTTGGCAATTTCCCTGGCCTACTAGCAAGATTTTTTGTCTCCTCTACATGTCCTCTAAATTTGTTAGGGGCAGATGTCTTGTCTAGGCTCCAGGCTTCTATTTCTTTCCAGCCTGATGGTGGTATCAAAGTGACTTCACCGCTGACCACTGAAGATGCCTCAGCACTGTGTTTCATTCCACTCCTGATTTCCCTGGATGTGGAGGACGAGACTGGAATCCCACAAGATGTTCTAGACCGAATACCCTCATGTTTGTGGTCTACGGGGCCGGAGGACATTGGTCACCTGAAAGTTCCGCCTATTATCGTGGAAATGAAACCAGGAGTCCCTTATCCAAGGAAGCCCCAGTACCCCCTTAAGCCTTCCCAATCAGCTGCAATTGCCCTCCAGATAGAGGCCCTCCTGAAAAATGGGGCTCTCATATATTGCACAAGCCCTTGCAATACTCCTCTCTTTCCAGTGAAGAAGAAGACCCTGAAGGGAGAACCTGTGAAATATCGAATGGTACAAGACCTCCGAGCAGTAAACGAAGCCACTATACTAGAATCACCCATTGTACCTAATCCACACACTTTACTGGCTGGAATACCGCCCATAGCAAAATATTGCACGGTAGTGGACCTGGCGAATCCCTTCTTTAGTGTCCCCCTTGATCCCTGTTGTCAGTTCCTCTTTGCTTTTACCCACGAGGACCAAGGCTACACCTGGACCGTAATGCCCCAAGAAGCCCAAAACTCCCCACCCCAATTTGCCAAGGCGATGACATTCGTCCTGGACACATGGATCAAGCTCCATCCAGAGGTTGTGCTCCTGTGCGGACATCCAGGAAGAGGCATCAACTCGTTCCGAGAGCCTCCTTTGCCACTTGGCAGAACAAGGCTGCAAGGCCTCAAAGCAGAAGGTCCAGTGGTGCAAAGAGACAGTGGTTTTCCTTGGTCACTGTATCTCGCAAGGCACGCAACATCTTACCCAAGAACGGGTTGCTGCAATCAAGGCCATCCCAGTGCCAGTGGGTCAGAGATCCCTCCATGCCTTCTTGGGACTAATCTCTTACTGCCGTTCCTGGATTCCAGAGGCATCCCTACTGATGCGACCCCTGTACGATGCCCTGAAGACCGACCCTTTCGTGCTATCCTCAGAGGCCCTCACCAACTTTGAACTTTGAAGGAAATTCTATCTACGGCCCCCGCCCTCGGCCTCCCAGAATATGGGAAGCCCTTCAAGCTGTTTGTCTCAGAGAGAGAAGGACAGACCACAGGAGTATTGGCTCAGACCCATGGCAACAGGGTCAGGCCCATCGGCTATTATTCCTGCCAACTAGATCCAGTGGCTAGGGGGGACCCTCCTGCCTCAGAGCCGTCTTCGCAGCCCAGGCTCCCCTGGACAAGACCGCTGACATTGTGTTGGGTCATCAACTCATCCTCCTGGCTCCTCATGACATAGCGGCCATACTGAATCAAGTGCAACCAAAACACCTGTCGACAGCAAGACATCTCAGACTTCAATGTGATTTATTCCTTCCGGATAACATCACCCTTCTCAGGTGCAACACTCTCAATCCATCCACTCTGCTCCCAATTCTCGAGGGGGGAGACGGTCCTCATGTCTCGAAAGAGATTTGTTGCATAGATATTTTCTATATTTATATATTTAATGCTTCATAGGCAGTTGTAGATTTAAATTCATACCAGTAGTACCAAGTCAAAGTGAATTTGGATAATTTTTTTTGTAAAAAGTTAATGAGTTCTTCTATTTTATATATGCCCTCTACTCAGCTTGATGACCCGATGCCCGCTACCCCACCTGATGACCCTGTCCTTATTCCTCCTTATCCTCCTGCTTAATGCGGTTAGCTTCCACCAATATTGTATTCATTCATACAGGGACCTCTTCATAAGCTCCCTCTCCTAGGGTCTGTACCAGATCCCAGTCTTCAACAAATGGAATGGCCATGATTTATATCACTCATTCAGGGCTGATCCACTCACACCTGGCCGGGTGACTTTTCTCCTCAGATCGGCTCCCGGATGAGGCGGCTCCAGGCAGCTCTATTTGAACTTCCTGCTCCTGTCAGCAAGTGCTATCCGTTCTACAGCGTCTGAGCACCTGTGAGCCTCAGCTCTCATGCCTGTAACGTGCTTCCTGTGTTGTTCCTGTGTACCGACCCGGCTTGCTCTGACCTGCTACCTATCTGCCAGCACCGACCCCGGCTATCCACGACCATCCATTTGCCTGTTCCTTCTGTACCTTTGCTGCCAGTCTGTTAACGAACCCTGCTTGGACTTGACCACTCTCCGCCTGAACCCCTTGTACCTTGCCTGCCTGCCAGTTGCCGACCCAGCCTGAACGACCACTCTTCTGACTTGCACGACCATCCGGAGCCTCACATCACCACCATCAGTGACCATCCGGCCCTCGTGCCATCCTGCACTCATGGGTCCCCTGTCTGCTCTACCAGGGACCCCTGAATCGGGTGCGCAAGAGTGGTTGTTCCCTGCACACGCCACACCCCACCACCAGGACCATGACATCCTCTGATGCATCACGGCGGCTTCCACCGAGCATCTCCTCCCTCCTCATCCTAGGCGTCTAATAGGATCGCCTGTCCTTTCAGCCAATCGGGTGATGGGTCTCATGACCCGCTTCCTAATTGGCGAAGAGGAGATCCAGTGTGAAAATAGCAAATTTTCATTCCCTATTGACACACAACTGGATGGGCTCGGAGCGCAGTACCCTGTGCCCTGAGCCCACCCTTTCTTGAAGCCTATTAGAGCCTCTTTCGCTAATCATGTGCTTCAAAAAATACTCCCCCATTGGAATCCATGTGCCCGGTGCCCTGCATGTAGATTCGGGGGCCGGACGCATGGATGGGGGGGCGCCTGTGTGCTCCTAATGGAAGGGCCATCACTGCTTCTAAGCCTTGGAAGGTTTGCATTCTTTTCAGAGGACTGATATATATTAATTTTGGTTTCAATACCTCAGGTGGATTCGTTATTTCTATATAAAAACTAAGTATTCAATATTTTAGGACACAATGGAATAAATAATGCAAATTTCAGCGGGCCAACATTTTGCAAGAATTGCATTATACTGTGGAACTGAGCTGACTGTGACAATTACAAATTCAATTTAAATCAAAACGTTACCTAAATCCAAATTATCAAACAAATTTGAAAATTACATTTTACTATTGCATCATGTGACGTCATTCCAATGAAACAAATGCATTTGTTAATTTCGTTATAACTTTTTTCAGATTCATTGACATTCATTACTAGGTTCAATTGAAGATTTGAATACATCTGAATCTCCGAAAATCAAAATTTCCACGGAAATTGATTCATAGCGAATCTAAACGCTTGTGTCTACTCCATCCCAAATCAGTATAAAGTTTGCTTCGTAACACGAGGGGAATTATATTACTGGAACAGGGAATTCCCCTTCCTAAGCCATCATCTTCAATTAGGAAGCATGTTGGTTACATTGTACAGCCAGTCTTACATGGCACCATGTTTATTTACCATATATGTCAGCCAATGTGAAATGTTTCAAATTAGATGCCCATATACAGTTGTGCTCATAAGTTTACATACCCTGGCAGAATTTATGATTTCTTGGCCATTTTTCAGAGAATATGAATGAGACATTTCTTTCACTCATGGTTAGTGTTTGGCTGAAGCCATTTATTATCAATCAACTGTGTTTACTCTTTCTAAATCATAAAGAGAACAGAAACTACCCAAATGACCCCGATCAAAAAGTTTACATACCCCAGTTCTTAATACTGTGTATTGACCCCTTTAACATCAATGACAGCTTGAAGTCTTTTGTGGTATTTGTGGATGAGGCTCTTTATCTACTCAGATAGTAAAGCTGTCCATTCCTCTTGGCAAAAAGCCTCTAGTTCCTGGAAATTCTTGGCCTGTCTTGCATGAACTGCACGTTTGAGATCTCCCCAGAGTGGTTCAATGATATTGAGGTCAGGAGACTGAGATGGCCACTCCAGAACCTTCACTTTATTCTGCTGTAGCCAATGACAGGTCGACTTGTCCACATGTTTTGGATCATTGTCATGTTGGAATGTCCAAGTACATCCCATGCACAGCTTCCTGGCTGATGAATGCAAATGTTCCTCCAGTATACATACATACATACATACACACAAACACACACACACACACATATAAATCTACCCAGAGACAGGAAATGCATACGTAATATACTGTATCAGCAGCCCAGGCATTTACAATCACAGACAGTAGAGTGCAGCAGATCCCTACATCAATTCATCAAGTCTACCCACTCTGCTATTGAAGAAACATGTGTAGACTTCCAGTGTCTGGGAATTATTTGTCTGGGGATAAAGTGAAAAAAAAAACTTAAAGTGGATGTAAACCCTCTCCTATACCCATTGAAGTGAACAGCCTCAGATGATACATAGGGATAAAACAAATCTCCCTACATGAGTTGTAAATCTGCTGTCTTCAACTTTCTATATTCTTTAGAATTCTGAAGTGGTGTTAGTATTTTTACTTCCTCATTCAGCACTGGTAGGAGGGTCTTGGCATAAACTGTGTGTGAGCTGATTGGAGGAAAGGCACACACCCTCCTCCTTATAGGCAGAAGAACAAATATACTTTCAGAGCTGTGCTGTGACAAGACAAGTTCTCTGCTAATCTATTTATAGTAACCCTCCCCGACACAAATTTCCAGCTGCTTTTATCTCCCATCTCTGAGAACTTGTCAGAAGTTATCATGCCAATTACAGAAGAACTGAGCAGCAGAAAGACACGGGACTTGTGCTTTGGAGAGAGATAAGAAAACACTGCAGATATACAGTATGTGCTCAGGTCAAATTTCATGAATCTGGTTTACATCCACTTTAAGCTAGCCATAGCCACGTATGTTTTTCTAATTCAGTCCAGTGGGTTAAATGAGAGAAATTACTCAATCCTACCATCCACACTAAACCGTATGGATGGAGGAAACTCCTCTGCCGCCTCTTGTTTTCTGACAGTTAGCATCCTCAGCTGTTAGAATACCCTAACAGGGACTGTATCTAATAATGACACAATGTATAATGCATCTGATTGCATGTAGTCTCTGCTCGGCCAACATTTTTCTGGCTGGTTTTCAGATTGAAGTATGTAGTGATGGAGAATGGTGAAAGGGCTTCATTTTGGCTAGTGTAGCACACCTTCACAGGCACCCAGAGTCAGAGAACAGTTCATAGCTTTGTTTGCCACCGACAGCGTCCTCAACACTGTACTTCCATCTTCCATGGACTGCCCCTGCTGGCATGGCTCACGTCTATTTATGAGTAGAGTTGATCGAACCTTTGGAAGTCCGGGTTCGGCAGGTTCGGCCGAACTTCGGGACAAAGTCCGGGTTCAGGACCGGACTTGACCCGAACTATGGCTTCTATGCGGCTGGAAGAACAATAATATGGCTTCTATGCGGCTGCAAGAAACTTTGCCTATACAACTTGGAGATGATTTTAGAACAATAATCTTTCCCTTAAAGCAACAGCTGGAACCTTTCCCTGTACAACTTGGAGATGATTTTAGAACAATAATCTGTCCCTTAAAGTAACAGCTGGAACCTTTCCCTGTACAACTTGATGTTGATTTTAGAACAATAATCTTTCCCTTAAAGCAACAGACTCTACCTAGTCCAGTTAGATCGTTCTGTGCAGCAGGATGAGGTCTGCAATCTGTCCATCAAAGCAGCAGTACTAATCTCTACCTAGTCCACAATCAGATAGTTCAGTAATGCAGGATGAGATGTTCTATAATATCTGCAATCTGTCCCTCACAGAGCCAGCAGCATCCTCTCCTTAAACTATCCTGAGAGCATATGACATGCAGCACGGTGACTCCAGCCCCATATAGAGGCTGGGTCACATGATACACTGGCCAATCACAGCCATGCCATTAGTAGGCATGGCTGTGATGGCGTCTAAGGGCAAACCAGTGAAACACTTGTTGATTGGCTGCCCTTGGCAGCTATTCAACACGTGGAATAAAATACCAGAACCCCGGATCCGAACCCGGACGTTTTTTGAAAATTCCGGGTTCGGGTCCGGGTCCAGGACACCCCAAAGTTCGGTACGGACCCGAACTTTACAGTCCGGGTTCACTCAACTCTATTTATGAGGTGAGCTCAGTCCCCTGCCAGCCCACTACTGGGGATTGGCTGAGGCCTCATAAATATTCAAGGCAGCTCCTCCTAACCCCCACCCTCTAGTTCTAGAAGATTATCCAACCTTCCAGGCCAGGGGGAGGCACCAGAGAGCTGCCAGGATGAGTTATCAAGCCCTGACCTTTAATGAACCCTGTCCCAATTAAGACTCACCAGCTTATATGTGAGTCAGAGTGTGGTTTGCCTACACTCACGTCTAGCACACACTAGAGGGTGCTACACTAGTTACAGACAAAATGTGCTCAATGTATGGCCAGCTTTAGGCATTTTGGTGGAGAAAATAGATTGTGGGGCCAGGATATTTTTTCATTACTGTGTCACTTCCCCTATGTTTATAAAAAATAATCATTCCATTATTTACCCCCCTCTTCATGCTCTAGCACTGCACCTCTGTGTCTCCCTCTGCTGCCATTGCTTCTTCAGATTGAATAACATCCAGCATCCCTAAGGACCCATCACTCAGCCTGGGCTCATATTGGAACACTATAGAACTGCATTCAGATGTCACAACATGGACATTATTCTTTTTAGCAGTGAAGACCACCTACCAATGATGCCTGTTTGTAGGCAGGTGCAGTCTAGTTTCTCCACTGCAGGTGGCACTGGAACAAAGTGGCAAAGCAGTGGGGAGTGGAAGTTGAGAGAAACTGAGTTTCTCTATGACTTCCTTGGTCACCTAGGGCAGTGATCTGGTTGGATGCTCTTGCCCCATGCAACCCTGGCAGTCATCTTGAGTCAGGCAGAGTCTATTTAAAACTGACACCGGGTTTTGGCATACTTTATGTGAGTGGCTAGGGTAGAGACAGGTCACCCCTTTGTCAGGGACAGCATTAGCAGCAGGGAGATGTTCTGTTGGGGTAGGGAAAGAGTAGGGACCATGTCTATCTTCTCAGGAAGCTCCCCATTGTCGGGACTTGTGTTACTGCTTGGCTCACCTTCAGATGACACTGTTACTTTCTGCACCTAAGGGTGTAGTTCTAGTGGCCACCAGTGGGTGTCTCCCAGCAGATTATCAAGTTGCACCTGACATGATCTGCTGGGAGTATATAAGCCCGCCCTTCACTGGGGTTCAGGGCTTCAGTATTGTTTTTCTGCAAGCCGTGTTCCTGCCTGAGCCTGATCTGTCCCTTGAATCCTTGCTCCTGATCTGGAGTCCTGTCCCCTGTGACCTGCTTTCTGCTGCTGCTGATTTGTCCTTGAATCCTTGATCCCGATCATGTGACCTGCTTCCTGCTGCTGCTGCTGACTTCTTTTCCTTTTGTCTCCTGTCTCTGCCGGTATTCTAATGTGTGTTCACTTATTTGAAATAGTTAATTAGTTAGGGCATTTGCTGGGGTTTCTTTGTTTCTACTACTTTCCACCTTGCTTGTTTTTTGTTACTGGTGTTGGTATTGGATGTGTGTCATTTTCATAAATAAACATATTTTTCACTTATCCATATGGTCCTGATTTTCTTTAGGTGCAGCCAATTGATCTGTTTACCTTTACTGGATGTTTGCATCCTGATATAATACTGAAGCCATAGTATCAGATCAGCTGCACCTGGAAAGTAGGTTTTGGCATTTTGTTATTGGTCAAAGATGCAGCTTGAGGAGGTTGTGTATTTTGCCTTGCTTTTAGAAGAAGACATGGAATATTACTGCCAAATCTTGAAAGAGCAGACTAGGGAATAATTGCTGGAATATATCCGTCTGGCTCATTCTCTGGTGGATCAAGGCAGCTGTTTGTTGAGGAAATTCAGCCTCTCATTCAGATCTGTGAGAAGTTGGCTTTGTCTAGAACCCCTACTGGTCATGATGATTTCTCTCCCCTGTTTGTATTTCTCAGGTGGAATCTCTTGTGTGGCTATTTGAGGATGATAAAACCTATTTTTTGGAGCATTACTCTGTATTTTCACAAGAGGCACTGTTGTAATGTATCAATGCAGTACAATCTTTATTTAGACGAGGGGATTGTGAATTGAAATTTGTTCAGCCCTTGCTCCAAACTTGGGAGGATCTTTTCTCCTTCATACCAGTTGACATGCACCCATCCACTAGCCACCAGTCTGTTCAGAGATCCCTCTCTCCGTTGTCCATAGCAACTACCCAGAGAACCTCATCTGTAACTACTCCTATTTCTTTCAGTGCTGCTGTTACTCCTCTACCTGCTGCACATTATATTCTTAAACCTGTAACCACTCGCAGGGTCCCAGTGTATAAGCCTAAAAAGAAAAGGAAATTCTTTCCAACCTCTGTCATTCTGCCTCTGTCCTCTCCTGCCTCTATGGCAACTACTGCAGTCCAGCCTGCTGTTTTGATTCCCGCTGTCCAGCCTGCTGTTCTGGTGCCTGACACCCAACTTGATGGCCCAATGCCCAGACTGATGATCCAGTTCTTGTTGCCCTGCCTGATTATCCAGTTCCTGATGCCTTGCCTGGTGGTCCCATTCCTGATGCCCTGTCTGATCCTGATACCCAGCCTGTTGTTCCGGTGCCTGCTGCCGTGCCTGCTATTTTGGTTCCCACTGCCATGCCTGCAGTTCCAGTGCCCGCTGACCAGCCTGCTGTTCCAGTGCCCGCTGCCGTGCTTGCTGCCCAGCTTACTATTTGGTACCTGCTCATGCTTGCTGCCCAGCCTGCTGTTCCGGGACCTGTTGCCGTGCCTGCTGCCCAGCCTGCTGGTCCGGTGCCCACTGACGTGCCTGATGCCCAGCCTGCTCTTCTGGTGCCGCTGCCATGTCTGCTGCCCAGCCTGCCTTTCCGGTACCTGCTGCCCTGCCTGCTGCCCAGCCTGCTGTTCCAGTGCCCGCTACCATGTCTGCTGTTCTGCCTGATGACCAGGGACTCGTTGATGACCCGATGCCCAATACCCAGCCTGATGACCCAGTGCCCATTGCCCAGCCTGATGATCCAGTTCTTGATGCCCAACCTGATGATCCAGTTCTTGATGGCCAACCTAATGACCCGGTGCCCTCTACTCAGCTTGATGACCCGATGCCCGCTGCCCTGCCTGATGACCCTGTGACCACTGATCCAGTGCCTGATAACCTGGTGCCCATTGATCCAGTGCTTGCTGATCCAGTGTCTGATGCCCCGGTGCCCGCTGATCCAGTCCCTGATGACCCGGTGCCTGATGAACCGATGCCTACTGCACAGCCTGATGACCCAGTGCCCGCTGATCCTGTGCCTGATGACCCGGTGCCCGCTGATCCAGTGCCTGATGATCCTGTGCCCGCTGATCCATTGCCTGCTGCTCTAGTACCTGATGATCCTGATCCAGTGCCTGATTTCCTGGTGCCCGCTGATCCAGTGCCTGATGACCCGGTGCTCACTGATCCAGTGCTCGCTTTTCCAGTGCCCGCTGATCTAGTGCTCGCTGATCTGGTGCCTGATGACCCCCTGCCTACTGATCCAGTACCCGATGACCCTGTGCCCGCTGATCCAGTGCCTGATGGCCCAGTGCCACTGATCCAGTGCCTGTTGCTCCAGTACCTGATGACCCTGTACCCACTGATCCAGTGCCTAATGACCCTGTACCCGCTGATCCAGTGTCTGCAGCTCCAGTACCTGATGACCATGTACCCGCTGATCCAGTGCCTGATGACCCGGTGCCCGTGGATCCAGTACCTGATGACCCGGTGCCCGCTGATCCAGTGCCTGATGACCTGGTGCCCGTTGATCCAGTGCCTGATGACCTAGTACCCGTTGATCCAATGCCTGATGACCCTGTGCCTGCTGATCCAGTGCCTGATGACCCTGTACCCGCTGATCCAGTGCCTGATGACTCTGAACCCGCTAATCCAGTGCCTGATGACCCTGTACCCGCTGATCCAGTGTCTGCAGCTCCAGTACCTGATGACCATGTACCCGCTGATCCAGTGCCTGATGACCCGGTGCCCGTGGATCCAGTGCCTGATGACCCGGTGCCCGCTGATCCAGTGCCTGATGACCTGGTGCCCATTGATCCAGTGCCTGTTGACCTAGTACCCGTTGATCCAGTGCCTGATGACCCTGTGCCTGCTGATCCAGTGCCTGATGACCCTGAACCCGCTGATCCAGTGCCTGATGACTCTGAACCCGCTAATCCAGTGCCTGATGACCCTGTGCCTGCTGATCCGGTGCCTGTTGATGCTTTCCTGCCTGATGCCCAGCTTGCCACTGATTTTCCCCTGCTTGATGCCCAGACTAATTCTGATGCCCCTGTGTGTGCACCCACATGAACTGTCAAGTCAAGGTCAGAATGGAGCGTCCTGTGGCTGCTCCTTAAGAGGGGGTACTGTCAGGACCTGTGTTACTGCTTGGCTCACCTGCAGATGGCACTGTTACTTTCTGCACCTAAGGGTGTAGTTATAGTGGCCACCAGCGGGTGTCTACCAGCAGATGAACACACAGATTATCAAGTTGCACCTGACATGATCTGTTGGGAGTATATAAGCCCGCCCTTCACTGGGGTTCAGGGCTTCAGTATTGTTTTCTGTAAGCCGTGTTTCTGCCTGAGCCTGATCTGTCCCTTGAATCCTTGATACTGATCCGTAATCCTGTTCCCTGTGACCTGCTTCCTGCTGCTGCTGCTGGTATTCTTACGTGTGTTCCCTTATTTGTAATAGTTAATTAGTTAGGGCATTTGCTGGGGTTTCTTTGTTTCTACTACTTTCCACCTTGCTTGTTTTTTGTTACTGGTGCTGGTATTGGATTGGATTGGTCATTTTCATAAATAAACATATTTTTCACTTATCCATATGGTCCTGATTTTCTTTAGGTGCAGCCAATTGATCTGTTTACCCTGACTGGTTGCTTGCATCCTGACACCCATTGGGTTGGACAAGCCAGGCTGCACTCCGCTCCTTGTGAAAGATGCTGTCTGCATCTTGGAACCTGTATCCTATTATCTCTGTACTGAACTGTTCTAAGTGCCCGGTTGGGTGATGTTCCCTGCCAGGCCTGCTAGTACTGTTTTCACTAGTTCTGCAATACACCATTTTTGGCAAATTCAGACTTGTGTGCTTTCTGACCGCCACCCCTACCCAATATGTTATACTTACCTGCTCTGTGCAATAGTATTGCAGAGAATAGCCCTGAACCTCTTTTTCTCGGGTCCCCTGATAGCGCTCTAGACTCTAGACTGAAGCCTCTTTCTATGATGGAGCACCTGAAGGCTCGCTCCCAAGCCGGGCTGTGTGCGTCTATTGACCACCTCCACTCTTTAATGCTGGGAATGCAATAAGGTGACACATGTCCAGCTTTTAGAACCACTTTAAGGTGTGTATTTTTCATTCTGAGGGGAAGGACTGCAGTATGATGTTAGAGTTGGATGTGAATTTCAATGGGGTAATGTTATCCTTCTTTTAAGGAACTGTTCTTTCTATATATGTATACTGTAGGTATTCAGGATATATACCCATATATTGTAGGTGAACTAAGGCACTACTTACCATCACTTTTTTAAAAACAATAAGCATATTATCTTTGTTAATTGAGGCTTATATGTCCAAATGTCTATGGACACCAGACCATCACAGCTATATGAGCTTGTTGGACATTCCATTCCAAAAATGGATTTAAAATAAAGATTATGGGGGAGATTTACTAAAACTAGCGTGTGCAAAATCTGATACAGCTCTTCATAGAAACCAATCAGCTTCCAGGTTTTTTTTTTTATAAGCTTAACTGAACAACCTGAAGTTAGAAGCTGATTGGCTACCATGCACAGCTGCACCAGATTCTGAGTGCACCAGTTTCAGCACTTCCCCCCCCCCCCCATATGTTTTACACTGTGTTTATGATGTATGTCTATATGATAGTTGCCTAAAAAGTCCCAGGGAAAGAAAATTGGTAGTAGTGTACATTCTGAAACCATGGCCATTAATATAGATTTGCCTGTACCCCCATGGCCAAGATAATAGAATTGCTTATTTTTCTGGGTATAAAATTCTCTACTCTTTTGGGAAGACTTTCATAAGATTTTGGAAAGTGTGTGTGTGTATGTGTGCCCATTTGTGAGTTCAGGTACCGATATCAGATGAGAAGACCTGGCTCACATTGTCAATCCAATTCATCCCAAAGGTGCACAGTAGGGATAAGGTTAGGACTCTGTGTAGGACACTCGAGTTCCTCCACATCAAACTGATCACACCATGTCTTTATGGAGCTGGCTTTGTACACAGGGGAGTCATGGTGGAACAGAAAAGGGTCTTCACCAAACCATTACCACAAGCATAGAAGAGCACAATTGTCTATAATGTCTTTGTATGATGGAGTATTGTCAGGACCCTTCACTGGAGACACCTGAGCTCCATCATTCCTTATGGCCATATAGTGTAGGTGTGATGGTCAGGTGTCCCATATAGAGTGCTTTTTTTTTTTTTTAGGCCAGTATTGAGACTCTCACTCCATTGCTTTCCTTTGGCCCTAAAAGTGGGATTCAGTTATTCTTTTTTTTTTCTTAATCAAGTAAAATTTTTATTGAAAGAGATTAATAGGTAACAAGGTACAGATATAATTTACTATATAGATTAAGTCAAGTCAGTAGTATAACAGGCATATACGTCAATATAAAAGTTACAGACAAAATATTCTGTATGATATTAAAGCGGTAGTAAACCCGCTGCCAAAAAATAAAATAAAAAAAAAATCCTGCAAGACAATAGCATAATATGTTAGTATGCATCGCATACTAACATATTATGAAATACTTACCTTAGAACGAGGCCCCCGACGCTGACATGTTGGTCCTCTTCTTTCTTCCGGATACGCGGCTCCGGCGCTGTGAGTGGCCGGAGCCGCGTGACATCACTCCCGCGCATGCGCGTGGGATCTCTTCGTTCCGGCAGCCATCTCTGATTTGCCGGCCGCCTCAGCCGGATCATCAGAGTGCATGCGCCACTAATGTCACCGGCTGCATGCAGGGCGAATATCTCCTAAACCATGCAGGTTTAGGAGATATTCTTTTTACCTACAGGTAAGCCTTATTATAGGCTTACCTGTAGGTAAAAACAGCTTTTGGGGTTTACTACCACTTTAATAAGAAGATTCTGCTTTGAAATCTTAATCTGCACCTGACTAGATTAACATCATGCTTGTTACCCTTAGTAGCCATTGGTAGTCATGCAAAACACTTGACCATTTCCATTTAAAGGGTGTTTAAGCATCGTCTTTCTATAAGTAGCATAGAGGCAATTATCAGGTATACTTTCAAAAGTCCTTCTTCTATCTGTAGTTAGCGACATATTAATTTATCTAGTACAAGCTTTGAGGGATCCAATCACGGGGTATCCAACCAGCAGTTCCAAATATTACCAAACTTTAGGGGAGATTTCCTATGATAGTATGTATGTTTTTCCCTAATGAGTATATTGTTTACCAAGCAGATCCATTGTGCGCATGTAGGGGAAAGTGGGGATATCCACTTTCTGGTTATTAGCTTTTTAGCTAAATACAGTAAATGAATTAGGGCTATGTAAGTATGTGGATGGCACATTTCTTCATCTAAACTACGCAACAAGCACGTCAACGGATCCGCAGTCAGTTGTACCTGATATGCTCCATTAATAGTTGTGATAACATTCTTCTAATATCTTATGAGTTTGGGGCATTTCCATAGCATATGGATAAAGTCACCAGGGTGTATTTGACATTTAGGACAAATAGGAGAATTCCTTCTGCCCCAAGCATGGAGCTGCACTGGCGTCCTATAAGTGTGATGGAGGACAAATAGATGAGACAGTTTATGAGCAGCAGACACTGAAACCAAAGCCGCTGCCAATATCTGTTCCCACTGTTCCCCATCAATATGTCCGATATCCCTTTCCCACTTGTCTCTACAGGGGAGTAAATCTTGGGCTTGAAGGTAGGAAAGTAAGGTGGTCTAAGTTGTTGATATAATGCCCCTCTTCTCCCGCTCCATAAAAATGGAGTCAAGAAATGAAGTCACACTGGTGCATTGGGGTCTGCCTATTTTATGTAAGTAGAGCATGGGTTCATTGTGTATATTGGTATAGCAAACTTCTCAGTAGCAGGAATTCCTCTAACAGTTTATTCACAGATTTTATGTTTGTTCCATCATAGAGTTGAGTGATGTATTTTACTCCTGTCCGTTTACAACCCACAAAAGTACAAATCTTTGCCAATTTCAGATACAGCCAATTATTCCAGATGGGAGGTACGTATAAGAAAGACAGTAAGGCCTAACCACTGTCGAATAGCTTTCCATAATTTAATCAGTAGCTGAGTTCAGTTAATCTTTGGTCGCCATACAAGCCCCATGTTGTCCTCCATTGTAGGAACTCAGAAAGCATGGTATTCACATTAATCATCACAGTAAATTTATACAGAGAAAACATCATAATCTCTGAAGCAAATAAAGCGCTAAATGTTATTTCTCTTTCTCACATGAGTTTGTTTCCTTCATGTCAACACCCACACACAATCCTCTCCCCTCTGTGATGTTAGGAGGAACATGTAATGTGACTGAAACTCACCTTCAGATTGATTATCTTTAGATTTCTCACCAGTATTTTCAACATCGTTGTCACCTCCAGAAGCACCTGATAAAGATAAGATAGAACTGTGTGTAATACAAATGACATCACCATAACCGTTATCAAATGATAATCACATTACTCCAATTACACATAAATGTAAAACAACAAACAGGCCTAAAATATGAATAAATAGGACTAATAAATGTTTAATGGTATTGCAGTTCAGCACACACATGGCTATTTTGGTAGGTCTGAGGCTTTTATGTGATCAATCAATGTCCTATCCCAAATCAGTATAAAGCATGCCTTGTACAAGGGGGCAACTATATTACTAGACCAGGAAATGTCCCTTCCTAAGACATTGCCTTTCATTGCATGAAATTGGTGACATTTAGACATGTGCACTGCCAAAAAATGTGTTGGTTTTCGTTTCATTCCTTTTTTTTTTTTTTCGTTTTTCGGGTCATTTGTTATGATCGCAGTTTGTAAATTCATACATTCGCAAATCCGAAAATAAGAAAGAAAAACCAAAAATTTGAAATAATATCTAACTAACTTATAATAAGTAACTAATAAATTATAGGCATTGGAATTTCAAATGTGGCTGTTAGTGAAGAAATGAATACAAATTTATCCGAAGTTACGAATTATCCGAAATGATGAATGCCACATCTAAACAAATGGAATGCAAGGAGTTAATAATAAATAATAATAATAAAAATGTATTATTATTATTGTTATTTATTATTTTTAATTTGTTATGTTCCATTTGTTTAGATAACGCATTCGTTATTTCAGATAATTCTTAACTTTTGATAAATTTGTATTTGTTGCTAACAGCCAAATTTGAAAGGAAACTGCAATACCTATAATTTAATAGTTAGTAGAGTTGAGCGAACTTCTAGAAGTCCGGGTTCTGCTGGTTCGGCCGAACTTCGGGTCAAAGTCCGGGTTCGGGTCCGGACAGAACCCGAACTTTGTCCCGGACGGAGATCCTGGAAGGCCCTGATAAAATGTCGTGAAAAACATGGATTTTCAGGCCCAGAGGTAACTAAAGTTACCCCAAGCCCCAGGCCCTGTTTCAAGCCCAAGACAGGCCTGGGCTTGGGCCTGAAACTGGGCTTCAAGCCGGCTTGGTCGTCTTGGGCCTGAAGATCTTCAAGCGAGTTGAGATGATTGATAATTTAATATCCATAACGTCAAAGGAAAGTTTAAACCGACAATCGTTGTTTATGTTTAAATAGTTTTCAATTCTTAATAGACTTTATTGCTTACGCAATAGATTTGTTTACCTTGTATTGTTTAATTTTTATTATTTATTGTTATTATTATTATGTAAAAATAATAATAATAAATAATAATTGAGGAACGTA
>BLSH010165787.1:95519-109646 GCA_018402905.1 Glandirana rugosa
CACCCCCCCCCCCCCCCCGTCCAAACCAGGCTCTTCGGGTCTGGTTTGAAAATTAAGGGGAACCCCGTGCCAAATTTTAAAAGAAATTGACGTGGGGGTCCCCCCTAAAATCCAAACCAGACCCTTATCCGAGCATGCAGCCCTGGCCGGTTAGGATGGGGGGACGAGCAAGCACCCTCCCCCCTCCTGAACCATACCAGGCTACATGCCCTCAACATAGGGAGTATGGGTGATTTGGGGGAGGGGGGCTCTGCCCCTCCATCTCAAAGCACCTTGTCCCCATTGTGATGGGGACAAGAGCCTCTTCACCACAAGCCTGGCCGGTGCTTGTGGGGGTCTGCGTGCGGGGGGGTTATCGGAATCTGGAAGTCCCCTTTAATAAGGGGACCCCCAGATCCTGACCCCCCCCTATGTGAACAGGTTTGGGGTACATTGTACCCCTACCCATTCACCAAAAAAGGAGTGTAGTGTAAAAAAAAATACATTAGGCAGTTTTTGACAAGTCCTTTATTTTGTTATAGCTCATTCTTCTTTCTTCCTCCATCTTCTCCTTGCCTGCTCCTTCTTCTGGTCTTCTTCTTCTTTTAGTCTTCTTGCTTCCTCTCTTCATCTTCAATCTTCAATCTTCTTTCCCTGCCGCCGCGCTCTCCGCTGCTGCAGTCCGGCCCCTGCAGCGTCTCCCGGAATGGGCGGTCTTCACGATGACGGTTCTTTTATAAGAACAGGCTGGGCCACCCATGACGTAATGGGTGACCCGCCCCCTCTGACATCACATGACGTCAGAAGGGGGTGGGTTCACTCAGTTACGTCACTGGGTGGCCCCGTCCCTTCTTATAAAGGTACGGTCATCGTGAAGACCGCCCATTCGGCAAGACGCGCAGGGGCCGGACTGCTGCAGCGGATAGAGCTGCATCGGGGAAAGAAGACAAAAGATCAAGATGAAGATGAAGATTGAAGATGACGAGAGGAAGCAAGAAGACTAAACGAAGAAGAAGAAGACCAGAAGAAGGACCGGGCCAGGAGAAGATGGAGGAAGAAAGAAGAAAAGAGCTATAATACAAAATTAAGGATTTGTCAAAAACCGCCTATTGTTTTTTTTTACACTACACTCTTTTTTTGGTGAATGGGTAGGGGTACAAAGCACCCCAAACCTATTCACATGAGGGGGGGTCGGGGTCTGGGGGCCCTCTTATTAAAGGGGGCTTCCAGATTCTGATAAGCCCCCTGCCCGCAGACCCCCACAACCAACGGCCAGGGTTGTGGGGATGAGGCCCTTCTTCCCATCAACATGGGGACAAGGTGCTTTGGGGGGGACCTCAAAGCATCCTGCCCATGTTGAGGGCATGTGGCCTGGTATGGTTCGGAGGGGGAGCGCTCGCTCGTCCCCACCCCCTCCTGCCATGCCAGGGCTGCATGCTCAGATAAGGGTCTGGTTTGGATTTTGGGGGGACCCCACGCCACTTTTTTTTTTAATTTGGTGCAGGGTTCCCCTTAAAATCCATACCAGACCTGAAGGGCCTGGTTTTGATTTTGGGGGGAACAGCGCGTCATTTTTTTGTTTATTTTGGCACAGGCCCTGCTGTTGTAAATTAGTTAAAAAATTGTGCTAAAACCCCCCAGTCAAACAGGTGGCTAAAAATTGGGCCTTGGGTACTGGCGGTGCCAGAACACTGTAACCCCTTGCATTTACTCTTGTTGGATGGAGGAAATAGGCCTGGTATTGTAAATTAGTTTACAAATTGTGACGAAAGCTCCCAGTAAAACAGGTGGCCAAAAATTGGGCCTTGCTTGTTGGCGGTGCCAGAACACTGTAACCCCTTGCAGTTACTGTTGTTGGACAGAGGAACTGGGCCTTATGTTGTAAATTAGTTTAACCACTTAAGCCCCGGAGCCCTTTTTTGCACTTGTTGTTTACAAGTTAAAATCATTTTTTTGCTAGAAAATTACTTAGAACCCCCAGACAATATATATTTTTTTCAAACACCCTAGAGAATAAAATGGCGATTGTTGCAATACTATTTATCACACGGTATTTGCGCAGCGGTCCTTCAAGCGCATATTTTTTTGGAAAAAATTGCTTTTTTGAGTTAAAAAATAAGACAACAGTAAAGTTAGCTAAATTTTTTGTATAATGTGAAAGAGGATGTTACGCCGAGTAAATAGATACCATACATGTTAGGGTTGAAAATTGCGCACACTTTCGGAATGGCAACAAACTCCGGTACTTAAATTTATCCATAGTCGTCGCTTTAAAATTTTTTACCGGGGGGCGTGGCCTGGCGCGAGCAGTGGTGGACGTGTTTTCACAGAGCTCCGGCTGCCATTGATCTAATCCGAAGGAATCCTCCTGCTACAAGGCCCGGTGAGAGACATCCTTCACTCTAAGGGTACCCCCTTGATCTCCCCTACCTTTTGGGCCCGAAATTTTTAATGTGCAGTGTGGACCTCTGGGACTCCCTAAATTTAGTCCGCGGCTTTAGTCGCGGCTAGGCCTTAATGTGGGGCGCGGCCTCCATAGCTATCCCCCACGCACATAAGGGACTTGGGTCGCCCCACCAGGCCACAGTAACATCCATTACCAGCACAGACAAGGAATCGGGTGGTGAGAAACCTGAAATTTACACCCAAGGGGAGACCCGGCTAATAATGGAGTAAACCGACAGATCTCAGGCCTCAGCTCCGACCGAACTATCGCATACCGATCTTACCACACACTGCACCCAAACTACTTTCATGGGGAAGCAGAGTGAAGGGGACAGTTGCAGCTCTGGAGGGAGATATAAAGAAGGTGAAATAGGACGTTTCTTTACCCGCTCCAATCCACACAGCAAAGGTCCCCCGGCCTCCAAGATGCGCCGACACCAGCACCCACCTCCCATACACCTTCCAGGCCTCACACCAGACAGCGTGCCCGCTCTCCTCCTGATTCAGAACAAGGCTCCATGCATTCCAGGAGCCCTTCTGCCACCTCACACAACTCCAGGAGCGGGTGGGATATGGAGGCTTATATCAAAGCATTACCTACTAGAAATGACTTTGAGGCCTATGTTACCAGGCTGGAAAGCACATACAGTCAGGAACTAGCAGACCTGCATAAGAACATTGGTCCCCGCATGGAGGATGTTGAGTTAATGGTGGAAGAAGTTGTCACCAAACTGAATGATCACGATGCCATACTTCAAGAACACACAGATCAAATACAACAACTCTTTTATGGCCTTGATGATCAAGAAAACCGTAGTAGGCGGAACAACATTCGCATAAGGGGCTTGCCGGAATCTATTGAATCTAAAGACCTAGAGAGTGCTGCAACCTCCATCTTCAATCAATTGCTGCAGAAGCCCCTGGACTCTGTGTTAGAAATTGATCGAATACACAGGGCCCTGGGCCCCCGCAATCCAAATTCTGCATACCCTCGAGATGTCATCTGTAGGATTCACTATTTTAAAGCCAAGGCAGAAATCATGCAGGCAGCTCGTGCACAAGACATCATTTTGTTTAATGAAACACCTATCATGCTGCTTGCAGACCTCTCAAAAATGACACTTGCAATGCGGAAAGCTCTTAAGCCCTTAACAGATGCCCTCCAAACTAAACGCATCAAATACCATTGGGGTTTCCCTTTTAAACTTTCGGCTTCTTCTGACGGCAAGTCGGCAATACTGCGCACTCTAGGGGACCTCCCCAACTTCTTGGGGACGTTTGAACCCCCCCAAATGGCCATCCCAGATTGGCCGTTGAAGGCCGCCACTCCGGCACTTCCCATCAACACAGGATGGCAACAAAGAGCTAAGAAGAAAAGGCAAACCTCCTCCTCTGTACCTAAATCCCCAGCGGGGTGATCGGACCCCCCTTTTGAATGTGATCTTCTCTCGCTGTGTCCCTACTACGTGGGCCTTTATCATTTAGCTGTCCGGACACCCATAGAGGACAGTTGAATCTTGGTCTTAAGGCTTCTCTTAAGGCCTAAATGTTCTGATTATTTGCAGTTCCAATTGTTATCTAACTTGTTCCTAACCATTTATTCCACAGGAATCCTCCTCTCCAGAGGCGTTCAGTTGTTGGTCTGAGGGACCTAATGCCTGTGCTTTGCACTAGTTAAATAATGATCTCACAAAAGTTTCGGCTCTGGTGAGATGGGTTCAGAGGGTTACTTCACTGTCCTGCCCGGGAACCTGCTCCCATATAGGGGCATGGCAGAGAAGCCCTAGTTTGATCTGTTTTCATTGCTACATTGAGTCTGTCATATCTTAGTTTAAGTGCATTTGAATTTCTCATCTGTTCAGTCGGGGTGGGTAAGTCGCCCCTGTTCACCAGTCATGTACCCCACCTTAGGGTCTTCAGAGTTTAATATAGCTCTGTACCAGCTTAAAGCTAAAAGTTATTTATTGCTACAAAGAAATGTGTTTGTCCATGTATACTCTCCTTTTTTCTCTCTCTTCTATTCTTTTTCCCTTCTTTATTCTTTCCTACGCTTCAGCCGGGCGGGGGGTATGGTGCTCCTCCACTGAAAACCATCAACCAAAGTTTATAAGATGGCTCCCCCCATGAGCTTACAGGTAGCCTTGTATAATTGTAGAGGCTTTAACACTCCAGAAAAACTCAGACAAATCTTATACCACTTTCATAGGTCTCAAACTAAGATCTTAATGCTGCAGGAAACGCATTTCAGACGATATACGGTTCCTCTTCTCAAAAACAAGTATTACCCCACATGGTTCCATAGCACCAACCCGACAGCTCGCTCAAAAGGGGTCTCTATTGCTTTTCACACTTCCTTTCACCCTGAAGTATTGGATTCCTTAATTGACCCGCTAGGTCGCTATATATTCTTGAAACTTAAATATATGCATATGATTTTAACCGTTGTCAATGTCTACTTCCCTAACCAGGACCAGCTCCGGTTCCTTTCCTCTGTGTCAGCGCAGAAAACAGCATTTGGTACACCAAACCTTATCTTAGGTGGCGATCTGAATTTGCCACTGATCCTGCGTCTGGATTCATCCTCTGGCAGGTCCTCTGTGTCCCCCGCCTCCCTGGAAAAGGTCAGAACTCTTCTCTCATCTTTATCACTGACAGATGTGTGGCTCATACAACACCCCTCAGACAGGGACTACACATATTTTTCCCCAGCACACTACTCATACAGCAGGATTGATTACCTATTTGTATCCCAGCCCTTGTTGGACCTAGACTCGGGCTCATCCATAGGAATGAGACTCTGGTCAGATCACGCGCTGGTCCTCCTCTCACTGGGACGCCTACCCTGTCCCCGGGGGAGGTCAGACATGGCGCCTACACAATAATCTCTTGTCACATGAACCGTGTGCTCAGGCTGTCTCACAGACTATCAGGGACTTTCTCAGATCACGCAAAAGATGACACACCCCCCATCACCAAGTGGGAGGCATTGAAGTGTGTACTTTGATCCGTTTTGGGGCGTCTTTGAAGAGGCAACGAACCCTTGAGATCTCTAGATTACTATCGCTCATCTCTTCACTAGAGGCATCCCACAAACGGAGAATGGACGATCAAGTCTTGGTCCAGCTCTCCAACGCCCGTAGAGACCTTCTACAAATTTTTTCAGAACGTTCCCTGATAGCCAGAGACAAAATGAAACACATACATTACGTTCGCGCCAATAGGTGTAGCAAACACTTAGCCCGCACAATTCATCCTAGACTTAACAATCACAGGATATCTCATATACTATCTGCCTCCCAAACCAAAAAATTTAAAAACTCTGAGATATTGGAGGAATTTCGTAAATATTACGCTGCCTTGTACAACCTAGATCCCCCAGAGGCCCGCATCAAGAGACCAAGTTACATTTATATATACACGAAATGGCTCTCCCTACGATCTCAGAACAGGATGCCCAAATCCTGGACTCCCCAATCACCTCCTCAGAGTTTCTACAGGTAATAAAAACCCTGAAGGTCGGCAAAAGCCCTGGCCCGGGTGGCTTCTTTACCCCCCGCTTTTACAAAATGTTCTCAGCTCAACTCGCCCCAATCTTAGCACACACATTTAATACAATAGATGACACCCACCCTCTACCTTCCTCCATGCTTCAAGCTCAGATTACAGTGATCCCTAAACCCGGGAAAGATGCCTCTCAGTGCGGTAACTACAGGCCCATATCGCTATTGAATGTGGATCTGAAGTTATTCTCAACGATTTTAGCGGAACGTTTAACTCCCCTCCTACCTGATTTAATACATATAGACCAGGTGGGGTTCGTACCGGGTCGCGAAATCCGAGACAATACGACAAAGACCCTTCATCTTATTTCTTACGCAAAGACCCACGGTATCCCCACTTGCCTTCTCGCATGTGATGCTGAGATGACCTTTGATAGGGTTGAGTGGTCCTTCCTTCGGCTCTCGCTTCAGCAGATTGGTTTGGGCGATAATATGCTTCACAAAATTATGTCCCTCTATGGCTCCCCGTCTGCTCAAGTACTCACCAACGGTAATGGATCGACCCCCTTCCATATCAGAAACGGGAGCAGACAGGGTTGCCCTCTGTCACCCCTCTTATTTGCATTAGTTATCGAGCACTTAGCCCAAGCGATACGAAATAACCACTCTATTAAAGGGATCCAAACGACCTCCTCCCACTTCAAATTATCATTATATGCGGATGACTTACTCCTTTATATTACCCAACCTCACACCAGCATTGCCTCTTTTCTCCAGGAGCTGCAACGCTTCAGTATTTACAACAACTTCAAATTAAATTTGAATAAAACAGAAGCCCTTAACATTAACTTACCCCTCTCCACACTGACTCGTATACAATCCAATTTCCCCTTCAAATGGCAATGTCGCTCGCTGAAATATTTAGGCACTGAAATACCATGCTCACTCGCAGATCTTTATCCCCTAAACTATGCTCCTCTCTTAACTAAAATCAAGCGCCACTTCCGGTTCCGGCGCCTCATGGCTTAGCTGCTCATTAGCTCAGCTCCCGCAGTAAGCCTCTAAAATCTGCCTAAAAAGCCACCCCACCAGCACTGATCGACTGCACTCAACTCGGAGGTACTCCCCTACAACCCGATGGAGCGATACCTTGACAAGGGCACACCTCGTCCGTCCCCGCAGGCTCGTGGAGCCGCGGATCCTGGTCAGGCCGCGCCGCCTGCCGTGGCGGGCACATCGGGAGGAACGTTCGCGCACGGAACGTTTGCGCACGAAGGAACGGTCGCATCCGGAGGAGCGGTCGTACTCGGAACGATCATACCTCAACCTTCGGACCCTGCAACGACCGCAGGTTTGCAGAACACAGAACTGATCGCCCAAGCTGTGGCTGCTCTCCTAGCCCCCCAAATTGAATCTGCAGTCCAAAAAGCTGTACAGGCAGGAATGGCCCAACTGCACAAAGAACTGAGAGAACAAGCCAACAGGCTTACTGAAGCCGAGCAGAGAATCGCACATGTGGAAGAGGGACTGTACCACACACAAGATTCCGACAGGGCCCAAGATACACAACTACGTTGGATAACTGAGAAACTCGAAGATCTTGAGAATAGATCCAGGAGGAGCAATTTGAGATTCATAGGGATCCCCGAGTCAATCCATCCAAGCGCTCTCCCCCAATTCTGCGCAGTCAAGATCCCGGAAGCACTAGGCCTAAGTAGCCTTTGCCAAGTAGAACGGGCACACAGACTGGGCCCCCCCGGGTCAGAACGTACTACGCCGAGGCCAACCATAGCAAAATACCTGAACTACGCAGAGAAACACAACATCCTGCAGAAATTCAGGCAAAAGAAAACACTGATCATCGATGGAGCGAAGATCCTAATCTTCGCTGACTACTCAGCGGAGGTAGCGAAGAAGAGGAAAACTTTCCAACCAGTGTGCTCCGAGCTCTTCAAGAGAAATATAAAATTCACACTGGCCTTCCCAGCCATACTTCGTCTGAAAGCCCCGTCGGGTGACCAGATGGCGTTTCATGATCCTGATGAGGCAGAACGATTCCTGCGCTCACAAGGCAATCATTCCTATGCATCCATAGTAGCCAAGGAGGCTCCAGCTCAACGTCCAGAGGACCATAGAAGCCCAAGGAAGGATTCAGCTAAACGGCAAAAAACGAATGGCATCCGCCAAAATAGCATGGACATATCCACCTGAAGATCCTACATCTACCGCCCTCTCATCCGCATGCTCCGACATCATGCCAGTGTCAGATGAGTACCACTTTATTGGCAGTTACCCTTGCCACACCAAGGCCATACGGTCATTTTCTCCATCGTCTTTTGGCCTCTCTACTCTAGAAACCCTCCTTTGAGCGGGATCTTCATTGCCTCCTTTTCACACAGTTTTAACTTCAAATTTTCTCTCCTCCCTCTTCTGAATGAGAGAACTCTTTCTCACAAGGAGCACATGTTCCCCCTCCGCGAGTAAACAGCATACTAGCTCATGTTTACTCTCCCTCAAACACCCCGACGCCTAACCAATTGGTGAGACTGTTTTGTCTATATATATATAATGGTTAATATGTAATGTTCCTATTATGTTTGACCCATCCTTCTTCTGTTTATATCACTTTCTTCCACGCGGACTGCCTCCCCTACTTGCAGTACTATGCAAACAAATATATTTAATCATACAGCAGTATTCATGTAAATTGTGTCTAATAATCTTCATGGGGTATATCAACTTTACCCACTCTGCTTGAGGCGGTACTTTAGGGAGCCACTTTACTTGCAGTATAACCATGTGGAAGAAAGTGAAGTTGCTACTAGTTTGGATCTGTTTTGTTTCTGAATCTATGCTCTATATCCCATGTACCACACCTACCCCCCTGCTGCATACCTCCCCTGACCAAGCCAACACCCTATCTACCCTCCCCTCACAAGCCCAAATTTATAAGAACATCCCACGAGGTGGCCACTATCCATACCTAAACCCAGCCAAATTACCGTTAGATCCATGTAGACTACTTTTAACAAATCCAACCCTCCTTCCACCTTCATAAAGATAGTATCGTGGAATGTTAAGGGACGTAGGTCCCCTAACAAACGCATGAAGATACTGAGGCACCTTCAAAGACTGCGGGCAGACATAGCGCTACTCCAGGAATCCCATCTCCCATCCGGGGACTTCGGGCGCATGAAAAAGCTGTGGGTGGGCACGGTTATAGGATCGGAGGCGGTGGGAAGGAAGGCTGGAGTTCTCATCCTGATTCATAAAAACTTCAAAGGTCAGATAGTAACCACAAACACTGACACCGAGGGCAGAATAGTCACGATACAGATCAAATGTGGAAACCGGGAATTTAACATTACTAACATATATGCTCCAAATAATCCGGGGCTCACTTTTTATGCGAACCTCTCTACCCACCTCCTGAAGCACCCCCTCACTCCACATGTGATCGGGGGCGATTTTAACTCCGTCATGTGCCCTTTAGAGGATAAATATTACCCTCACCCACACCCACCTAACCTTAAACAAACGCACACAACGACCCCACTGGCAGACACCATAGAATCCCTACATCTAATTGATATCTGGAGACTAATGCACCCAACTGATCGGGAATTTACCTACTTCTCGCCCCCGCACAAAATGCTATCCAGGATAGACTACCTATTCGCTACCGAGACAATGCTACCATTGATAGCAGAATCAAACATCCATGAAATGGCCATATCTGACCATACGCCAATATCGATTTCACTGACAGATAATGCCACCACCCCACACCCTAATCTGTGGCGTTTTCCGTCTCATTTAACCAATAATTCCGACTTCCAAAATTATATGAAAATAGCATGGGAGGAATATTCTCTCACAAATCAAGAACATCAGACAAATCCAAATCTATACTGGGAAGCGGGGAAAGCCTTCCTAAGAGGGAAGGTGATCGCATACGCGACCTCCTATAAGCGACGATCACTAGCCAAGTACCGCCTTGCCAGCACGCAACTCAAAACAGCCCAAGCTGATCTAGCATCAAACAATACCCAAGCAAACAGGGACAGATGGAAATCTGCTAAGCATGCATTTGACATAAATTATACAGCGCCTCCCTATGGTCAATAAAAAGGCATCAAATAATACATTAGTGTCCAAATATAGTCCAAACAATTGTAGATTAATAGTAGTGTCTTCCGTGAAAAACAGGTGACAAAGTGCTCATACAGTTGCAAGGTGCATATGGTGCAAAGGTGACAAGTGCTCTCTCCCCTTTTGGGTCCCCACTCACCACAAGGTATGGACCTGTTGCTTTGCAGTCAACAGGTCAAACTGGCGGTTGTAGTGAATCACTTGACAGCTGGGCACTGGAAATGTATGGTACCAACAGCAACTCTTCAAAAACCAGACTTTGGGTGTGCTCAAAGAAAAAGTAAAAAAACCATAGTGCAGATGGTCTAAAAGTAACAAATTTATTTGCAGACGAATGCCTACTTACAAAAAGGCTCTGATGAAAGCGCATTGATAAAATATAGCGTAATGCCTCCTGGAGCTCGCATCCGTTTGTCTTTTCCCAGATGGCGGATGTGACGTGGATGACTGCGACAGGCCGGATATGACGTCAACGCGTTTCGCTCCTATGAATAGAGCGTCATCACGGACGTTGATCTCTGGCCGTCGCAACCCTTTTATTCCCATCCGCTCCGCCCACACAGCTAGAGGGCCGGCGTCGGATATTGCGTGAGGGGAAACAGACACTTTAGAATTATCCCGTAGATCCCACACAGATGCCATGTATTACCAACATGGAAATAAATCAGGCAAACTACTAGCCAGACTGTGCAAAGGGCAACACACCCCAAACCACATCACAGCTCTAAGAGACAAGCTAGGCCAAACACACTCAAACCCCCAGGACATAGCCCATACCATGCTCGAGTACTAAACTACCCTCTATTCCCTAGACAAAATAGACCCCCAAAAAGCCCAGCATTTTCTTACCCAACTGAACATCCCAAACATCACAACAACCCAGCTTGAAAAACTGAACGCCCCGATCTCACATGCAGAAACTCTCCTGGCCATAAAGACTACATCCCCAAACAAAGCACCAGGACCTGATGGCTTCACAGGTGAATTCTACAAGTCACTCCAAGACATTCTTAGTCCGGCCCTAACTAAGGTGTATGACCATATTTGGTCAGGGGGGCAATATCTACCCACCGGAAATCAAGCGGTGATAAAACTCCTAAGCAAAAAAGGCAAGGATCCGCTAGCCCCGGGGTCATACCGCCCTATATCTCTCCTGAATCTAGATGCAAAATTCCTATCTAAAATCATCGCAAATAGACTGGCAGATATTATCCCCTCATTAATACACCCCGCCCAATCGGGTTTTGTCTGCGGCAGAACGGCGACACTAAATATTCGGAAAGTCCTATCGGTCCTGGAATATGCTAAACAGCACCCCAGCCAGGACACAGCCATCATAACTCTAGACGCCGAAAAGGCATTCGATAATGTAAGCTTCGAATGGCTATTCTTAGTATTACGCGCACTAAATTTCCAAGGTCCCTTCCTTCATACTATACAACAGATGTACGCACGCCCCACGGCCAGAATAGTTGAGGCAGGCATACTGACCCCCGAGTTCCAACTACATAAAGGCACAAGACAGGGCTGCCCCTTATCTCCCTTACTCTTCAACTTAGCCCTCGAACCCTTGTCCAGGTATCTAACCACTAAGGCCCCCCTCCATGGGATAAAGATAGGTGAACAGGAGCTACGTACAGCTCTGTTCGCTGACGATATTCTTGTCTTTACATCAAACCCAACTAAAGATTTACTCACAATCAGGGATGCTTTTGAGGACTTCCGTACCTTATTGGGATTACGGATAAATTATTCTAAAAGTGAAATTCTTCCCCTGGGTACTACAAAACATCATGCTTGGTTAACTCTCTCCCCCTTCGCTCTGGCGACCACCCATATCACCTATTTAGGCATTCAGATTGGCAAAACCCCCTCCTCTCTATACATCCTGAACTACCCTCCACTGCTCACAAAAATAATTCAGGAGTTGAATCGATGGATGGACCTTCCGCTATCGCTCTTGGGGAGATGCAGGCTCTTCAAAATGGTGAGCTTCGCCAAATTACTATACCCGCTTCAAACTCTACCTCTGCTCCCAAAGCATAAAGACGTCCAAACCCTGAACACTGCCATTGCAAAATTTTTATGGCGGGGTAAGAGACCGCGAATATCTCAAACGAAGCTTTATCCCCCCAGGAGCGATGGTGGGCTTAATCTCCCACATATCAGGCTGTATAATATCGCTTGTCTCCTACGCACAGGTATAGACTGGATAGCCAATACGGCCCGTTAGACTAACGTCTCCCTGGAAACATCTATGGTTCTGCCCTATAAACTGTCTGCTTTACTACACACCAAATGGAGCCAACTCCCGGCACATCTTCGCCAAAATATACTGATCAGAGACACCATTATTGCGTGGAGGGAGTCGCGGAAAATACTAAAAATGCCACCCTTCGTCTCACAACATTTGCCCATAAAGGGCAATCCACAGTTTCCGGCACCTCAAGAGAATGTGGCCTTCCAACTATGGGAAGCGCACGGACTGTCACACATGTCTCAACTCTTCAACGAGGCAACAGGCAAAGCCGTGCCCTTCCTGGATCTTAGCAAAAGATATCACCTGCCTCCTTCTCACGTCTTCCATCACGCTCAATGTCTAAGCTTCATGCGCCACACTCACAAGCTTTCCACTTCCCCTTTTCGCCCCTCCATAATCGATCAGTTGCTTGACAAGGACTCCTTCTCCATATCGGATATATATAAACCTCTCCTCCGGGAAGCCATACCATCATCAATAGAAACAGCTGCTTCGAAATGGTCAAAAGACTTCCCTTCGGAGGACCTAGCGGAGAAAATACATCTGGGACACAATATGGTTCTACGTCATACAGCCTGTGAATCCTGGAAGGAGTCCCAACTAAAGCTATTACATAGAGCTTTCATCCCCTTCCTAAAAAGCAAAGAGGATCCGAACTCAGCATCCTGTATTTGGTGCTCTTCAGGCAAACCATCACTCGCACATCGTTTTTGGCAATGTCCCCAGATCCAGTCCTTTTGGGATGAAGTGGTGGAGTTCATCAAAATTGTCACTGATATACAGCTTGCAAAAACCCCGGAGTCACTCTTATTTGGGTTCCTAGACCGAACGTACCTCAATAGACTATCAAGCTCAACATTCACACCTCATCTACCCTGGATACATACAACTCTGTTAACCGCTCGCAAAGCTATTTTAAAGTGTTGGACTAAGCCTCTCGGCCCTTCCCTAACCCTGGTAAAGCAAGACCTGAAATGGTTACTATAAATGGAAAGACTCAACTCAATCTTCTCAGTCTCATCCTCTAGCCAAAAATTCCATAGTAAATGGCATCCCTTCATGCAGGTGGCTCTTCAGCCAAAGGAGATCGAAGCCATCATTACAGCCCCCCACTGCTACCATGACACCACGCAGCAATTACACCTTGGACCCGGATGAGGAACTTTCCCCCCCCCCTTGATCTCGATCTCCAGATCTCACCTGTTGTACTTGCCTGCTTTAGGGCCCTAGATGTTACTTTCCCTCCCCTTCTTTTTGTCCTTTTTTGTCTTTCTTGTTTATTTGGCTGTTTTCCTTATTACATTGATGTATGTATGTATTATAGCTCTTCCTCTGACGATGCTACTCCAAGGTCTGTCCATCATGATAACAGAGTCATTCACAACGCTCAATCATAGATCCTCACGGGTCTACCGGTTATACCTGTCTGGAACCTCATCGTAGCAGTCTCCTTCTCGATATTATGTATGTATGTAGTTACATTATTCCTTTTGTCGGTTTATTTGTTCTTTCTGTTTTTTCCTGTTTTTCTTCCCCTCCCTTTCATTGTAGATCCCGGGATTTCGTCCGTTCATGTTGTCCACTCTAGACCTCTAGCTCTAGTTCCCCCCCCCCTTTCAAGGAGTAGGCCCAGGTTCCACATTAACGACGCACCACAGTACCATCGTCACCCCCCGACATTACTACCGAAGCTAGAGGAAACCGACTTCTCGGTGGACGTACTTCCCTACGGTAAATGATACCTTAAAAACCGATCTCCTACTCTGACTCTTCTAACTCAACTCAGAAAGG
>BLSH010165787.1:126290-141900 GCA_018402905.1 Glandirana rugosa
TAGAAGTTTGACACAGGTTTTTCATATTTATTCGGGCCTCATGGGTATAGTGACAAGACGTTTTACACACATAGTGAAATTTAGTTTGGCAGTTAGTAACGTGTAGAAAATAAGTGTGTGATATGGGTACTCCGGGCTTATTTATACTTTTTGGACACAGTTTGAAGATGGTTTTAGAACAGTTCTATGGCCTCTAATGTTAATTAATACTTTTCAGACCCATTTTGAAGATGATCTCCATTTTTGCATTTTTATGTTTTTATTTTTTTTAAAATATTTAAAGTTATTTCCCTGTCCCCATTTCTTTGTAGGGCACTTGTCCCACCCTTACCCACATTTTCCTTCCTTTTGCAGACCTCTAGGACCTTCCTAGGCTTTTTTACAGCATTTTTAAGATTTTTCATTAAAATTACCAGAACACCGGACCCGAACCCGGACTTTTTTTGAAAAGTCCGGGTCCGGGTCCCGGACACCCCAAAGTTCGGTACGGACCCGAACTTTACAGTCCGGGTTCGCTCAACTCTAATCATGGTGCGCCTAGAGCACCAAGGGGGGCCTACCCTCGGATTGATCAGAGGAACAGAGAGATTGTGTCTGATGTGTCCTGTCTGCAGAAGACCTATCACCATGGTCATCGCATGGTTTAAGTGTGGACACTTGTGGAAACCAATTACAAAGCTAACACCCAGTGAGCTGGCACCTGTCACATACAGTGTGGATCTGCAATCAGGCCTATGTACAGAACAGCTGGAGAAGAAGTCACCCCGGTTGACCTGAAAGAGCTGGAGGATAGATACAAAAAACAGGGTTGAGTCCCTGGACAGAGATTCCCCTGTAAAGCTGGACTTTGGGGTTGAGTCCCAGGACAGAGATCCCTACAAAGACAAGTGACACCCATGGGGGAGGTTGGGAGTCTGTCTCAGCATGCAGCTCAGCAGGAGACATGATACCCAATGGTGCTGCTCAGCAGGAACCAGCAGATGTTGGCTGTATCCATCCACCCTGTCAGCAGCTCAACCTGGAAGGAGCCAGCATGTGAGGACAGCTTATCTTCAGGTGAGCCAGAGGGTAGAGGCTGTTCTTGGGGTGATATATTGGGGGTGACCCAGACTGCAAGCCGAGTTTGGACTCCTGGAGGCATATTGAGATGAGTGGTTCTCAGGAGGAGGTTGAGATGCTGGCAGGACTACCAGATAGACCCCCCTACACCAGAATCAGCTGAAAGGGCAGAAGAAGTGGAACTGATAACATGTGCTGAACAGCTTCCGCTGAGCCCTGATCATGTCCAGCAGTGGATCCAGTCGGGGCTGTCGGGCACGTGGGCCAGGACCGGGGCCTGAGGTACTGCATAAAAGCAATAAATTATTTGTCACCTCAATCTTGCGTTCTCCTTGGACAAGGCAGGTTACTTGAACTCCCAAGGAATTCCTGGTTCCAGTGGGAGATTCAAAAGAGAACTGCACTTGAGTGAGGTCTGGACTATCCTTATGTCCCACAATACATTATGGTCATCATTGAGGCCTCTCGTCCACAGTGGGAAGCAGACATGGTATTGGATTACAAACATGCCCCTAAGCCACAACGGGGGTCTTTAAATCAGGAGGCCTGGGCCCGGTTTCTGGACATTCAGCAGGAATAAAGCCTTGGATGGGCCATTCACAAAGATCGGGTAGTGGTCGTCAAGGCTGGATGGCCGAAGAGGAGCTATTCAGCTGCTATCCGGAGACCCAACAGTGACATTGTTAGACTGCCCAATCCCAATATGTACTGTTAGAGGGGCTGATGCAGGATTCTAGCCTGAAACAATGAGCAATGATGGACAGCAGTTGTAGCTGTAAGGGGAGACCTGTGGCCCTTGCCTTTGTTTCTTCAAACACCAGACCGGACCAGTTCATAGTTTTCTTCCCAGATGTGCTGTTCCTGGAGAAAGTACCTCGCTGCGGTCTAAAACTTTATTAAACTTTGCTGTTATGGAGGAGCTCCTTCTTGTTAGTACACTTTAAAGACTCATGCCAACACTGAAATGCTTTGTGTATGTTTGTTCTGTCAGCAGGCTCCTAACTCCCTGCAGGCAGAATGTTTCAGTCAGTTAAGTTAGCATGAGGGTTTTATTTCCTGTGTTTTGGAGGTTCATCATGGATGGCTTTTGCCCTGCACAAGCATTGGACTTTCTTTTGCAAGCAAATTTCTTCTGAAATAAAATTTCTGCTGGGGAGGGCTTCTCTTTAGGTAGAGGGGCTCCGTTTTCAGAAGTACATATTGGTAATTTGTAAATTATCTGTAAATATGTTCATTGATTGATGTTTGATAGATGCAGGAAGCTATAGTTAGAGTTGCTACAGCATGTATATACGTGTTGCTGTATATATAACAATGTACATATTCAATTTTTCTATGCATTTATTTGTACATAAACCCTGTCCAAGCTGTTCCCTTCCCCCCTTCTGTTTTTTTTCTTATGGAATGCCCTATCTCCTGGGCACAAGAGCTATTTTCATTTTTTTCCAAAAATGGGGAAGTGACGGTTTTTAGGAGGGGTGAGTGTAGCACCCTCTAGTGTGCTACTAGGTTAGTGCAGGCAAATTTATGTATTACTCATGGTTAGTTTTTATTGGGTCAGGATCACTGGGGCGAAGGCCAGTAGGACTGTTCTGCATACTTGAGGGAACCTGGCCAATCCCCAGGCAAAATGTTCTGGAATTGTGACTAAGTCAGCCCTTAAATATGGTGAAGCCATGCTAGCAGGGGCGTTGGGTGGAAGATTGAGTGCTGAGGAGACTGTTGGTGCCTAGGAGGGAACCCCTGGGTCTGGGGAGGGGGGTTCTGCCTTCAGGCTGGGCTCAACTGGCTTAGGAAGATCCTGACAGCATTATGGTTTGGAAAGGAATATTGCAAAGAGGATAGTTTGAGTACATCAGCACAGCCAGGGATTCACAAGGGGTGAGACTGCCACATGTAGCAAGCTTTTAAGAGGGGGCATGGCTAGGCACAGCATGTAGGAAGACATGTCCTTTTGTGCTCCCACCAAAGATCAGCTTTATAACAATGATTAAAGCATCTCTCGGGGGTTTCACTGTCCCCCTATCCCTCCTCACAGAGAGACTCATCCATAGGATCGCCCTGCAGCACCACCCGCTCACTAGAGCTATGGTGAAGTGGCTCAAAGACCTCGGAGCGGTGCTGAATCCAGGCCTATAAGATGGCGTTGATCCGCATCCAGCCAGGACACAGCCCACGGACAGGAAGTAATAGTGTGGTGGTGCAGCTGGAAAAGTATGCCTGGCATGAGGCACAGATTCATCAGGTCCCAGCCAGCGTGGTGTCCTCTGCAGCACCTAATGCCAGGCTCACAGCCTCAGGCTACAGTGTAGAGGGAGGTATTAGAGGGGAGCGGCCAGGCAGTGGGGCTGGCGGCTGCAGGAGGGGAGGGAGAAGTAACCAGCCTCCATTATCTGGCTCTGAAGTGGAGCCGACCCCTAAGGATGTGTTTATGTAACACTGCAACATTACCCTGAGCTCCCTAACCACTCAATTTCACCATCTCAGGGAGGATGTTC
Source organism: Glandirana rugosa (assembly GCA_018402905.1). Taxonomy (NCBI): domain Eukaryota; kingdom Metazoa; phylum Chordata; class Amphibia; order Anura; family Ranidae; genus Glandirana; species Glandirana rugosa. The sequence continues at coordinate 129,848 of BLSH010165787.1, forward strand.
AGAAGAAGTCCATTGGACGAAACGCGTCAGTGGCACCAGATTGCACACAGCGTCACTTCCGGTCACATCCAGACACTTCCGGTCCGCAGATTGGAACGCACAAGCCGCACGGAGGAAGTGCAAGCTTGCCTTCATCAACAGGAGGGGTGTGTACCCCACACAAAGCGGAGAAGTGTCTTGGACATCAGGCTGTTGAGGAGTGACCTGTTTTTTTTTACTTTGTTTCCAGTGTTTTTGCATTATCTGAACAAATGTTTGCATGTTTTTATGACTTTTTTAAAAATAAACCTCATTCATAATTGAATTACACTATGGAGTTGTTCCCATTCCTTCCCTGAATGTGAATCGCATATACCGCGGAGGACCCTTTGACTAACCAACACCCTGGATTATACAACGCAAAAGGAGACCACCATTTGACACAGGATTGTGGATGCACCTGTGAAAGGAACCAACCACGTCTGGATACACATCCTCGGGAAACCCCAACCACCTAGGAACCTGGATTAAACCAAATGGTGAACAAGGAGAAATCAACCATCATTCCAAGGATCCCTGTTACACCCACCTGGGACAGGCGCCTCTGCGTTTTACCCCTGTGTGGGGTGGCGCTGTCCGGTAAGCAGGGTGGAAGTTGGGGAGCACGTGTGCTGCACAAAAGGATTTAATGTTGAACTGCTTTTTATGGACACTTTAACCACACTTTTAAGGAAGCAAGATTGGTCATATATTGCATTTATAACAGTATATAAATAATTTAATAGGAGAACTGGGGATCGTGTGTACCTAGGTCGCACGAATAGGTTGAACTTGCAGATTGCCACCAGAATATATCATCACTGAATTAAGAAGGGATACATATACTTTTGGGAGAACCAGAGATATATCTACCAGAGTGATACTAGCATATTAAGTGATACTAGCATATTTGTCATACCCAAGGAACTCTTGGAGAGGTCTTTACCGTATATCACATAATTATTAGTTGCACAAGCACTTTCTTACCAGACTCTACCTCGAGTAAATTATATCTTTATACTATCACATCATCACATTTCTCGTTTTAATGTTATAAAAAGGATTTTATCTAATTTACAGATTGATCACCTGTTTTATATATTCACTTGATCTTAGCTGTACTCACATACAGCATCTTGCAACATTCACCTTATATCAAGCATACTAGCACATTAAGCATACTAGCACATTAATTTTTTACATTCATTTTTTTACATGAATTTTTTATATATACAAATTCTTTTTTCACTTTCATTTATTTAACAAACGAGGGGAGCGCCAGCCCAGACCTAAATCAGATATACCCTTACTCCCTGAGCAGGGAGGTACCACTGGAGGCAGCATACCCAGCAGCTAGTCCGTCAATATCCTAAGCGCGGAGTTCTCTCATTCTACACCTTTTAACTGTGCTGCCTGGAAAAGATGTACAATTGATGTTTAGGGGTATATCCTTGGATGGATAGGGCTGAACGCTCTAGGTTCCATTCCAGATGTCGCAGTTTTGAGTAGGGGGAAAAGACTGGCCATATGTTTGCGGTAATAGCAAATTCACAGGCTAGTACTAATTATATCTCTTCTATTAATACACTGGAGGGCGTATGCTCCCATGACCAGAAAGATATACTATGCTCCTTTGGGGTTTTCTATAGGAACTTATATCAGAGCAAAGTTGATTACCACATGTCTCACTTAAAGGAATTCCTTGATCCCTTAAAACTGCCCTCTCTTTCCACTACGGACAGACAAGCTCTAAATGCTCCTCTGATGATAGTGGAGCTCAGACGGGCAGTGGCAGATTCCCCTAATGGAAAGGCCCCGGGTTTGGACAGTTTACCGCCCGAAACATATAAACAATACAGTGAAGTATCATTGCCGCAATTTCTTGAGGTCCTTAATAAGATGTTTGCATCTTTTCAACACCTAGACACTATGCATTAAGCATGTATTATAGTGCTTTCCAAATCAGGCAAGGATCTATTAGAACCGGAATCCTATCGTCCCATTTCACTTCTGAACTCGGACCTTAAGATTATAGCTAGGGAGACTTTGCAAAGTAATGCAGAAGCTGATACACTCAGACCAGTCCGGCTTCATCCCCACGAGGTCCACAGCCATAAATCTGAGGAGATTGTTCTTGAATATGCAGCTACTGGCTGACAATATAGGAAAGCGTGCCATCTTGTCACTCGACGCTGCAAAAGCTTTTGACAGCGTCAAGTGGACATATTTATGGGAGGTTTTGGGGTAATTTGGTAAGAGTTTTATAAGATGGGTCAAATTACTGTACTCAGCCCCAAGGGCATGTATGCAAATCAATGGTTCTGTCTCTGACTTTTTTCCACTTTTGGGGTACTCGGCAAGGGTGTCCCCTTTCAACATTACTGTTTGCTTTTGGAAATCAAACACTCATAATTGCTTTTGGCTCGTTCCTTGGCTTTGTTATTAATTGGAATAAGTCAGTCCTATTTCCTCTAGACAATCCCCAAATATCTGTACCACAGGAAGCCCTATTTGGGCATATGGATATATCCCAAGGTAGAGGATTACTTACAATATAACTTGGCCCCTATCCTGCATAAATTCAAACTTAAAAGCACAATATGGCTGAAACTTCCCCTTTCGGTAGCAGGTTGTGCAAATCTTATCAAAATGATTTTGGGCCCCGCAATTTTTGTACGTCCTCCATAATTTGCCCACCTGGATCTCCCTGAAGTGGTTCAAACTAATAGGAGTGCTCTTCCTCATTGCTATGGAAAGGTAAAAATCCTAGAAATAAATTGTCCACTCTCTAGTTACCTAAGGATGGAGGTGGGTTAGCAGTACCTGAGCCGAACATGTACTTCATGGCTTCCCAATTGCTGCATTTTGCTAGCTGGGGAGAGATAAATTGGGCTGACCCTATACAGGTCTTGCTACTGAGTTATAAATCCCACTACCACCTATTGGCATAATTGGAGTCTGGGTTGTTCGCTCATTATCTATATAGTCCCACTAGGGTTGCCACATCATCCCTTTAATCCAGGACACATATGAATTACACAGGTTCTGAGGCTAATTTAATGCACATAAAAAGGTACCAAGTGAGTTTAATTACCACCATAATCAGCCACAGAACCTGTGTAATTAGTATGTGTCCTGGATTAAAGGGATGATGTGGCAACCCTAAGTCCCACCCTTCTACTTATGGCCAAGGTGTGGCAAGAAATGAAGTGCATAATGCATTATGGGCCTCTGAATATACCCCGCTCTGGGGAAACAGGTATTCCGGCGAGATCTGCAAGCTAGATGGGTTTGAACGCTGTAGGTCCCAGGGGCTCCAATATTTATCACAACTGTATACTCAAAATACCATGAGATCTTTCTAAGTTCTTCAAGGGGCATTCCAGCTCCCTAGGCAAGATATTTTCAAATACCTCCAATTTCGGCATGCACTACAGAAACAGAGTAAATGCACATACTTAAATGTTTGCTCTACGCCACTTCTCGCATCCCTGTCCACAATTACTGAGAAAAAGGGTCTAATTCCATCTCTGTATGGTCAACTAATGACTCAATCCCAGGACATTCTCAAGGGTTCAGGAAGAAGACAGTGAGAGATAGATGTAGGCAGTATCTCAAATGAGAATTGGCAACATATTTTGAGCCTCTGCCCACTGTTTGACTCAACAGTTTATTATTCACAGTACATATAGAACCCCTGAGAAATTGTTTAATTGGGGTAGGAGAGATACCCAGGAGTGTCCACGTTGCACACAGACTCCTGCAAACTTGCTTTTCATGTTGTGGAGTTGCCCCAAGCTGGTGAGATATTGGAGGGCACTGGTAGCGACCATCAATGGGGCTTTTTCCACTCATGTCACTATGGATCCCAATGTTGCTCTGTTGGGATGTTTGGATGAGGAGCAATGGTTGGCAGTGCCTGGCCTGTCCCCGTTTTCCTTGGTCTCCCTCAGAATATTGCAAGTTAGCTAGAAGTGCTTCCTGTGCGGGTACATCAAGACATAGGCTAACCCCTTGGTAAATACAGTGTTCTGGCAATTAGGGGTATGTACTCTATATGGGGCACCTTAATACTACATTGAAGGTGTGTATATATATGTGTGGGTTTGGAGAACAACAACTTGCAATTGGCCACCTTAAATACCTTTTCTTATGATTGGATGCACCTGTCTATGAAGTTCAAGGCTTAATGAGCTCACCAAACCAATTGTGTGTTCAAATTAATCAGTGCTAAGTAGTTACAGGTATTCAAATCAACAAAATGAAAGGGTGCCCAAATTTATGCACCTGTCTAATTTTGTTTTGATGCGTATTGCACATTTTCTGTTAATCCAATAAACCTCATTTCACTACTGAAATATTACTGTGTCCTTCAGTTATTTGATAGATCAAAATGAAATTGCTGATCCAAACACCCAAATATTTATAAATGACAATCATTGAAATTGCAAGGGGTTCCTAAACTTTTGCATACAACTGTATATATCTATTTTATATATATATTTATAATAAACAGGTATATCAACTGGTAAGGAAAAGTGCCTAAAAACTTGGTAGAAGTGCTGGTGTTTGATTAAAAGGGCTACCGATAGATCCTACACATAGTTGGTACATGATGTATGGCTGAGAAATATAGATGTCTGCTTGGGTAAGGTCGAAAGTTCTTGTATATGTATATTGTAAGGGGCATGTGATTGGGTTGCTGGTGTACTATACATGGTACTATGCTGTACTTTCCTTTCTCTTGTTTTCATTTTCTTTGTATGTTTGGTTGTAAACTTACAAAACCTTAATAAAAAAATATTGGGAAAAAAAAAACTTTTAGGAGGACAGCGCTGTGCTTCACCCTTCATATTCATTGCCCTGGGAGATCTTTGGAGCAGCCAGGTGGGCTGGTAGTTCCTGTAGGCAGTAGAGCTGGGATCAGTGTTTACAGTAGAGTTGGAGATACTCCTGAATGCAGCCTACAACACACTGTGCTATTTTCTAAAGGAACTGAGAGTTCTTAGTCCTTAAGGGGCTTTTGCTTTTTGATTACCAAAAGGCTGTCAGTGTCCAGGAAGGAGGACAGTACAGGATCATGTACGTAGGGAGGAAGTTGTTCTCATTTATTGTTTCAGTCAAGCTGGACATACTATAATTGCTATTCCCCATACAAGTTATCACCTCTAATAAAACAACAAAACCAAGTAAAAGACTGTTTCTTGTGGCTGGATGGAAATGAAAAATGTTTGTCGCCTGGCTGTGCAGGAGTGGGGAAACCAGTCATCAGCAGCCCTTCCGTGGGGTAGTACTACAATTTTATAGAACTTTTCTTAATAAAATAAACTTATCTCCCTTCCTTGCAGAGTTCAACTGTTGTGTTGTCCAAGCCCTGCCACCCTTGAAAAGAGAAGTGCTTGCGCTCTCCTGCTCTACTACATCACGTTTTGTTTTTTATGTTTTTTTTTTTTTGTTTTTTTTAATGGCATGAACTTTGATGCTCACCAACACTTCTACACTCACACTTTTGCTAGTGAATATGTAAAAACAATACTAGAATTTTTACTTTTAATGAGAAACCAAATAAACATCAATCCAGGGAGTTAGAAATATCAGCCAATAAGTAAAGTCATACAATATTGAAATGTTACCGTTTTCAGTTTTGTCCACAACAGTCTGTTGTTGGTGAGATTTATTGATGTTCAGCAGAGATGGCAACAATGTTCTAAACTTTGATGACTTTTCCTGATCACTAAATAAAAAGAGATTGTGGTACAATTCTTCTGTGGTATGATGATCTTCCAATATCCGGATCTTCTCCCGATCACTGCTGTTTTCCACATTATCAATCACTATGACCACATTATCCTCCCCTGTAGACATACAAAGTATTCATAATAACAGTTACAATCTTATTCCTCCTGTATGTACGGATCATCATCATCATTCATCATCATTATCATCATCATACTATTTGTATTCATTTACTTCCATTAGTGCCAATGTTATTGGAAGATCTATGGTGGCATTCCAAGTGTCTGTAGTCACTGAAGCTCACAATAGAGAGAGTCATAGGCTACTTTCACACTGAGCGGCAGCCATGGTCGCGGTAAAACCCCGCTAGTTTTAGCTTAGTTTTACCAGCGATAGGGCTCCGCTATGCGGGCGGGTGCGCCACGCTTTTAACCCCCCACGAGAGGTTAAAAAGGGGTTAAAAGTGCTGGCACTCAGCGCTACCGAGGCGGTGTGCAGCCGCTTCTCAAGTGTCTTGCCATGCATTTCAATGTCAAGGGTGGTATTTTACCGCTCCCCTCACTGCCCCAAAGATGCTGCTTGCAGGACTTTTTGTAACGTTCTGCAAGCGCACCGCCCCAGTGTGAGAGCACTCAGGGCTTTCACGTTGGGGTGGATTGGGGGGGGGGGACTTTTGAGGCTAAATAGTGTCTGTAAAACACTTCAGTGTGAAAGTAGCCATACGGAGACATTATGAAGTTGTATTGACAATAATTTGCATATTTCCCCCCCCCCCCCACATTTTCCAGTGATAGGGATCTAGTATTTTCCAATCTCTCTTTTTTCCCTCCTATGTGATCTGTAGGGAACAGTGGACTGAAGTCATCCTTTATATTTCTCCTAGTAAGGTTTCCTAAACACAGATTCTTATTTCTTCTGCCTGATTCTATTGTCTGTTAACAGAGGGTTATCACTATGCATAATGAATTACAGTTTTAAACCCAATAGCAAGCATGTATTATATTTTAATGTTTACAATAACAATTCTTAGATGTGATGACTTCATTAGTTTTCTAATTTAGGCTTTATTTACTTTATTTTCACCTGGTGATCTTGTCAGTGAGTCTTTTTTTTTTTTTTTTTTTTTAAGTTTCAATCTTTTATTAAGGGTTTTTAGATTACATAAATAACAGTAGCTTTGGTAAATACCATAATGCCCCTTTCACGCGCACGGATAGTTCGGGTCCGCCTGTCATTTTTACAGGCGGACCCGAACGAACGCTCCATTGTCATCTATGGATCAGCGATGACATGTCCGCTGACATCCATTTCACTCCGATGCGCTAAACACAGATGGATGGAAACCCTATTTTCCATCCGTCTGGTGGATCGGATTGGATGAACACGGACAGACGGTATGTGTTCATTCGATCCCCCATAGAGTAGAGCTGAGCTCTGACAGGTCCATTTCTGCATGGAGTGCAGAGACTGTCCTGTCATCAGCCGGCTCAATGGGGATCAACGGATGGATCCCCGCTGAGCAGCGGAGCCCGTCAAAATAGGCTCCGCTCATGTGAAAGGACCCCAAGTGTGGCATCTTATAGAAAACAGTGTAATGTAAGACCATACACAAACAGAACAGTAACAAAGAAACAATGCAACAGAAAGGGAAATATGACACATTTGAAAACAGACATATTCTGTAGTGTAAAGTAGTATTCAGCACTAATAGTATTCATCTTTCAACTGTAGCACCCTCATAGTTTGGGTACTACTGAGTGCATATAATTTTGGCTCTCTCTGCCTAACAGGAGAGCTGACAGGTAAATTTCTATGCTGTCTGCTTACCAGAGAGCCTGGATTTGAGTAAGGTCTGCTCAGTGTGCTCTGCTGCTGATTCATCTGGTCTGGAGATGTTTTACCCTGTCCAGTAGTATGGGTCCCTATTGGACAGAGGAAGAAAACATCAGCAAGTGGCAGCAGGTGTATTTGGAGGTGGTTCTGACCAACTAGTAGGGGAGTGACCCCCACTGCATCTTGGGAGAACACCTTCATATAAAAAGGAGCACATGGGATAAAGGTTAGGAGTTCCAGCCCACCCAAGCCTGAGGGGTGAGGCGTATGTGTTCAGCTCCTGGCTGCTAGGCTTGAGGCCTACCCAGGAGGCTGGGGATGCTGGGCCTAGTCGAGGCCTAGCTGAGGCCTAGTCGGGGCCTATCTGGATATTGAAGCTGCAACCCACAGTTCTTTGAAAGCTGACAGAGAGATGATGTCCTTGGATTCGATCTGATACTGCAAAGTGTCGCTTGGAGGTTGGCAGAGAAAGAGCTACCGACTGTCCCAGGACATGGTGTGAGTACAGATCTGTGAGAGAATCCCTGAGACTGTGTGCTAGAATTTCCCCTGCCCTCATATCAGCTTTATTGGGTGTGCCAACTAGAAAGGAGACACTGCTGAGTGTCTTTAAGAACAGAGTCCAGCTTCTGTCCTTACTGCTTAACAAGGGACCTGTTCTGCTAGAATCAGCCTGCCATAAACTGCCTTTGGTAGTCTGCTACACTGAGTTAGAAAGGAGACACTGGCTGGTGTCTTGAAGAAACAAAGTCCGGCATGTCCTTTGTTGCTTAAAGATGGACTTGTTTCAGTGGAGTCAGTCTGCTGTGTGAAGCCACTGACCGCCTGCTATACAGAGCCTAGGGAGAAGTTGTCCTCAGTTACAGTCAGCTACTTGGAGAATCTCACACCTATCCTTCTCCTATCCAAGTTCACCAATAAAGCATTGAAAATTCATCCCCTACACTGGTCATTGGAAACGAGCAGGATTGTGTGTGCACCTGGCTGTGTGAGAATACCATAGTAACTGGCTGCAGAATATTTAGAGGGAGGCTCGGGAACAAATACAAATTCCATTAGCAGCTCCTTCAGGGGTACCACTACATGTGGGGGCTCGCCAGTCCGGGATTATCCCCTAAATCTATCGCAGCAATGGATGTCACTCGAAATGGCCAGATAAAGTGTTTGAATAATTGCCATATTGTCATGTCTTGCTGTGTGGATTGGGGGACCGCAATCGAAGAGAAAGTGTCCTGTGCTAATGTCTGCTCTACAGTGTTAATTGCAACCATTTTGTCAGAAAGTAGAGAAGGCAAAGTTTATTCAAGAGTTAAAATGGCGGCCGCAGAGGGCCGTGTGCGCACGTGTACTGTGCGAGTGAATGTTTGCATTACAGTCACTAATAATAGGACACTTGCAGGCCACAATGGTGAAGTCTGTGATCTGGGGCTCCGGAGAAGGAGTGCTGTCTGCATGTCTGCTATGCTTGACGCTGTCTGCTTTACAGTAGCACCTATCAATGTCAGGCGGTGGTTGAGCAATAGCAGTGAAGGAGTTAACTCGCAGCGCGGGAAAGAGCACGCGGAAGAGACCCACCCGAGGGGTGGGGTTGCCACCAAGCAGTCAGTCAGTCTGGCATGGGCGGAGTTGCCGCCCACCATCAGCCAATCCGGAGCGAGAAGGAAAGACCTGACATCACTTCTGCCTCCAGGTGTAGCCGAGAAGAAGCCGCGTGTGCTGAGCAGTAAGATGGCGGAGATCAGAGTTACTGCACGTGGTGCAGAGCCAGAGAAAATGACTGAGTGGAAGAGCCGCAGAGTGACCGACACCGGAGAGATTGATGCCTAAGGGAAGCCTGGCACTATGCAACACCAAAGACAAAGAGCACCTAGGACTGGCATGTGGCAGATGCCTACAGGTGACAGTAAAATTGTGTGCCTGGGGTCAGTGCAGTCATTGCGGGGAGATGCTGCTGCAGTTAGAGTCCAGTGATTGCCAACCGAAGATCTTGCAAATCACTTGGGAGACAGGCTGTACTACCGAAGTGACCATGCCTATTCCTATTGCTCCTGGGGGAGACAGACGTGCTCTGCTGGCGCCACTGGAACCGGGGCCGGTGGTATACCCACACCACGGTCTGCCAAACCCAGGAAACATATGTTTCTACAGTACAGCAAGTACGGCAGCCATCATTACCCATAGCCATTCCTGCAGCCCATGTGCCGGCTATTAAAGCGGCAGAAGGAACCCACCTAAGCCTGAGAGCAGATTTCACCAGTCCCTTTTGTGAAGCATTTGCTAATAGAGCTCCTGACCTGTCCCCTCCTCGCACCTATGCTCGGGCTCGAGCGCAAAATGATGCCTACACCCTTCTCATCAAGAAGGAAATAACTGTCTATGTCCCAGCAGGAAAGGGTGATAGGCAGAAGTTACCGAAGTTCTCCCGCTTCTAGCGACTGTTACAATGCAAGGTTGCCCTCGAGTATGGGTATGACTACCCCTATGCTCCCCAAGAGATAATGCAAGAGATTGAGGCCAAACATGACATGTGGTATAATGAAGCTGTGCGGGAGTTTATGTTCATTCCACAGCCCTACAGGAATAAAACCAAGCCGGCTTTATGGAAGGAGTTTTTGACTGTCTGGGAGAGCTGGAATTTCGGAAGGTCAATCCACATCGATAAAGTGGTTGTAAAGAGGCCAAAGAAAAAGGATAGTGAGTGGTCCTGCAACATCTGGGGTCCCAATGGAGGGATGGTCCAGATTCCCCACCCAGATTTTTACCTCTGAACCACATTCCAGCATTTGTTTGTTTGCTCAAGACACAAGCCTCAAGAGATGACCAGCTGAGAGTTATCCTATACAGTTGAAGATTTCAAGTTAAAGTTGTTGCCGGGGGCAATCCCCCAATTCCCAATCCCCATTCCCTTCTATCCTTGCAAAACCAAGAAGGAGGTATCTGAGATTTGTCCTACAACTAGGAGAAAAGGAACTTCTGCCAGAGAGGACTTCTACTTTAAGTGGACACTTTGTGAAGAGTTCTTAACCACTTCCCGCCCAGCCTATTAAGAAATGACGGCGGGGCGGGTGGTTCATTATCCTGATCGGACGTCTATTGATGTCCTCAGGATAATCCGCGATCGAACGCCCCCGGGGGCGCGCATCGCGGCGATCGGCGGTGTCGTAGGTCAGTGTGATCCACCGCATTACTGACCGAGGTAAAAAGCTTCCGTGGAAGCCTTTTACCATGTGATCAGCCGTGACCAATCACGGCTGATCACAGTGTAAATAGGAAGAGCCGTTTATAGAATTTTCCTCTGCTCAGGTCTGCAGACCTGAGCAGCGGAGAGCCGATTGGCTGCTCGCCTGATGGGGAGGGCTGCGCTGAACATTTATCAGTGCAGCCCCCCTCAGGATCACCCCACTGGACCACCAGGGAACCTATCCAGGACCACCAGGGAGCCCCCCCAGACACCACGAGGAGGCCACCCAGGATCACCAGGGAGGAAACATGGAGGCTGCCCAGGACCACCAGGGAGCCCCCACTAAACCACCAGGTAAGGGCAATATAGTGCACTGTAGGAATGGCACTGTGCCCATATATGATGTCTGCCAGTGCCATCCCTAACAGTGCTGTATGTACCAGTGCCACCTATCAGTGAGCACCTGTGCCACCTAAAAGTGCCACCTATCAGTGCCCAGCAGTGCCACCTATCAGTGCCCATCAGTGCCCAGTGCCACCTATCAGTGCCGCCTATGAGTGTCCATCAGTCCCGCCTATCGCAGGCTTGTTTCACTGGAGTCAGTCTGCTGTGTGAAGCCACTGACCGCCTGCTATACAGAGCCTAGGGAGAATGTGTCCTCAGTTACAGTCAGTTAACTTGGAGTATCCCATACCTATTCTTCTCCTATCCAAGCTCAAAAATAAAGCATTGAAAATTCATCCTCTAGACTGGTCATTGGAAATTAGCAGGATTGTGTGTGCACCTGGCTTTGTGAGAATACCATAGTAACTGGCTGCAGAATATTCAGAGGAAGGCTAGGGAACAAATACACATTTCATTAGCAGCTCCTTCGGGGGTACCGCTACACAACCTACAAACAATGTATGTGTTATCCAAAGTTTCCAAGATGCCATGAATGAGGATGAATTGCCATTCTTTAACCCTTTCACTGCCAGGTCCGTACGGACCTACAGAAGCGCCCACAGATGGCCAAGTCCGTGCACCATACAGACCTAATTTCTCCCTCTCCTATAAGCTTATGGTCACTTCAATGACCATAAGCTTATATCAGAATTGTTCAGCAGACTGCTGAACAATTCTATAACTCTGATCAGTGGACTACAATCCGCTGATCAAAGTTATTTACCCTAAAAGTAACCCCCCCATGCCGCCGCTTCCATGTCCCCTGCCTCTTTACCTCCCGCTGCTCCCTTTCACCTAAAACTGCCCCACACTCTCCTTTCCTATCCTCTTCACCCCCTTC
>BLSH010165787.1:141912-158523 GCA_018402905.1 Glandirana rugosa
CCCCCCCCCCCCCCCACAAACCCGATCCCTGCAGCTACCATCATTAGCCGGCATCCCTCCTCTTCTACTGGCTTCAGACGCTGCATGGGGCTTGGGGGAGGGCACACCTGGACCAGTCATATCACCCCCCATACTGGCCACCGCACCCCCGATCCATTGCCGCTCCAAGCAGCATCCCTCTTTCCCCTCCTGCAGCCTGCAGCTTCTTCCTGCACTGAGCTGACAGGCTGGGGATCGTGGGGGGCTTGGGGGGGCTTGGTAAACACGATGATCGCTGCTACATGTCCCACTGACAGCTGATCATAGTAAACCACGAGTGTTACTATGTATCAGTCTGTCATTTTATGAATGAATGGAATCTGTATACAGATTGCTCAAAATTCCTAAAGTGCTGCAGAGAAAAGGGAATATCTTCAGTCCCTTTCTCTATGTCAAAATAAAAGATATCGGGGTCTGTTTAGATATCTCACCAAAGACCCTCCCCCACCTCCCAAAAAATAAAATAAATAATTGGAAAAATGTAAAAAGAAAAACAAGAAAATAATCCACAAACATATTAAGACCCCCCAGGTCTGCCCGCACTCACCCCTCCAAGGTGATGCCCCCCCCGACACTCACCCCCTCCATGACTTTCTCAGCTTCTCCTGAGGAATATTAATTGTGGGTGGGTTCAGGGTGCAACCTTTTTCAAGCCAATTAAAGCCTCAGGCTCTAATCATGTGGCTTAAAAAAAAATTCTGTCTGCTGATCTCCGCTGAGCAGGCGGATGACAGGTCTGTGTCTGCTCTGCATCAGCAGCCCTCTGTTCTCTATGGGGCAGTCAGATGGAAACGGACCACCTGTCCATTTCCATCCGATACTAAAACGGACAGGCAGACCCGATCGGTCTGCTTGTGTGAAAGGGGCCTAACATCCATGTAGGTCCTGTTGCATGTCCCTGAGCTCACACTGTCTGCATTCGGAATCCTGTACCCACACCCATGCTGATGTCAGATCGGGAACAGCAGCTATGCCTGTGCAACCATTGCATTCCAATTGACATAAATGGGACTGCCTGTACGAGGATGCATGGAACACCCGTGCATCCCTGTGCGCGAAAACGTGGCCCTCCATGGGCATACACTTTAGTATGCCACATGTGAATGATGCTTTTGTAGTGATTTAGCAGGAATTTTGTAAGTTATGTTGTGTTTATGTGCACTATCAAGCCTCATACACACGGTGCGACGGTCGTACGACCGGACATCAAAATCATATGTTGGCTGTTGTGTCTCGCATACTGACATGCACTAAGCATTCGTACGACCAAGCCTAACGTGGTGACGTGTTACGAGGAAGTTCAGGTGAATGTGATTTGTGAATTAGGAATGTAGGTTTACACAAATGGACACGGGCGTTCCTGACTTCTGAGCATGCATGTTTTGCACGTACAACTTGTTGGACCAACTTCTCTGTACACACGATACAACAGTCGTACGGCCGATTGTTGTACAACAAAAGTTTTCTAGTTTGCGCATCCAACTTCTGCTGTACGGCCGTCGCACGTTGGCTGTTCTAATCGCGCGTACTAACGGATGGATGATCGTACAACAAGCTGTTGTACAACCGTTTTTGTACGACCATCGTACCATGCGTACGAGGCTTAACCACTTGCCGACCGCAGTCTGACGGCGACAAAGTGGCTCGATATTGCAAACAGCCGTCATATGACGGCGGCTGCGATATCCCTCACTGTGAGCACGCGCTCACTGTGTTGGGGGGGGCAGGGAGCGGGTAGGGCGGACTAGATTGCCGCTGGCTACCTGCGATGGCCCCCCCGCAGTGAAAGAACAGAGGTCTAAGTGGTGTAAGTAAACACGGATCTCCGTTCTGTTAGATGGGGAAGGGCTGTGATCACAGGCTTCCTATATATGGAAGCCGTGATCACTCCCTTCCCCCAGCCAGAACAGCCCACATACAGTTAGAACACACTGAGGGAACACAGTTAACCCTTAGAGAACCCCCTCCAGGTTAACCCCTTCACTGCCAATGGCATTTACACAGTAATCAGTGCATTTTATAGCACTGATCGCTGAATAAATGCCAATGGTCCCAAAAAAGTGTCAAAATGGTCCGACATGTCCGTTGCAATATCGCAGTACCGCTAAAAATCGCAGATTGCCGCCATTACTAGTAAAAAATAAAAAAAAATAAAAACCTCAGAAATGAATTCTCATCATCCGTAAACGCGGCAACTTTTGCGCAAACCAATCAATAAACGCCGATTGCTATTTTTTTTTACCAAAAATTTGAGGAAGAATATAAATCGGCCAAAACCAATGGAAAAAAATGTTTTTTTATATATTTTTTTTGGATTTGTATTTTAGCAAAAAGTAAGAAATTTGGGTTTTTTACAAAATTGTCGCTCTTCTTTTGTTTATAGCGGCGATCAGAAATGACGCAGAGGGGATGAAATACCACCAAAAGAAAGCTCTATTTGTGGGAAAAAAGGACGCAAATTTTATTTGGGTACAACATCGCACAACCGCGCAATTGTCAGTTAAAGCGGCACGCACCGCAAAAAGTGCTCTGGTCCTAAAGTGGGAAATCCTTCCTGGGGCTGAAGTGGTTAAATGATTTTAGTGTATTTTTTGTGAAAATAGTGATATGAGGAACATTTGAGCAATTATTACAGGGCCTAAAAAATCAGTAGCACTTTTTTTTTATTCTGCAGGTCATGTGCTTTCAGAATGTCTAGTTTGAGGGGTCTTTTCAAATCCTGAAAGCTGTAAGTGAAGAATGGTAAAATGTACAAATATTTGTTATTTATTAACTCAATACAGTTTTATCGTTTATATTTACTAGGAATTTAGCAGGAATTGCTTTCAGAAAATATATGGTTTGGGGGTCTTTCAAAAATTCTGAAAGCTGGGGGGTGGAGCCGGATGTCCTGGTGAGAGGATGCACAGGAGGAGAGCTCCGGCTTCATAGCTCAGAATCCTGCTTCATCCTGTCAATATTTGGGAAATCTTTCCTACCATCCTTATGCTGTCCAAGCGCCAATCGACAAAGAAGCAGCCGCTAAAGACTCAGAGAGCACCATTGGGAGCGGGCCTGGCGGACACCTTGACCTCTCCCACGCGCTCGGCGGCCTTCTTTCACGGCCTTATGGATCTCCTGCAAGTGCACATGATGGATCTGGATCTGTTACCGGCTATCCCATCCACCTCGTCCACAGACCACAGGGGAGAGCCTGAGATCCTGGGGGCCCCTAATAAGACAACAACGGACACTATCCTGGCGGCCATTGAAGCTAGCAAAGCCTCAGTAATGGGCCGCATCGACACTCTAGCCCTAGAATGCGGTTTGATCAAGGCTGACATGGATAAATTCAGGGGCCGTATATCAGAAGCTGAATCCAGGCTGGTAGCTGTGGAGGAGGATGCCACGGAGTCGGCCCGCGCCATAATGTATCTGCAGCGTACGGTAAAGGCGCTTACCGATCGCTCAGAAGACGCCGAAAACCGGCTCCGCCGGAACAACATAAGGGTGGTCGGCTTGCCTGAAGGGACCGAGGGAGAACACCCGCCCACATTTGCGGAGGCATTTTTCAAGCAGCTCCTTACCATAGACCACCTCTCTCAAGCATATATTGTGGAAAGAGCGTATTGCGTGCCGACCAGGCCCAAGAGGACCAGAGCCCCACTGTGCCCATTTCTGGTAAAGTTCCTGAATTACCACGACAGAGATCATATTTTGACCACTGCCAGACATAATCCATGATCTAAAATATGAAAATGCCATCATTCATCTCTTCCCGGATGTCTCCCCTGAAATTCAACGATGCAGACGTTCTTTCCTGGATGTAAAGAAGAGGCTCAGGGAGAAGGGGTGCACTTACAGTATGCTGTGCCCCAGCAAACGTCGGTGGTACTCCATGGCACAGTAAATTTTTTTACAGATCGTGCAGAGGCATCAGAGTGGCTGCACTCGTTGGGATGATTCTCCTGCAAGCAAGTATTGTTGTTATACCTTTTGTTCCTTATCAAGAGTTTTGAATTTGTTAAACAACTATTGATTTTCCATCTGGCTGAGGCCAGTTCTCCCTATGGTTAAAATAATGCTTTATTACAGGCATGATATATGAAGCTGGAGGAGGACTGTGGTATTTAGTATTTAGTGTTTGGGACTTGAACACAGCTCACCCACCCCCCGTGTTCTGACTGTTGGGTTTTCTTCAGGGTTATAAAACTTAACCAGCACTGCCAGTGTTTAGGCTGGTTGATAATCAGAGTTGTGTTTTCAGTAGTCCAAATGGCTACTGGGACTGGTTTTCAAACTTTTTTCCTTTTTTTTCCCCTACCGTTCATCTGAATTTTCCATAAGTTCTTGTTTTTCTCCTATCGTTCACTGACAGACGCAGCTCATCATGACGCGTGCGTTTATGCTTGTCCCACTAGGAGTTAACTAGGTAAGGAAAAGAAACAGCTGCCCCCTCCCATGGGGGCCATCCTCTCTTCCTACATAAACCCCCTCATAGCATAGCTCTTCAGTTCTTATGCCTAGTTTGCAAGGAGTTGACCTGGCTTCCCTTTAGGGGAATTTGTGCTCCTGTTTGTGACCATTTTTTATTTTATGTTTTCTTTTATTTGACTTCTATCAAGACATTGATCTGCTATCAAGAAGCCGGTCAGGGCATAGAGGGTCCTTGGGCCCTGTACTTTCCATGACCTGGCCAACCGATGCGAGCCAGTCCCGACGTATGGGGACCCGCCGCATTGTGCCCGTACCGTGCGGGCAGCCTGGGGTGACCCCCCTTGCACCCAGCCCCGGATGCAGTTCGGCAAGGGCGATTTTCTGGCCTGCAGCATACCGCCCAAGAGGGGGCGGAAGGTCTGCGACTGGGTGGCTACCCACGGCGCTCGGAGTGGTGAGTGAGAGTTCCTGCCTTTCCCCCCTTTTTAGGGGTGAAAAGGGGGGCCGATGACCACACAAAAAAAAAAAAATTATTTCTGGGTAGCCTCTGGTGGGATGCGTGGAGCTCCCGTTCACCCCCCCCCCCCCGCACCGCACCAATCGTCTAGGCCGTTTGTTTAGTTTTTTCGCCTCCAGTTTGCCGTAGCCGTGGACATTTTGGGCCTATGGGGATTTCCCTCTAGCGCTCAGAGTGGCCGTTTGCGGTACTGCACGTTCCCTGAAGGTGTCATTTGGCCTCTAGTGTTTAACGGCGGCCATTTTGACTGCATACCTCTGTAATACACGTGTCTGCAGCGTTTTTTCCTTCTCTGTGGAACGGTGATCTGGCGGCACGGCTCTTCTGAGGCAGCGGAACAGCAAGTATAGCTGGGCTCCCTGTGGGTGCTGGTGGCAGTGGGTGCAGTCCTCCTGGTTTTCCTGGTGCACTGTGGGCGGCGGTGTGCGGCAGTGTGGGGGTGCCTCATTCTCCTTAGTCCCCTGTGTGTCACTAAGAGTGTTTTTCTGGGGGAAGACGATGGCAGATTACACTGCTGACCCTGCTGAGGAGCACGAGCCTCTGATGAAGTCTGTATGACGAAACGCGTTAGGCAGGGCTACAGAGCATCACACGCCAGTCCGGCAGAGCAACCTTTTGATGTGAACACGCTGAAGTCTGACTTTCTCAAGAGTGAGTACGCACTATATACCGCTGTTGTTATACCTTTCGTTTTTACATTACGGATTACCTGTGATTACATGTGGATATCTGGCATATTGAAACACTGGGGCCGCCGGCCGTGGATGTAGGAACCGGGATACCTAGGCAAACCGAGAGCTTTCTACTTTGCAACTGGTGAGTGGGATGTATGTGCTAGGGAGGGGAGCACCTTGATGACCAACTCCCTCACTATCACGGATAATCCCCTCTCACATAGGATCAGTACAGCAACCATTACACATGGGTTTTATATACCTTGCACACTCAGTTGATGTACTTTTTTGAGGACTTATAACATTGATCTTTTGATGACTTTGTAACAGGTCACTGCAGGCAGCGCCATACCCACTTACACACCCCCTCTTTTTTGTATTCTTGAACAGCTTTTGGCTGCTCGAGTGGGGGCAGCAGCCTGATTCAGATATTTACCAATTTGCAGGTCCATACACATCTTATTTTTTCACTTTACTTTACCTTTTATTTTCACTAAAATTACAGTACTAGCACATCATTGTTCATACTAGCACATTTTTTTTTTTTTTAAATTCTTTCTTTCACGATTCTGTGAAACACATAGCAGTGCCACACCACCCTAAAAAAAATGTTTTCACCTGCTGAGGAGGCAACAGCAGTGGCGCAATCTGCGCAAGGGGCATTTTTGGACCAGCTGCGGCGGTCTTTAGCAAATTTCTCCCCCGGGCGGAGGTCGCCCAACAGGTCCACAAGAAGCGTCCCCCTCCTCCTCTTTATTCATCAGAGCAGGATTCTGAGCCGGAAGTGGCCTCAGGGGTCTCAGAGACCCCAGTGGACCTATCCAATGGGGAACTGGGCCCATCAGACGGCGAAGGGGATCAGGGGCGGCGGCTGCACGGGACAAAAGCGCTGGTTGCTACCATTATCGCTGGCATTCGCACTAAGCTGCATCTGGGTTAGGATGGTGAATCACAGTCTGCTGCGTATGTGTGTGGGTCCTCTAGGCCCCCAAGGTTAATTACTACAATTACTTTTTTGATCATTTTCTTTATCGTGAATGGCAGCGTCCACAGCACTCAACTTCGCTGTCAAAACGGTTCGCTGCTCGCTATTCCTTTGAGGAAAGCTTTTTGAAAAAATGGGAATCGCCTGTGGTGGACCCACTGATAGCACGCCTTAGTAAGGCGACGACCATCCATCTGGAAGGGACTCCTTCTTTTAAGGATCCTGCTGATAGAAAAACAGAGGCGCTTTTAAAGTCGCTGTTTCTGGTGGCAGGTTCCGCTGTGCGACCGGCCTTGGCGTCCGCCATGGTGGCGCAACATTTGTCCAAGTGTATGGAAGAGCCCCTGCAGGACCTGGAAGGCGGTCGCCTGATGGATGTGCCGCAGAAGGCTGAGTTTTTGCTCCAAGGTTTCAAGTACCTTTGTGATGCGGCCGTTGATTTACTGCCGATGTTATCCAGAATAACGATATTTGCCGTCATACTCAGACGGATACTTTGGTTGCATTCTTGGTCCGGTGACCACGCTTTCAAAAAAGGTCTTGCTTCCCTCCCTTTTCAGGGTGGACGTCTATTTGGTCCATGCTTGGATGAGATTATTAAGGACTTCACGGGAGGTAAGAGTACCTTCCTCCCAGAGCCCCGTAGGCGTGAGTTTCGCCGTAGACAGTGTAAGGGCAATTATAATACCTTGTATGCATTATATTTTGCCTGCGCTAATAAGCACACTTTTCAGCTCTTTTGCATAATGCATTTGAGTGCACTCGTATTAAAGCAAGTAAGACAGACACAGATCACTTTTCTCACATCGCAGCTCGCAGGGTTGTCCTTCTGAACTGCGCTTTCAGGTTTTATTTATACGGATCAAACAGGGATAACAATATTACTTGATGGCTTCACAATCAGCCAATCAGCCTCCAAGGCACAGTCACATGACATGAGCTCAATATATACACATATACTGTCAACTTGGAGCTATAGGTTTTTTCCTCCTCCATTTCTTGCCTGCAATGTAGACTTCCGTTTGTTCATAGACCAAACATGATAGATCTCAGCAATAACAATTTAATACAGATACTAAGCTAGAGCCGAAAAAGGCCTTTCTTCCTAAATAGCACCTATCAATTTAAGCGTTAAAATTTGCGTATCTATTACACTTATGATTTATTTGATTATTATAACATTAGTTTATTAGTTTTACATAGTTCTTACTTATCCTTTTTAGGAGTGTTAACTGCAACCTCCCCCCCCCCCCCCCACACCAGGGAGGATTGAGTGTGGCCTCTTGCAAACTCTTGGAACCCATGGTGAAGTTCTTATCCCTGGGTGGCAGGGGGAGATGATTTCACAGTAAGTTTATGCAGCTTTTTTATATCACATCGTTATTTTAAAATGCTCTGGATGGTTGGGACTTGTACTTAAAGATCAGTTTGCAGCATTGTAAGTGTTGAATTTTGCTATTTAACCACTTACCAACCGGAAGGTTTTGCAGCTTTAGGACCAGAACACTTTTTGCGATTCGGCGCTGCGACGCTTTAACTGACAATTGCGCGGTCGTGCAACGTTGTACTCAAACAAAATTTGCGTCCTTTTTTTTCCTACAAATAGAGCTTTCTTTTGGTGGTATTTGATCGCCTCTGCGTCATTTCTAATCGCCGCTATAAACAAAAGAAGAGCGACCATTTTGCAAAAAAAACTAATTTCTTACTTTTTGCTAAAATTCTAATCCAAAAAAAATATAAAAAAACATTTTTTCCACCGTTTTTGGCCGATTTATATTCTTCCTCATATTTGCGATAAAAAAAATCGCAATCGGCGTTTATTGATTGGTTTGCGCAAAAGTGGCCGCGTTTACGGATGATGAGAATTCATTTCTGGAGTTTTTATTTTATTTATTTTTTTTACTAGTAATGGAAGCGATCTGCGATTTTTAGCGGTAATGCGATATTGGGGCGGACATGTCGGACATTTTTGACACTTTTTGGGACCAATGACATTTATTCAGCGATCAGAAATTTAAATGTCCACTGATTACTGTATAAATGTCATTGGCAGTGAAGGGGTTAACCTGGGGGGAGAGCTAGGGGTTAACTGTGTTCCCTGGGTGAGTTCTTACTGTGGGGGGGTTGGGCTAACATGGGCATGAGAGATCTAACTGATCCCAGTGACAGGGATCAGTAGATCTCTCATGCCCCTACTAACAGAGCGGGGAACCGCCGTGTTTACATCGGCGGTTCCCCGTTCTTTCCCTGTAGCTGCTCATCGCGGCTCGCCGGCGGACATCGGGTCCGCCCAAGCCACTGGCACACTCCCCAGGAGGCCCCCTGGTGGCTGATTTACGGCGATTTGCGCAGGGCTCCCCGACTGCCGCCGTAAAAAGACGGCTCGCGGTGGGGAACCGGTTAATGAGCATTATCATTTGTATTCTGTATGATTCTAATTTTAATTATATTACTTTCTAACACTATAGAAAGGGTGATGTCTACGATCCCCCTGAGGAAGACCTAGACAATGTTGAATGGTCGAAACGCGTAGGTGACTCCATGCGGCCTATGGCTGCACAGTTTGTCATTTCCCTCCTCTGTTTGCAAATGATTGTATGCAATGTATGTCCCATTTATGTACAACCAGAGCTTTCTTTTTATACATCACTACATATACTTTTTTCTATATCCAATGTTGAGTGAAGAATAAAGAATTTTGTAAGATGTTTTTCAAATAATTTTGTTTGGATCAATTTTTTTTTTCTTATTTACTGCCATAAAACCCATAATGGGGGGTATTCTCTTAGATGAGCTCAATACAAAACCACCAACCAATGACACACTTGTTTATATTCAAACTATACAAAAGGAGAGGCGTGCATGCATGGGGGGGTTGGTCGGCCTGTATGAGAAACAGCTGTCTCCAGATGGCAATGGAAGCCATGTGGACACATGGCTTCCACTGAAACCCAAAGCACCATCTCACAAAGGACCTCCAAACAAAACACCATACATGCAAACCTGCCATTACAACAAACCGCTATCAAATACAGCTCTATGAACTATACTCCATAGCGATTATGCTACTGTTCCATTAAAGGGTAAATTATGCACGAAGGAATATAGCTGTAGATTTCTGTCACATTGATCAGATGCGACAGAAAGCTTACAGATCATTATCCTTACATAAAAGGCAATACTGATTCCATAACGCAAGTAAACCGCCGCCAAGCAGATCAATCTGTATATAATACAGGGGCCCCCCGATTGACGGTAATACACCCGCACCACAGAACGTGCATTGCACCTCAAAGATCCGGACCGGCGTTTGCTCCAGCGTTAACCGCTCCGGTCGCCTGCTGGCCGGGATGATCGGGGGGCGGGTAGCGTGTGGTTATCAAATAATGGAAGGTTTCCATTGTAAATGGCCTTTACTCAATATCGGTTAAAGCCATATTCGCTATGCACAGCGAATACTGGTAAACCGACACTGGGAGACACTGTGACAATACATAATACACATCCTAAATTTCTACAACAACAGGGGCCCCCTCCTTCGGGTCAGAAGAAGTTTTTTCGTGTCCCGGGCGCAGCAGGTAGAGGGACCTGCTCCGGTAAGGTCGCTGCAGGGGCCGGAAGATGGCAGTGGCAGCGCAAAACCAAAAAGGCGGAGGACAAGTCCTCCTCAGCCTGATGGGTTGCCCCCACCCGGGTTTTGGGTGGGGGGACGTCTTCTGGGGTTCGCAGGCCGGTGGTTGGCTCACATTTCCGACCGCTGGGTCCGGGAAGTGGTGTCCACCGGGTACAGGATAGAGTTCGACACTCTACCCCCAGACAGGTTCTTGCCCTCAAATTTAGGGCTCCCGCAGGAACGCCGGGAGGTCCTTTTTGGGGCTGTACAAGCACTCTCAGACCAGAGGGTGATCGTGCCAGTGCCCCCAGTAGAGAGGTTTCGAGGGTTCTACTCAAATCTTTTTGTGGTTCCCAAAAAAGGGGGGGTTCGGCCCGTACTGGACCTGAAGGCCCTGAACCGGTATGTCAGGGCGCGGAAATTTCGGATGGAATCTATCCGCTCGGTCATGGCCGCCCTTCATGAGGGGAATTTCTGGCGCCCCTGGACATCAGGGATGTGTACCTCCATGTACCCATTCATCCACGATATCAGTGCTTCCTGCGCTTTGCGGTGGGAGACTTCCATTTTCATTTTGTGGCACTCCCCTTTGGCCTGGCCTCGGCACCTTGAGTTTTCACAGCGACAGAGAGGCATTGCGGTAGTAGCCTACCTAGAGGACCTGCTCCTGCGAGCGGAGTCCACCTCGGCTCTGGAGGAGAATGTGGGTATCACAATGACCTCACTGCAGGACTTCGGCTGGTTACTGAACCTGCAGAAGTCGTCGGTCTCTCCATCCCGTCGCCTGGAGTATCTGGGTCTAATTCTGGACACAGAGCTGGCGAAGGTATTCCTCCTTCTGGCCAAGTTGCTGTCTCTGCAGTCGGCAGTGCGCACCCTCTTGTCGCACCGTCAGTCTTCATTACGGTTCTGTATGCAGGTGCTGGGGCTCATGGTCTCGTCGTTCGAGGCGATACCATTTGCCCAGAGTCACACTCGTCTCCTTCAGTGAGCAATTCTGGCTCGGGGGGACAGGTCCCCTCGGTCATTGGACCTTCTGATCCGTCTAATCTCCCAGACAAGGGCATCTCTGACCTGGTGGCTTTGGGACTCGGCCCTGATTCAGGGGAAGTCGTTCCTGCCCCTCCAGTGGGTGATTATCACCACGGATGCCAGTCTTTCGGGCTGGGGAGGGATCCTGGGGCTGCTGTCTGTCCAGGGCCGTTGGTCGGCACAGGAAGCTCGCCTCCCCATCAACGTTCTGGAGCTGAGAGCAATCAGATTGTGCCTTTTTCACTGGACAGTGAGATTGCAGGGTCGTCAGACTCAAATTCAATCGGACTATGCCACAGCAGTGGCGTATGTGAACCATCAGGGAGGCACAAAGAGTCCAGCAGCTGCGGCGGAGGCAGCTCTGCTTCTACGTTGGGCGGAACGTCACGTTCCGGCGATCACAGCCATTTACATTCCGGTTGTGGAGAACTGGCAGGCAGACTTTCTCAGTCGCCAGGGAGAGTCATCTCTCCACCCAGAGGTGTTCAATCAAATTTGCCGCAGATGGGGGACGCCGGACGTGGATCTCATGGCGTCTCGGTTCAATCACAAGGTGGAGACCTTTGTGCCCAGAATGAAGGATCCGTTGGCAGTGGCCACGGACGCTCTGGTGGCCCCCTGGGGCCGTTATCGTCTTCTGTACACTTTCCCTCCGATACGACTGCTTCTGCGATGGATACTCAGGATAGTGGCGGAGCGGATACCAATAATCCTGGTGGCTCCAGATTGGCCTCGGCGCACTTGGTACGCCGACGTGGTGCGAATGGTGGCAGATGCCCATTGGCGGCTCCCGCTGCGAGATGATCTTCTGTCTCAGGGACCCATCTTGCACCCTGCTTTACCCTCGCTGGCTTTGACGGCTTGGCTATTGAGTCCCAGGTGCTGAGAGACAGGGGAGTCACCGACTCCGTGATCCCTACTTTGTTGAAAGCTCGCAAGTGTACTTCTAGCAAGATTTATCACCACACCTGGAAGGCTTATATTGCTTGGTACGAGGCGGAGGGCCATAACCCTCACTCTTATGTCGTGTCCAAGGTCCTGACTTTTTTACAACAGGGCCTGAACAAAAAACTGGCTTTGAGTACTCTCAAGGGCCAGATATCGGCTCTGGCGATTCTCTTTCAGAGATCTTTAGCTTCGCACTCGTTGATTCATACCTTTGTACAAGGTGTGTGATATGTGGCGCCTCGGGTGAAGGTTCCGATGGCTCCGTGGGATCTGAATTTGGTGCTTTCTGTTCTTCAGAAACCACCTTATGAGAATATCAGGGAGATTTCTTTGTCATTGCTGTCGCAGAAGGTGGCCTTTTTAGTTGCCATCACTTCCGCCAGACGGGTGTCTGAATTAGCAGCACTATCGTGCAAGTCTCCCTACTTAGTCATACATAATGATAAGGCTGTCTTGCGACCCTCTCCTTCCTTCCGAAGGTGGTTTCTTCCTTTCACATTAATGAAGATATTGTTCTTCCTTCATTGTGCCCTCATCCATTGCACCCAAAGGAGTTTGAGTTACATGCTTTGGATGTAGTGAGGGCCTTACGAGCGTACTTGGCTGCTACAGCTTCTTTTCGAAAAGCTTATGCTTTGTTTGGCTGTCAGAGGGTCCGCGCAAAGGGTTGGTGGCCTCGTCGGCTACGATTTCTCGTTGGATCAGACAGACCGTGACCCATACATATTCTGTTCGGGGCAAGGTTCCCCCTTTTCTGGTCACGGCTCATTCTACCCGGGCTGTTAGCACTTCCTGGGCTTTCAGACACCAGGCTTCGGTGTCACTGGTGTGCAAGGCGGCCACTTGGGCCTCGGTTCACACTTTCCCTAAGTTCTATAAAGTTGATGTGTTTGCATCTTCGGATGCTGCTTTTGGCCGCAAAGTTTTACAGGTGGAAGTGTAGGGTACTGTTGTTAGCGTTTACCCACCCCTCTTTTGACACAGCTTGGGGACATCCCCACACGTCATGATGATCTGCGTCTGTCAGTGAACGATAGGAGAAAAAGGGATTTTATTAAAACTTACCGTAAAATCCTTTTCTCCGAGTTCACTGACAGACACAGCACCCACCCCTCTGTGCTCTGTTCTTGTACGGCTTGTGTATGAACTGAAGAGCTATGCTATGAGGGGGTTTATGTAGGAAGAGAGGACAGCCCCCATGGGAGGGGCCAGCTGTTTCTTTTTCCTGCCTAGTTAACTTCTAGTGGGACAAGCATAAACCCACACATCATGATGAGCTGCGTCTGTCAGTGAACTCGGAGAAAAGGATTTTACGGTAAGTTTTAATAAAATACCTTTTTTCTCCCCCCAGCAGTGCACTTTCCCTCTAGTACCATTAGATGGTGCTGTTTTGCTGCAAGCCCATGGTAAACATATGCAGGACAATCTTTTCATTATTTTAC
Source organism: Glandirana rugosa (assembly GCA_018402905.1). Classification (NCBI taxonomy): domain Eukaryota; kingdom Metazoa; phylum Chordata; class Amphibia; order Anura; family Ranidae; genus Glandirana; species Glandirana rugosa. The sequence continues at coordinate 155,579 of BLSH010165787.1, forward strand.
ATCCTGTTGAACCTGAGTGACTGTGTGAAATGGCTGATACCTTGAAAGTACTTTCTTGGAATGTGCGGGGTCTAAACTCCAGCTCAAGAGGGCTGCTGTGTTAAAATTTGTCAAGTCTCATAACCCTCATTTGATATTCCTGCAAGAGACACATCCATACCTTCCAACTTTATGAAATGGGAACGAGGGACACCTATTAGCAAAAGTATGTAGGCATAGGACACACCCCCAACACTCCCACTTAAAGGAGAATTATACAAAAAAAATATTAGTTAAACCTACAAGTGCTTTTTTTAACCACTACTATTCCTTTATACTGCCTTTTTAAATGCACAAATGCAGCAATTTAGAAATGTGATGAAAGGTTTATCATTGTAACACACTTTTTGATAGATAAAAAGTGCATTTTATATACAACTATATAGATCAGACCAAAATGAGGGACACATGAAGAACAATGAGGGACGGAGGGACATTGCTCCAAATCAGGGACAGTCCCTCAAAATCAGGGACAGTTGGGAGCCATGGAAACATCTCATGGGCAATAAGACTATGGCCTTGAAGCGAAAATGAATGCAACATACTTTCCACTCCACCTTCTCCACATATGCTAGGGGGGTTGCCATTTTAATCCATAAAAATTGACTCTGTGTTTTACATCAGATAATATCAGACCCCTCTGGTAGGTATGTTGGGGTGGTGCCTGAGTGGTGTACACACAAAATTGCCTTTGTGACTGTCTATGTACCGCCACCATTTCAGGTGGCGATTTTATACAATATTCTTGAAAGACTGGCTCCTCCGCTACCTCTAAAAATAATCATTATGGGGGATTTCAGTAATGTTTTAGATTACTCTCTTGACATGACAAACTCTTCCAGAACTCAGAACCCGAATCTTGCAGCATGGGCGGAGGCTGCGGGTTTTAAGGAGCTGTGAAGATGGAAAAATCCAGGTGTTAAGAAATTTTCATATTTGTCTCATGTTTTTCACACCCCCTCACGTATTGACCTGGCCTTTGCCAGCCCGCACCTCTTACCCCTGGTATCTGGGGTGGAGTACCAGGCGGGAGGAATCTCAGATCATACCCCCTTACAGGTTACCCTTGCTTTGTCCACCGTTGGGGGCAACCGATTCTGGCACTTGGATCTGGGCTGGGTGACTGATCACTAAACAGTCTTTCTGGGTCACAAATAAGAACACAGCTTCACACCAGATGGGACTCTTTTAAGGCGGTGATAAGGGGTGAATACATATCTGCCATTAAAGCAGCCCGACAACTAAAAAAATGGTGAGAGTGTTAGGCTCCAGGAGGAGGAACTTACTGGCGCAGCGGTTCATGCAGTGTCTCCGACCCCTGAGACCTTACAGGAACTCCGTCAGGCAAGGAGGGAAGTTAACCTCCATTTTTGTGACCTGTCATAATGTGAGTCTTGGAAAAGAGCCTTTTTGAGGCAGGGGACAAGAATGGGAAACTTATGGTAATGTTGATGGCAGAGGACTGTGCCCCCACTGTGGTCCCTTGTATTTTTGATCGGGATAATCAGCTTAGGACCTCGAAAGAGGAGGTGATGCAGACTTTCGTGGAATTCTATGAGACCTTGTACACCCCCATCCCGGCATATGACGGAGGCGACCTGGCCTCCTTCTTAGGGGAACTGGACCTCCCAGTCTTATCCGCTGAGGCTAGACAGGGGATTAGATGCTCTGTTTACATTGGAGGAGTTACAGGTAGCTATTGGTTCCTTTCCACATGGTAAATCACCGGGTCCGGACAGGCTGTCAGTGGAATGGTACCAATTCTATAGGGAGCAATTTGCTCTCCGTCTCTTGCAGTTATATAACTCATGCCTGCATGAGAAAACTCTTCCCCCTTCATTTTATGATGTCAACGTGGTCCTCCTGGCCAGGGCCGATCCTAGGGTCACAGACGCCTGGGTGCAGAAATATTTCTGGCGCCCCCACATGGGTGTGGTTATCTTGCTAACTCCTCCCCTTTACAAATGTTTCCATGGCAGCGACCTAAACACAGCGATGCCCTAAGGAGTCTGTTATTCCAATATCCTCCCACAATCTCTTAACAATAAACAATGGTCAGAGACTGCGGACATAGTACAGGAGATGGTCAGAGACAGCAGAAATGATACAGGAGATGGTCAGAGACAGCAGAAATGATACAGGAGATGGTCAGAGACTGCAGACATGATACAGGAGAAGGTCAGAGACAGCAGAAATGATATAGGAGATGGTCTGAGACTGCAAACATGATAAAGCAGATGTCAGATACTGCAGGAATGATACCCCTGATGGTCAGAGACTGATCAGTGCCACCTCATTAATGTAGCCTATCACTGCCACATCATCAATGCAGACTATCAGTGCTACGTCATCAGTGCTCATCAGTGCCACCTAATCAGTGCCACCTAATTATTGCCACCTCATCAGTGCATACCAGTACTGACTCATCAGTGCCACCTCATCAGTACCATCAGTGCCTACCAGTGCCACCTCATCAGTGCCTACCAGTGCCGCCTCATAGGTGCCACCTCATCAGTGCCTACCAGTGCCATCTCATCAGTGCCCATCAGTGCATACCAGTGCCACCTCATCAGTGCATACCAGTGTCACATCTTCAGTGCCAGCACATCAGTGTCTACCAGTGCTGTCTCATAGGTGCCACCTCATCAGTGCCTATCAGTGCCATCTCATTAGCGCCACCTCATCAGTGCCACCTCATCAGTGCATACCAGTGCCACCTCATCAGTGCATTCCAGTGTCACCTCTTCAGTGCCAGCACATCAGTGTCTACCAGTGCCGTCTCATAGGTGCCACCTCATCAGTGCCTACCAGTGCCATCTCATCAGTGCCACCCACCGTGACTACTCTACCGTGACCATCCGTGACTACTCCACCGTGGATACTCTGCCGTGACCATCTGTGACTAC
>BLSH010165787.1:183386-194745 GCA_018402905.1 Glandirana rugosa
CATTCGGTCTCTAAGGTGGAGGAGTGTTTCGCTCCGTAAACATTTACCCGGAACCGTATGTACTCAAGGTAGAGTGTAACCAACAATTCTCGACTCTATTAAAGGCCCTTTCTACCTTCCAACCCACAAAAGGTCAAGAACCGGTCCTCACTAGATTAGCGTTTCTCTCACACTCTGTGTTGTCAAACACACCCCCAACCGGTTCTCAGTTATAAGTTTGGTTCCTTCGACACCCAACATGTGTTGGAGAGCATGTCATCAACCTGCATCAGCATTCCACGTATGGTGGTCCTGCCCCAAATTGACGAGTCTCTGGAACAATGTATCAAAATTCCTATCCTCCATGTTACCCACAGCGATCCTGCTATCCCCGCAAATGCTCCTCCTTGGTTTGAATATTGACTCTTGGCCAACCCCCACACAAACTGTTGTGTCTCACACTCTCTTTGCGATTAGATCACTCCTGGCCAAGAACTGGAAAACACCCAACCTTCCATCTTTCCCGGAAATTATCTCAGCTCTTAACAACCAATGTGAGATGGAACTCATGTATGCCAAGGCCCATTTACAAATGCCTCGCTTTGTGAGGAGGTGGAATCTCTGGCTTACCCACCCCAAATGTACTCTGAAAGTCTGATTTTTTTATCGCTACACCTAAATCTACAACGACATCCGGAGCAACTGTGCTGACATTATTCTTTGAACATCACAGGCAAGACTGACTGAATACATACAGTGGATCCTTATCCACTGCCTGGGCAACCTAACGCAACGTTTCTTATCATTCCTAGTCGTTGTTTTCTGCCCCATATCCACTACTGTTTTTCAGTTTACTAATATGCTGTACTCTGGGCCTCCCGCACGATGCGGTCTCCGCAATGGTTTGTTGAGCCGCTGTACACTTACTGACACAGTGTGTTCCCTCTGGGGTGTCGGTGATGAGTGGTGCAACTCGGGCCGCACCGTGTGACGGGCTTTTGGTACCCATGTTTGAATTTTTTTTTTTTTTTTTGGTCAATGATCAGTCATGTTACTGTAAGTGCAACTGGCAGTAATTACTTATGTACAGCCCTTACTGTGCTTTAATGTTGTACGTTTCATCTTCTTGTGTATCTGTGGAAAACTTAATAAAAGTTTATTGGAAAAGAAGATAAATGCAATCAAGATGAGGAGACAGACTTTCTGCCTATCAGGTGTTATGCCCTATACCCAATGTTACTATTCTGTTTTAATCTGTTGTTTGAGCAGTTAATGCCTCCAGCATCGCTTCACAAGAAAAACACAGACCACTTACTCTGTGAAGGTCATACAATGATTTAGCATTGTCCTCTTAAAACCTCTGTAAATCATCTCTTGTTTTCAATATGTTTTAATTATAGACATGCACTGCTATTAGGCAAGTGTTCATGATACTGTGAAATTTTCTCCTAGAATTTACATTTTTATGATCACACTCCAGTTAAAGTAAAATTGTTAGAAAAGAAAATAAAGAGACTGCCATTGCTTACCTTACAGTCTAAAAAAAAAAAGACTTTTTCCCTCCCTCCTTGTCATTATGTAGCCCCTCCTACTCTCCCCTTGTTAGGAGGCATGTTGTGTAAATTTTCCTATACTCACCGCACTGCTTCTTAACACTGTGAGACAGGGCCAATCCTAGGGTCACAGGCGCCTCGGTGCAGAAATATTTCTGGCGCCCCCACATGGGCCTGGTTATCTAACTCCTCCCCTTTACAAATGTTTCTATGGCAATGACTCAAACATAGATGGTCCCCTAAGGAGTCTTCATTGCCCTGGTTTCTTAAAAATAAACAAAATACAGGAAAAGAATACTCTAATGAGACCTTGGTGGGGGGGGGGGGGGGTGTCTCTGATGGGCACAGTACAAGAGATGGTCATAGATTGCAGTCATGATACAGGAGAAGGTCAGAGACTGCATACATGATACAAGAGAAGGTCAGAGACTGCAGACATGTTACAAGAGATGGTCAGAGACTGCAGAAATGAAACAAGAGATCAATGCATCAAATGCAGCCCACAAGTGCCCATCAAATGCAGCCTCATCAATGCCCATCATATGCAGCCTCATCAGTGCCCACCAATTGCAGCCTACCAGTGCTCACCAATTGCAGCCTACCAATGCCCACCAAGTACAGCCTACTAGTGCCCACCAATTGCAGCCTACCAGTGCCCACCAAGTGCAGACTACCAGGGCCCACTAAATGCAGCTCATCAGTGCCCATCAAATGCAGCTTATAAGTACCCATCAATTGTAGCTCATCAGTGCACACCAATTGCAGCCTACCAATGCCCATCAAATGCAGCTTATCAGTGCCCATCAAATGCAGCCTACCAGTGCCCATCAAATGCAGCCTACCAGTGCCCACCAAATGCAGCTTTATCAGTGCCCACCAAATGCAGCTTTATCAGTGCCCACCAAATGCAGCCTTATCAGTGCCCACCAAATGCAGCCTACCAGTGCCCACCAAATGCAGCTTACGAGTGCAATGCCCATCAAATGCAGCCTAACAGTGCCCACCAATTGCAGCCTGCAAGTGCCCACCAAATGCAGCCTTATCAGTGCCCATCAAATGCAGCCTACCAGTGCCCATCAAATCCAGCCTACCAGTGCCCACCAATTGCAGCCTGCAAGTGCCCACCAAATGCAGCCTTATCAGTGCCCACCAATTGCAACCTGCCAGGTCAGTGCCCATCAAATGCAGCCTACCAGTGCCCACCAAATGCAGCTTATCAGTGCCCACCAAATGCAGCTTTATCAGTGCCCACCAAATGCAGCCTTATCAGTGCCCACCAAATGCAGCCTACCAGTGCCCACCAAATGCAGCTTACGAGTGCAATGCCCATCAAATGCAGCCTAACAGTGCCCACCAATTGCAGCCTGCAAGTGCCCACCAAATGCAGCCTTATCAGTGCCCATCAAATGCAGCCTACCAGTGCCCATCAAATCCAGCCTACCAGTGCCCACCAATTGCAGCCTGCAAGTGCCCACCAAATGCAGCCTGCAAGTGCCCACCAATTGCAACCTGCCAGGTCAGTGTCCATCAAATGCAGCTTACCAGTGCACACCAAATGCAGCCTACGAGTGCAATGCCCATCAAATGCAGCCTGCTAGTGCCCACCAAATGCAGCCTTATCAGTGCCCATCAAATGCAGCCTACCAGTGCCCACCAAATGCAGCTTATCAGTGCCCATCAAAGGCAGCCTACCAGTGCCCACCAATTGCAGCCTGCAAGTGCCCACCAAATGCAGCCTTATCAATGCCCATCAAATGCAGCCTCCCAGTGCCCACCAAATGCAGCTTATCAGTGCCCATCAAATGCAGCCTACCAGTGCCCATCAAATGCAGCCTACCAGTGCCCCCCAATTGCAGCCTGCAAGTGCCCACCAAATGCAGCCTTATCAGTGCCCACCAATTGCAACCTGCCAGTGCAGTGTCCATCAAATGCAGCCTACCAGTGCCCACCAAATGCAGCTTATGAGTGCAATGCCCATCAAATGCAGCCTACCAATGCCCACCAATTGCAGCCTGCAAGTGCCCACCAAATGCAGCCTTATCAGTGCCCATCAAATGCAGCCTACCAGTGCCCACCAAATGCAGCTTATCAGTGCCCATAAAATGCAGCCTACCAGTGCCCACCAATTGCAGCCTGCAAGTGCCCACCAAATGCAGTCTTATCAGTGCCCACCAATTGCAACCTGCCAGTGCAGTGTCCATCAAATGCAGCCTACCAGTGCCCACCAATTGCAGCCTACCAGTGCCCACCAATTGCAGCCTACCAGTGCTCATCAAATGCAGCCTACCAGTGCCCACCAATTGCAGCCTACCAGTGCTCATCAAATGCAGCCTACCAGTGCCCACCAATTGCAGCCTACCAGTGCCCACCAATTGCATCCTACCAGTGCCCAACAATTGCAGCCTACCAATGCCCACCAGAGGCAGATCATCAGTGCCCACCAAGTGCAGCTTATCAGTGCCCACCAATTGCAGCCTACCAGTGCCCAACATTTGCAGATTACCAGTACCACTGGGTAACAGAGCGGTGACGATCTCTTGCTGTCACAGCTTGGATTTGAATCTCCCGGGCGGCCACTGTAACAAAGTCCCGCCTCCTAGACCGGGTCACGGCTCCTATGATACACATCACACAGATTCAATTTCACTGCATTGGATCAGTGTTCTGACTATGGATAATGTTTTGACCAAGCCATGGGACTCTTGTTGAATTGTTGGGTTTGCATGTTTTCTTATATTGGGTTTCGGACCAACTGCTTACAATTACTTGGGCTTATCATTTAATATTTATTGTTGTTTGGGTTATAAAATCTAAAGATTTCGGACGGGGAGTGTCATGTTGTGTTGCATTTGATATGAATGTATGTATATTTGTATTTGTATTGGGCTGGTGATTTTCTCTGTCAAGACAGTTTTCAGTTTTCACAGAGGTGGAAGTTGAGTTTGTTAGAGGATGCTGTTGGATACAATGGAAATGTAGATACCATTGTTGTAGGACAGTTTAAGTCTATAGCGATGTCTGTTAGTCGGTCGTTATGGTAAACAACCTGAGCTATATAAAGGTTCCCAGGCATAAGCAGGACGGGACTCTTATCATGCCTTAGACACCAAGGACCATTTGCAACCAGCCAAGACGCTTTCACCTGATCAACCAGCAACTGCTATAGAAGCTTTGGGGTCCTCATTGCCAATGGAGATGACGTAGACACAGTAACCTGAGTTAAAGCGGAGTTCCACCCAAAAGTGGAACTTCTGCTTTAAGAGAGGATGACCCCCTGACATGCCATTATTGGCATGTCATTTTTTTTGGGGGGGGCGTGGACTCTGTTTACACAGGGTCCCAGGTCCACTTCCTCTCCAGGCCCAGAGGAGCCGGAAGGATGTTCATCTACCCCCCTCCCTCTCAGCGATCTTCTGGGACACGTCACAGATCCCAGAAGATATGCCGAGCCATTCACAAGCCACAGCGTGACTCACGCATGCGCAGTGAGCGCCCGGCTTTGAAGCCAAAGCTGGGTGCCCACACTTGTGATGCCGGCACCACCAAGGGGAGGGGGAGACTAGCGAGCACTCGGGCGGCCGCATCGCTGGAACGAGGGACAGGTGAGTGGCCCATTGTTAAAAGTCAGCAGCTACACTTTTGGTAGCTGCTGACTTTTAACAGGGTGGAACTACACTTTTAAGCATATTCTACTTTATAGACCATAGGCTGTTAATTTGCTATAGATATCTGTCAGTCTTGATTAGTATTCCTAATATTGTAGTAGTTATGTATGTACAACATTTTTGTTCAGTAAAAGCTAATTTATACACTGCACAGGTCTGAGCTTATTTGCTTATGCTGCAAAGTAACCTTCCTAGATAGACGCAAGCAAAACAATTGGGCTTGCCCGAGATCTGCGCTAAAGTTCCACTGAAGCAGACCTGTTTTTCCATGGTGTGTTGTGTAGCTTGTGCAAGGCAAACATGCTGAGTAAATTTTTTAGGAAAAGCAAGGCTGCAGATGGTCCTGGTGGCCAGAAGGAAGTGTGCAGTTTACCTATCTGGGCCAGAGATAATGAGTGGGAGCCTCTTGCTAAAGAATTTGTAAAGTAAGCTTCTCTCTTGAATAAGACTTGGGGTGATAAAGTCTCAGATCATTTTGTAGATTTTAGCCTTAAGGGGTTGGATTTAAGCAAAAAAGAAAAGAGGACAGTGTCTGCAGTGGGTTGGTATTTTCTTCATGCTCTCTATCCTGAATCACAAAGGAGGGAGAAGGCAGAGACAGAAATGAAGGTATTAAAAGACCAGCTAGCAGTTGCTTCAGAGTGTGTTCATACAACTGTTAGTCGGGCTGATTTGCAAGAGCAGTGTGCAGCCCTCATGAACAAGTCAATTAATGGAAAAGGAAGGGCTGTAAACCTGTTAGTAAAGCCAGGGTACGTGTCATTGTCACATCCCTAAACTGGGATTGTGAGGATGTGCTCTCCTCAAATGATAGTGAGGATGAGGAGATAGAGTTTTATATGTCAGATGATGATCTGCTAGTGGGAAAGAAAAGGTGTGCCAGACCTCTCATTACTCAGCATAGGAAGAGGTAACATGATAGAGAGGATATGGCAGATGGGGACGTGCATTATTGCAACACCAGAGATGTTGAATTTGAAGAAGTTTGGGCATATACACAAACTGAATGCCATGAGCTGGCTAAACAATACAAACAAAGGTCTGGGGAACCCCTATTGAGTTGGCTCCTACATTTGTGGGCTGAAGGGGCGGACAGTGGTGTTTTGTCAGAAAAGGAAGCAGTGGCTATGGGAGCGTTAACTCATGATCCTCAATTGTGTCAGGCCATGCGAAAAGCTTGAGAGTTTAGTGTTTTTCACTGCTAGACCTTGTGAGAAATGGAATAGTCAGAGTATACGCTAGTTCTACTGACTTGGAAAATAAGTACTCCTGGAGATCAATAGGAGAGGGTATTTCCAGGTTACATGAGATGGGTTGTATAACCGGATTAAATACGTTTCCAGAATGGATGGGTCCAGATATGGAACCCTTACGTCTGCTCTGCCCTCTAAGCTGATGAAGTCTGCACCATTTCATCTCAGGGCTCCTTTATTATCTTTGCTGGGAGGCCTGGGATTAAAAGAGAAGTATGGATTTCCTTTGTTTCCTTACATCGATTTTATGTGAACTTCTGATATCTAAAAATCTTTCCAGTCCTCTCAAAAGTGCCCCCATTCTGTTGAACTCTAGTGAAATGTCTGTTGGAGGGGCTACAGACTTTCATGCAGCATCATCACAACTGGAGTCTGGATCCACCCACTTTGCTATCATCTGCTTGATTGATGTCGACTCTCTGCTCCCTCCCGAGACTTCAGAGCATAGCTGCTCTCCCCCCTCCTCCCTCCCCTCTTCAGCATGTTCCGATGTTCAGAAGAATGAGCAGAGATAGCAGCACTGTCAGTGACTATAAGTGTAAGGTGAGTGAAGTCACTGAGAGTGCTGTGTATGACCATCTACATTATATATTTCTGTCTATCAGAGAGAAAAGTAGATATTTTTCAAAGACAAATACACATTTGGATTTGACAGCAGACAGGCATTACTGTTATAGTAAATTAATATCAGAGCTAATACTGATTCTTCCTGCCTTCCAAGTGTCAGTTATCCTTCCTGCCTTCCAAGTGTCAGCAACCCTTCCTGCCTCCCAGGTGTCAGCCACCCTTCCAAGTGTCAGCCATCCTTCCATGCGCCATAGTGACCTTTCCCGCCTTCTATGTGCCATAGTGATTCTTCCTTCCTGCCTTCCGTGGGCTTTAGAAATCCTTGCTGCCTTCCATGTACCATAGTGATCCTTGCTGCCTTCCATGTACCATAGTGATCCTTGCTGCCTTCCATGCACCATAGTGAAACTTACTGCCTTCCATGCACCATAGTGATCCTTCCTGCCATGTGCCATAGTGATCTTTCCTGCCTTCCATGTGCCATAGTGATCCCTCCTGCCTTTCATGTGCCATAGTGATCCTTCCTGACTTTCATGTGCCATAGTGATCCTTCCTGCCTTTCATGTGCCATAGTGACCCTTCCTGCCTTCCATGTGCCATAGTGACCCTTCCTGCCTTCCATGTGCCATAGTGATCCTCCCTGCCTTCCATGTGTCATAACAATCCTTTATAGCTTCCATGTGCCATAGCTACCTGTCAGAAAACTGGTGTGACCAGAAATGTGTGGACTGCACAGAAAATACCAAACATAAGCGGAACTAAAATAAGAGGATTTATTATAAGGTGTGACAGTGAACTAAAACGCACAACCAAAATAGTGAAGCCAACCAAAAGCATATAACTAGAGCAGTAAGGAAAGTCCAAACTATAAACTTCAAGCCAGGCCAGGGTCATCCATGGGAGATCAGTCAGAGGGAACTGGGGAGCAGGACAAAGCAGGGATTTTTAAGGTAAGGATGCAGGTTTCCAAATGCAGGTTTCGGGGTGCAGGTGTCGGGATACAGGTCTCAGGATACAGAGGCACGAGGAACAATACCAAGGCAAGCTAGCGCAGCACTCCCAGGTTTAAGTACACTTCCTGCAAACAGTCTCAGGTGATGCTTTATTGCAGGAGATGATATCAGGTCCTGACTGTGAAGAGACACCTGCTGGTGGACACTGGAACTGCAGCCCCTAGGTCTGGGGGCTACAGTGCCACCAACTGGTGAAAGCATTGCTAACAGTACCCCCCCACCTCGAAGGAGCGACCTCCTGATGCTCCAACCAGCCATAGCAACAAGAGTCCCGAATGACAGTGTCTTACGAGTCCAAGGAATGCTAGGTTCCAGATCAGAGGCCCTGCTGCCGGGATCCAGAAAGATTCCAGGAATTCCACCGCCTGGGTCTGGTAACAGGTTAGGTACCTCAATGCTGGGGTACCATGGGTCATTCAGAAACTTGGGCACATCCGGCTGGCCAGTGGACACAGGATTAGCAGGTTGGAAAGCAGGAACAGCAGGCTGGGAATCAGGAACCAGATCAGACTGGACAGCGGGCACCGGTACACCAGGCTAGACAGCGGGCATCAGAACATCAGGCTGGACAGTGGACACAGGATCAGCGGGCCATGAGGCACAGGATCAGCGGGCACCGGGTCATCGGACACAGGATCGTCAGGCACAGGATCAGCAGGCACCAGATCATCGGGCACAGGATCAGACAGGTACAGATTGGCTGTTGTGGAGGCAGATTGGAACAGATTGGTTGGTGTAGAGACGGGCTTGAGCAGGTTGGCTGGTGTGGAGGCAGACTGGAACGGATCGGCTGGTGTGGAGGCAGACTGGAACGGATCGGCTGGTGTGGAGGCAGACTGGAACGGATCGGCTGGTGTGGAGGCAGACTGGAACGGATCGGCTGGTGTGGAAGCAGACTGGAACGGATCGGCTGGTGTGGAGGCAGACTGGAACGGATCGGCTGGTGTGGAGGCAGACTGGAACGGATCGGCTGGTGTGGAGGCAGACTGAAACAGATCGGCTGGTGTAGAGGTAGACAGGAACAGATCAGCTGGTGTGGAAGCAGGACTGGATATTGGCTGAATTGTGCGGGTTGGAAAAAGCTTCCGTTTCTTTTTAGGTTTAACCATTGCATTTCTGTATGTGTCTGCAGGGCTGTAAGTAGGGGGTGCAGCTGATGGGAGAGTATGGCAAGAAAGAGGGAGCGGTCGCTAAGGTGGATCTTTGTGGACTGGTTGTAAGCAGCGAAGAAGAGGTAGGTGGGTTAAAGGCAGGGTAGGTGCAGCAGGTGGAAGTGGGGTACTGATAATTGGTTGGTAGCAGAGTATATTGGGCTGTGACTGTGGTTGCTGTAGGTGAAGGAGAGAGAGACCTCTGGAGAAACTGGTGGCTAATGGATGGATGCATGTCAACAGATACTGAGGAGGACAGATCTGACCAGGCTTGAAGTAGAGGCTGAACAAATGTCATTTTACACTCTCCTCGTCTGACCAAAGAGTTTACTGCGTTGATACAGTCTAACAGAGCCTTTTGTGAAAACGCAGAGTAATGTTCAACAAAATAACTTCTATCGTCTTCCAGGAGCCAGACAAGCGACGCCACCTGACAGACATCGAAGGGCGGTTTATAATCATCGCTGCCGGTGGGCGTATTTGATAAAGCAAACTCTGCACACAGCTGAATCAAAGGCTGAACCTCTCCAAATGTCACACTGCCCTGATCAACCTGGGAATGAGCAAGATGCATACACTCCATTAGCTGGTCACTGATCCACTCTTTTAATGCCTGGCAGCAATGGTCACGATCCTCTGTCAGCAGCAGAGAAAAATAAATAACCTCTTCCGAACCCATATTGTCACAACCAGCCAAAGCAAGATTGCTTTTCTGTGCAGCCACTTCTGGTCAGGAAAGGCCTTGGTATTATGTCAGAAAACTGGTGTGACCAGAGATGTGTGGACTGCACAGAAAATACCAAACAAAAGCGTAACTAAAATAAGAGGATTTATTATAATGTGTGACAGTGAACTAAAACGCACAACCAAAATAGAAATAGTGAAGCCAACCAAAAGCATATAACTAGAGCAGTAAGGAAAGTCCAAACCATAAACTTCAAGCCAGGCCAGGGTCATCCACGGAGGTCAGTCAGAGGGAACTGGGGAGCAGGACAAAGCAGGGATTTTAGGGTAAGGATGCAGGTTTCTGGGTGCAGGTCTCAGGATACAGAGGCACGAGGACCAATACCAAGGCAAGCTAGCACAGCACTCCCAGGTTTAAATACACTTCCTGCAAACAGTCTCAGGTGATGCTTGATTGCAGGAGATGATATCAGGTCCTGACTGCGAAGAGACACCTGCTGGTGGACACTGGAACTGCAGCCCCTAGGTCTGGGGGCTACAGTGCCACCAACTGGGGAAAGCGTTCCTAACACTACCCTTCCTGCCTTCTATGTGCCATAGTGATCCTTCCTTCCTGCCTTTGTGTGCTTTGGTGATCCTTGCTGCCTTCCATGTACTATAGTGATCCTTGCTGCCTTCCATGTAGCATAGTGATATTTCCTGCCTTCCCTGTGCCATAGTGATCCTTCCTGCCTCCCATGTGCCATGGTCTTCCATGTGCCATAGTGATCCTACCTGCCTCCCATGTGCCATAGTGATCCTTCCTGCTTAAATTAAATCATGTTACATTTTTCTTAAAACTTAACATTTTTGCACATGATATTTGAAGTTTTACCTTAAGGGGTTTCCACCACTGTTCATAATTGTAACCTTTAAAAATCTAATGATTTTGGGTATAATTTTTTTCACTAATAATTATTTGGATAATATATTGAGTTTCCTAAGTGGAGGAGGGTTCCATCACTATTCACAAGAGACTAATTGATTATAAATAGGATAGCGCTACACTTTTTTGCATTTATAGTGTCCACAACGACAACTTCCTGAGGGGATAGCTCAGGTGGGTTTGGACATATGTCTGAATAGCAGTGGCGTTGCTAGGGGGGTGTGGACTGTGGATCTGAGTTGTCCCAGCTGTCCCACACAGCTGAGCGGAGCGAAGCCACCTCCCCTTCCTCTCTGTTTACATATACAGTGGGGGAGTTGGGGGGGAGCTATGGGACAGGAGAGGAAGATCCAATGCTAGAAGTGGGGGTTGGATTTGGAATCCAACCCCCCACAAGAGCGCAAGCCCACTTCCCGACTAGCACAAGTGGAGAGGGGGGTCTGTAATGAAATGGGGGTCTGTACTGAAGATGGGGGGCCTGTACGAGTCTAGGTGTCAGGTGTGGGGGGATCGTTGCGGTGACGATAAGTCTGTATACAGGTTTGGGTGGACTCGATAGGGGAGTCCTT
>BLSH010165787.1:240669-253754 GCA_018402905.1 Glandirana rugosa
TTTTACTTTATTCAGGGTCAAAAAGATGGAAATGAAACCTCATAGGTCACGGTAGTGTACTGAATTTAAGATAAAGGAAGACTCACATTTTAGTCGGTCACCCACACCAATGACTTTCGATCACTGATCTCAACTCGCTTATACTTTTCAGACACAGTTTGAAGATGATCCACATTCACCTCCATTTTTGCTTTTTTTATGTTTTGATTTTTTTAAAAATATTTAACGTTATTTCCCTGTCCCCGTTTTTTGTAGGGCACTTGCCCTACCCTTACCCCCATTTTACTTCCTTTTGCAGCCCTCTAGGGCTTTCCAGGACTTTGTTACAGCCATTTTTGTGCCTAAAAGTTCGGGTCCCCATTGATTTCAATGGGGTTCGTTGTCCGTGCGATCGTTTGGGTTCCGTCTGGACCCGGACTTTGTCCCGAAGTTCGGACAGACCAGCAGAACCCGAACTTCCAAAGGTTCGCTCAACTCTAGTCACTAGCTTTCAGTAACCACACCCACTGGCTGATTTTACACTCAGAAGGAAATAGAATTTAAGTCATGTGATGGCACTGGATACTCCAAAGTAAAGGTAGAAAAACTGGGACTTATTTCATTTTGAGGCATAAGGCTCAACTTAGCTCACATTAATGATTGCAGGGGAGAATTTAAGTGTTTGGGTGGACTTCCACTTTAACTTTGACCTAGTGAAAATGGTGTGGATGCCTCAGCTGTTGTACATATTGCATAATTGTCCTGTGTGGCTAACACTGCGTTTATTCAAGACAATAGATTCTATCTTTAGGGATTTTATATGGAAATATACTTAGTTGTAGGTTTCATCAGCTAAGTAGGTGAAAAGCTTCAGTGTACATGCCTGTGGACCCCTCTTCTACTCATGCCAGCAAGGGCCCTTCTGCCATCTGGAGCCCTCACACATCAGCTGTGAACCAGAAGTGGATGGCGTAAACCGGAAGTGCACAACCAGCATGTCTCCATCTGAATTCATGTGGATATCCTGGCCCTAGGAGACCTCCCCATGCCATACCTGGAGAAAAAATCATATCCACATTCATCCTCTGTTTCCTGGATGCACCAGCGATGCCCTATCTGGTATCCCCACCTGCTGATCTGGTGATCACACACACAACAGAACTGTAAGTTACATTATCTACTGTGTTGACTCCGGAATTGCAGCATTGGAGAAGCCTGCGTCCCTGGCTGCCACATTTGATCATAGATCAATGTCAGATCCTGGGCTGAGTACATAGACTGCCGGTACTCAGATCCCCACATCCACCAAGACCTGCTGAATTGTGGTCTGGTCACCATCAGGCTCTGACCTGTCAGTGTTTATTATAAGGGATTCAGGCAGACAGGGAGATTGCTGTGAGTAGGCCCAAGCAAACCTCTGCGGTGCCCCTCCCCACTTCGTCTGCCCACTAGTGATGTCTGTATAAGCTGGCTCACTATCCCTGCAAATCATCTATTTCAAGTTGCAGAATCTGTATGTGCAGTATTTTATAACAATATCTTTCTGTTTTGCCTATGTTTATTGCTGTGAGTGCCTAATATTTAGCAGAACCTGTGGGTGGGTTGGATGTATCAGGGGTGTCACCCTACTCCATACTCCATACACCATACACCATACTTCTTAAGTGTACTGCTGAGGTCACTCACTCCCCTATAGGACAATTAAGTGGTCTGGAAATACCAGGTGGATCACCATACTTGATCAGATTGCTGACCACCCAGTTTCCCCAGAACCACTTCAGTCCTACATGCATCCATTTTCATACCTCTAGGCACATGATATTTACCTGTTATGAGGGCATATAGGGTGCCTGGAAGTTCCTAGTTAGTGGTGAGACACCACACAGATCACATCTGATAATTGGATTCCCCAGGTCTCCCTCGGTCCCACTCACACATAGTCGCAATACCATAGGCGGTGACACTCCTGGTCATTACCATTAATGACTGGCTTGAGAGGACATATAGGGACCCTGGAAGTACCAAAGCATCACTTAATGCTGAGTTTTCCCAGGTTTCCCCTTGGTCACCAGACCTATATCACATGCACCTACCTGTATTGCATGTATTGTAAGAAGTCACCAATCAATAAGATATTGGCACGTCTGAATGTGAGAGTCTGGCAGAGCTCATGAGTGGTCCACTTTTATTTATGACAACGTTGTCAATTTTATGCTTGAGTTGTACCTACCCCTTTTGATGTTATTTCCCTCCATTTTTGTGACCATGAATTATTTCATTTAAATTTGCTTAATAAAGTATTTTTTCAGTAACTACTGCAGTAGGCTCCCTCTCCATTTTTCTGGAGGTAAAGGACTACCAACCTCTGGGGTTCACCCCCCAGTTGTTGTTTTTGACGTTCATCCCTGTGTCCAAACCGGAACCCCACCCCATATGTGGTGAGTCAGTAGTTCTGTTATCTCACCCATTAGCATTTGGGTCATTTGTGCACTGCCCTTACGTCAATGTTTTTATTTTATTTTTGATAAAACTCTAGTTTGGAGGAAGGGGGGTTGCCCCCCAGAAGCATGACACTCGAAAGCCCCTGATGGGATCTAGCACATGTTTACACACTTTGTCATTTGGGGGCTTAGAAATGTTGCTGGTTGGAAATAAACCCCTTTTAGGAATTCCATCCTGGACCTAATCTCTGTGAGAAGCCACTAGATGGATGTGTATTCAATTTTGACATTTTAGGGAGGGGACATCAGATCACACCATATGAGGAAGGCAACATCCACACAGTGTTGGTATACTGATGTCTCCTTTGCCCTTCGTTTTTCCACAAACATTGGAAGTGAGTGACTTTTTAATGTGTATGTAAAGGTTTTAGACATACCTGATTAATCCAAAAAATATGATGAATGTCTAAATACATACAAGTTAGACACAAATATGTTTTTTCATTTAAGCACCTTAAAAAGCACCTGCGCATTTGCTTGGAGTAAAAAGATTTGAAGTAAACAGTGTGTGGCTTCTTATTTACTTGATCAATATCTGGGATTTTACTAAGTTGATGTATTTACATTCCAAATGTGCTCTTACATGTTGTCAACTCCTGCTAATTTGAGTAGGAAAAATTTGAAGGAGTTGTAAATGCATAATGTTTTTGTTCTTCATGCATTCCATGCATGAAGAACAAAACATTGTTTGTGTGTCTGTGCATGTAGCAGACCCCCAGCACTCCAGAATACTTAGCTGAACATGATATTGTCACCTCATATAGAAATGAAGGTTACATTTTCCTCTTGGAGCAAGTGTCAAAAAAATAAAAAAATATAGAACATATCTTATACATAGAAAAATTACAGACAACAGTAGTTAAACTGAAGGATTAGATTATAAGACAAAAAAAGTTTAAACACGATCAGGAATAAATTCCTGCCATGACACTGCCCCTTTCCCCACAAAATATTCAAGGTATTTTTGTCTTACATCCCATGCATTTTGAGTAGGCAAGCTAACACGGACATTCTTGATGTCCACCATTACATACAAAGAAGGTTGGCCTTCAGCAGCTGTACTAGGGCCTGGCACTGCAGGGTCAATGTCACTTGGCAGGGAGGTGATGTAGCTGCTAGCATTTTTGCACAGAAAATTGTGGAGGATGCAGCAGCACAACATGGTTAATCTTATATAACACTGGGTTTATTGGCTTCAAAAAGAACCGTAAAGCAATTTGCCAATATGCCAAAGGCATTCTCCACCACCTTTCTGGCACGAGACAGTCTGTAATTGAAGATCCTCTGCTCAGGGGTCAGATTGTGCATCTTAAAAGGCTTCATAAGATGGTCCCCTAGAGCAAGGGCCACATCTGCCACAAAGACAAAATTGAGGCCCTCCACATTTTGCTCGGCAGGTGGTACGTTTAGGGTGCCATTCTGGAGCCACTTGTAGAATTCCCTCTGCATAATGACTCATCCATCAGAGTTGCACCCATTCTTCCCAAAGCCTTTATAATTAAAATAATAGGACCCAGAGTTGGCTGGTGGGAGAATCCTCACATGCTTCCCATCAACAGCACCCCAGCAGTTGGGAAAATTCCAGTGGTGCAAAAACTGGGCTGAAACTTCCTGCCATTGCTCTGGGTTGGAAGGAAACTGTGGAGAAAAGCAAAAAACACTAAATCACTTCTTCAGCACATAACATTGCAATCATATTTGACACAAAAATGCTTGGCCAACATAAGGATAGACTTAAAAGAGGATTTAAAGAGCAAAGTGTAAGGTGAACTTATCTACTTCCTCACCCCCCTCTCGTGGCCCATTTGGCAACTTTGAGGGGGGAGGAGGTAACAGGTAGATGTTTTGGACAGGTAACCCTCTCTAGTTCCAAGAGAGCTTGCTACAGGAATAATGGTTGTTCGTTTGGCCACTCCTTCCTCTATTGCCAGCCCAGTGGGCAGGTAAGAAGTTTCATAATCCCAAGCTAGATACACACTATACAATCAGAATGCCATTTTTCCATTAAGGTTGAACCAAACAATATAATACAATGTCAAACTTAGGAGGTAAAATTAGTAGGTAATCAAGCAGGCCCTTGCACTACATGGTTTGGGTAATTATTAAGGAAATGTGACCCCAAAAGATGGAGAGTGTGTGTATAGTAGATAACATGTCATTAGATACAGCATTTAGAGGGGGGTATGGAATTAGCTTTGACATAATAAGGCCTCATGCACTCTGCATGATTTGGAACACACAAAAAAGTGTGTGCTTTTTTGGGGGGGAGTAAGGCCCAAAATGTAGCTGACTCATTGTGAAGTTACCAGGCTGGATGTGTATGGACACAGGATAAACATGCTGGGGAGGTTAGTATAGGAAAATAGGCGTGTAGAGGAAAAAAGCAGCTTAAAAACCTTACAGCATGCATGAGGCCAAATAGGACATTCACAGCATATTCTAATCTTGCCAATTATGTGTTCAAAAAAATAGAAAATACAACATTAGCAAGCACAAACACATAGAATGTGGTATTAACAGGATACCTACCTTAATATAGTCCTTCTGCAGCACCTGAATGATGGCTGAGCAGGTCTTAGCAATAATGATTCCAAGAGCCTGGGGGGAGATCCCAGTAGTGAACTTCAGGTCCTGGAGGCTTCTCCCTGTCGCCAGGTACTGCAAGGTGGCTATGACCTTTTGCTCAGGGGGGATGGAAAGGCGCATGCATGTGTCCTGCTTCTAGATATAAGGGGACACCAATGCCAAGAGGTGGTTAAAGCAGGGATCCGTCACCCAGACATAATTTATAAATTCATCAGAATTATTCTCCTGGATCTAGGTGAATAAAGACATATGACCTAATTGGTCACGATTAAGCAACCAATTTTTGATCCAACAACTCCTCTTTCTCCTTTTCCTATTTGAGACATGGGTCCAAGCCATGACTCCTAGCCCAACAACAGCAAGATTTTTCTCTATACTTCTCAACATACTGGACGTTCCTTTTGTGAGAAGAGTTGCCGTGTGGTGTGTTGTCCTATCCTGCCCTACCTGAGACTTCTGACTGCCAGACCAAGACTGCTTTTGGCCCACTTTGTGAGCCTCCACGGATTAGGCACTTTGAAGCGTGCCCAGAGAGCGGATCGAGTTGTCCATCCCATTAACCTGGGTGCATGAAGATGCCAACCTCTACGCAAACTACAAGTGGAAAAGTGCCACAGATCCCAGTGGAGGGCAAACCATACAAGCGCTACTGACCCTCTGGTCATATGGCCGTGAGAGTCCATCAGTCCAACAGTTCTGGTAAGAAGCCACTTTAAATGTTCCCCTTTCCTTTCATGCACAGCACAGTTTGAAGCACTTCCTGCATATGGTTTTATCCCTTGAAGAATTCTCTATTTTACACTTCATATGAAGAATCCATCGAATATGTTGTATTTGCACTGTCAACTGGGACTTCTTTTATTTTGAACTATTTTGACTCATATGTCACCATTTTTTGGACACTTCACTTATGGTTTTATTCTAATACAGACTTTTGAACATTTTTTACTTATGATATGTGCACCCATGTGTATGCTCTTATGTTTGAATATTGATTTTAGCGCCACACTTTATTGTTTCTTATACAATCTGAAAATCACGAATCAACGCTCACCAAACTTCAGCTAACACGAAATTAGCAGAAGGGGCCCAAAGGGTGACGCACGCAAACTGGACTTTCTCTTTAAATGCTCATAGCATGTCACTACTGTATGTTTGCCTTTGTCGGACAATAATTTGACTTACGTCAGTACGCTAGACAAAATCACGGACAGCAAAGTTGTACGTGCGGTCGTACAATAATCGAAGCGTGTTTACGAGGCTTACATTTACCCACACCTGGGCTTGCTAGTTCCACTACCTAGATTCTTTAGACTCATAACCCACTCGAACCAATTACAACTGGGCTGGATTCTTATCCCAGACAGTCTGTAAAAGAAGGTGGAAAATGCCCTAGTCAGTCTTACTTCATCCATTCCTGCCACTTCTGGTCCTATTCCTGTATCCCACAAGCTAAACATACCAGCCACATAACAATACCTCTAGCTTCTTATATCCTTTTCCTTATTTTCCCTGTTCCTCCTAATTTTTCATCCCCATCCGCCCTCATACCATCTATATCAGCCCTTTTTCTATTTCTCCCACATCTAGCTCTCACATCTCCCATCTCTCTTATACTGCTTGCTTCTCGCCTCTCTCCCTCTTCCTATTATCCTGCTTCCTTAAAGGGTAAGTTCACCTTTGATCACTTTTTTTTTTCTAAATTCCAGCTCCCCTATGTACCAATATAACATTCATGTACTTTTTTTGCAAAAATATCAATGCTTTCTATTAAATCTACAGACACTTACCTTAGTGTCCTCCATACATGTTTCTGGATGTTTCCATTCATAATGTCTTACCTTCACACAGACTATAGGTAATGACACAGGAAGGAATTGAACAGCTGACCTCATTAGCACACGTTTTTTAAATGAGATGCAATCAATCAGTGATCACCCTTCTCACTAAATTCACAATATACAATTAGATTGTATAGTGTATAGCCACGTTATACACCTGAAATTACTAGTTGTGCTTTCAGTGCCAATAATTGTTAATGGCGCACCAAACACAGAAGCAAACCCACATTTTGCCATGTGAAAAAACAAGGGGCAAATGCTGCAAAACACACACAACCCACAAACCGCCCAAAATGTCCCATTAACCTCCCTGGCGGTATGATTATTTCAGATTTTTGGTGCTGAAAGCAGTACATTATTTTGCATTGAAATTTGGTGTGTTATATTGTAAATCTGTCCGAACCAGAGTCTAGTAAACATCCTGGGTATGATAAAGTTTGAAACATGAAATAATAAATTATAATATAAATAACTAAAAATAATTATCAAAAATAATAACGTAATAGTAATAAAATGTATTCAATCATGTAATCAAACCAAAAACACTGAAATTTGCTGAGTTGCAGAATTGTCGCTGTCGTCACTTTCAGTTTCTGATGATAAATTTCCCCAAAAATCAGTATCACTCAATTCTGCAAATGATTCTTATTTGCTCTCGCTGTTTTCTAGCTCATCAAAAACCACTTTTGAGGTAAAGGGACACTTTTTGGTTGCCATGGGCGTTCTCAAGTTTCCAGGCAGAAAGAATGACATTTATAAATAAAAGTGCATGCAGGGCACTGGGCAAACCACTAGGGACAAAGGGGATGTGAAATTATTTCATACAGTAATGTAATCTTACAGAATACAGTGTACTGTATGTTTGCTGTGTGTTTCACTTTTTGAATTTGCCGCCGATCTCCACCCCCGTGTGACACGACGCTCGCAGGGAACAGAGCCCGAGGAACACAGAGGCATCGGGCGGAGGACACAGCCCGCAGACACGGCGGGAGGACATCGCTGGATCCAGGGGACAAGGTGAGTAACGCTGCCTTGGATCCAGCGATGCAATCCCGAGTGTGGCTCGGGGTTACCGCTAATGGTACTGAAATTCCACCCCGAGCCACACTCAGGAATACCGCCAGGGAGGTTAACTACATGTAGTGCAGCCAATTAAAATCAATAGCCTGCCCTATGCGTGTCATAGGAAAAACAAAACACAGAACTTTGCTCCCACTATGCTAGATGTGAATGGGGCCTGAAAGTGAAATTGGTGCGGGAACACAAAACACAAGAACAATAAGGCTCCATTCACATCTGTGCGTTTCCTTGCATTTCAGAAATGTGCTGCCCCAAAAATCGCAGTAAAAATGCACCAAGCTCCACTCTAAAAAAAGTTCTGAAGCTTCTTTGGTACGATTGTTGCATGTAGGGTGGTCCATTCAGGTGGATGGGCTGCCCTATATGTGATGAGTGAAAATGCTCAAAACAACATGTGGGAACGTGAGTTCCCACTATGCAGAGACGTGAACATAGATTGCATAGTATATGGGCATCTTTATACAAGTGCATAGGAGGGAGTGGACAAAAACACTTAGCTGTCAAGCCCCGTTCACATCTCTGTATAGCGGGAACTCGCATTCCCACGTGAGTTTTTTGTTTTGTTGGGTTTTTTTTAGCGAGGTGGGAACTAACAAACTTGGGGAAACCTGGCCAGACCCAGAAAATAGATTACTCCTCCACTGAGTACAGCAAAGCCAAAAATTTAATTTAGCCAGCCTAGGGCAGGGTTCCACAGCTGTCCTATGAACCCACAGCATTTAAAGTACTTTAAAACCTAACTTTACTTTTTAATCAAATAAATGGGCCCAGTAAATAAAAAAAAAAGGATCTTCTGCTGTACTATGAACCTTCAATGGGGTGCTGCCTCCTGCTGTGCCTCTTCTTCCCCACAAATTGCCACCAGTATTCTGGGTTGAATAATGCCCAGAACAAAGGAAGACCATGAATGCACAATCACATGATTGGGAAAGATTGTAACATGGTGACATTGTAGTAGCTGGGAAGTATACCCTTCACATTGTGCTCCTGCAATGTCACCCTATAAAAGCACCTCCATGGCAAGATCACCATGGATTATTTTAATGAAGTTACAAATTTAGATGTTTTAATGACATTAACTTGTAAAAGCTTATATGAGATTTAACTGATTGCATACACAGGTATTTAATAATTATGGATATTATAGAATCTCTTACCAAGATGACTTCTGTACAGTTGGATGAGCTGAACATCTCTGGCATCTATTGCTTGTTTCTTCTTTGTGAAGTAGAAGATAGCAAAGGAGCACTCCTCAGTGTAGGTTGGGTTATTTTTAATATAATGCTTGACATCTACAAGAAGATCCCTGAAAATTGCTGAATGAAGCAGGGTTTTTATCCAGATATAATCAGTATATATTAAAGAGGAGGCCAACTTTTTCACCTAAAATGAAAAACGAACATACAAATATCTCCATGCATGCAAAAGTATTGTTACCACTGTATAAAGTATACTTAAAGCTCAACTGAAAATTCAGCTGAAATCATTCCTGGTCCCCTGACAGTGTACAATAGGGTCGTGTCCTTTCTCTGTGTAGAAACAGTAGTCTTTCTGCAGAGGTCTGACACGACCCACTGCTGAGTCATAGCTAGAGCTCTCCAATCAACAAAGAATGAACTATGCCAATTAGAGTGCTCTGGCTCATCGGGATGCATGCCACTAAAGTACAGAATGAGTCGGTGTAGAATAGGGAATGTACAGTGCAGAGTAAGGAATGAGTCGGTGTAGAATAAGGAATGTACAGTGCAGAGTATGGAATTAGTGGGTGTAGAATACGGAATGTACAGTGCAGAGTAAGGAATGAGTCAATGTAGAATAGGGAATGTACAGTGCAGAGTATGGAAGGAGTCGGTGTAGAATAGGAAATGTACAGTGCAGAGTATGGAAGGAGTCATTGTAGAATAGGGAATGCACAGTGCAGAGTATGGAAGGAGTCATTGTAGAATAGGGAATGTACAGTGCAGAGTAAGGAATGAGTCAGTGTAGAATAGGGAATGTACAGTGCAGAGCATGCAAGGAGTCATTGTAGAATAGGGAATGCACAGTGCAGAGTAAGGAATGAGTCGGTGTAGAATAGGGAATGTACAGTGCAGAGTATGGAAGGAGTCGGTGTAGAATAGGGAATGTACAGTGCAGGGTAAGGAATGAGTCGGTGTAGAATAAGGAATGTACAGTGCAGAGTATGGAAAGAGTCGGTGTAGAATAGGAAATGTACAGTGCAGAGTGTGGAAGGAGTCGTAGAATAGGGAGTGTACAGTGCAGAGCATGCAAGGAGTCATTGTAGAATAGGGAATGTACAGTGCA
Organism: Glandirana rugosa; assembly: GCA_018402905.1. Lineage (NCBI taxonomy): Eukaryota > Metazoa > Chordata > Amphibia > Anura > Ranidae > Glandirana > Glandirana rugosa. The sequence continues at coordinate 250,961 of BLSH010165787.1, forward strand.
GAGTATGGAAGGAGTCATTGTAGAATAGGGAATGTACAGTGCAGAGTATAGAAGGAGTCATTGTAGAATAGGGAATGTACAGTGCAGAGTAAGGAATAAATCGGTGTAGAATCGGGAATGTACAGTGCAGAGTATGGAAGGAGTCGGTGTAGAATAGGGAATGTACAGTGCAGAGTAAGGAATGAGTCGGTGTAGAATAGGGAATGTACAGTGCAGAGTATGGAAGGAGTCATTGTAGAATAGGGAATGTACAGTGCAGAGTATGGAAGGAGTCATTGTAGAATAGGGAGTGTACAGTGCAGAGCATGCAAGGAGTCATTGTAGAATAGGGAATGTACAGTGCAGAGTATGGAAGGAGTCATTGTAGAATAGGGAATGTACAGTGCAGAGTATAGAAGGAGTCATTGTAGAATAGGGAATGTACAGTGCAGAGTAAGGAATGAATCGGTGTAGAATCGGGAATGTACAGTGCAGAGTAAGGAATGAGTCGGTGTAGAATAGGGAATGTACAGTGCAGAGTATGGAAAGAGTCGGTGTAGAATAGGAAATGTACAGTGCAGAGTGTGCAAGGAGTCATTGTAGAATAGGGAATGTACAGTGCAGAGTATGCAAGGAGTCATTGTAGAATAGGGAATGTACAGTGCGGATTATGGAAGGAGTCATTGTAGAATAATGAATGTACAGTGAAGATTAAGGAATGAGTCATTGTTGAATAGGGAATGTACAGTGCAGAGTATGGAAAGAGTCGGTGTAGAATAGGGAATGTACAGTGCAGAGTATGGAAGGAGTCGGTGTAGAATAGGGAATGTACAGTGCAGAGTATGGAAGGAGTCGGTGTAGAATAGGGAATGTACAGTGCAGAGTAAGGAATGAGTAGGTGTAGAATAAGGAATGTACAGTGCAGAGTATGGAATGAGTGGGTGTAGAATAAGGAATGTACAATGCAGAGTATGGAAGGTGTCAGTGTAGAATAGGGAGTGCACAGTGCAGAGTATGCAAGGAGTCATTGTAGAATAGGGAATGCACAGTGCAGAGTATGGAATGAGTCAGTATAGAATAGGGAATGTACAGTGCAGATTAAGGAAGGAGTCGGAGTAGAATAGGGAATGTACAGTGCAGAGTATGGAAAGAGTCGGTGTAGAATAGGGAATGTACAGTGCAGAGTATGGAAGGAGTCATTGTAGAATAGGGAATGTACAGTGCAGAGTATGGAAGGAGTCATTGTAGAATAGGGAATGTACAGTGCAGAGTAGGGAATCAGTCAGTGTAGAATAAGGAATGTACAGTGCAGAGTATGGAAGGAGTTGGTGTAGAATAGGGAATGTACAGTGCAGAGTAAGGAATCAGTCAGTGTAGAATAAGGAATGTACAGTGCAGAGTATGGAAGGAGTTGGTGTAGAATAGAGAATGTACTGTGCAGAGTATGGAAGTAGTCGGTGTAGAATAGAGAATGTACAGTGCAGAGTATGGAAAGAGTCAGTGTAGAATAGGAAATGTACAGTGCAGAGTGTGGAATGAGTCGTAGAATAGGGAGTGTACAGTGCAGAGTATGCAAGGAGTCATTGTAGAATAGGGAATGTACAGTGCAGAGTATGGAATGAGTCATTGTAGAATAGGGAATGTACAGTGCAGAGTATGGAAGGAGTCATTGTAGAAAAGGGAATGTACAGTGAAGATTAAGGAATGAGTCAATATTGAATAGTGAATGTACAGTGCAGAGTATGGAAAGAGTCGGTGTAGAATAGGGAATGTACAGTGCAGAGTATGGAAGGAGTCATTGTAGAATAGGGAATGTACAGTGCAGAGTATGGAAGGAGTCATTGTAGAATAGGGAATGTACAGTGCAGAGTATGGAAGGAATCATTGTAGAATAGGAAATGTACAGTGCAGGGTAAGGAATGAGTCAGTGTAGAATAAGGAATGTACAGTGAAGAGTATGGAAGGAGTCATTGTAGAATAGGGAATGTACAGTGCAGAGTATGGAAGGAGTCGGTGTAGAATAGGGAATGTACAGTGCAGAGTATGGAAGGAGTCGGTGTAGAATAGGGAATGTACAGTGCAGAGTATGGAAGGAGTCGGTGTAGAATAGGGAGTGTACAGTGCAGAGTATGCAAGGAGTCATTGTAGAATAGGGAATGTACAGTGCAGAGTATGGAAGGAGTCATTGTAGAAAAGGGAATGTACAGTGCAGAGTATGGAAGGAGTTATTGTAGAATAGGGAATGTACAGTGAAGAGTATGGAATGAGTCGGTGTAGAATAGGGAATGTACAGTGCAGAGTATGGAAGGAGTCGGTGTAGAATAGGGAATGTACAGTGCAGAGTATGCAAGAAGTCATTGTAGAATAGGAAATGTACAGTGCAGAGTGTGGAAGGAGTCGTAGAATAGGGAATGTACAGTGCAGAGTATGGAAGGATTCATTGTAGATTAGGAAATGTACAGTGCAGAGTATGGAAGGATTCATTGTAGAATAGGAAATGTACAGTGTAGAGTATGGAATGAGTCAGTGTAGAATAGGGAGTGTACAGTGCAGAGTAAGGAAGGAGTCAGTGTAGAATAGGGAATGTACAGTGCAGAGTATGGAAGGAGTCGGTGTAGAATAGGGAATGTACAGTGCAGAGTATGGAAGGAGTCGGTGTAGAATAGGGAATGTACAGTGCAGAGTATGGAAGGAGTCGGTGTAGAATAGGGAGTGTACAGTGCAGAGTATGCAAGAAGTCATTGTAGAATAGGAAATGTACAGTGCAGAGTGTGGAAGGAGTCGTAGAATAGGGAATGTACAGTGCAGAGTATGG
>BLSH010165787.1:258620-274459 GCA_018402905.1 Glandirana rugosa
CATGTAAGGGATCAGATGGGTAGGGAATGTACAGTGCAGATTAAGGAATGAGTCAGGGTAGAATAGAGAATGTACAGTGCAGAGTAAGGAATCAGACAGTGTAGAATAGGGAATGTACAATGCAGAGTAAGGAATGAGACAGTGTAGAGTAGGGAATGTACAGTGCAGATTAAGGAATCAGACAGCGTAGAATAGGGAATGTACAGTGCAGATTAAGGAATGAGTCGGAGTAGAATAGTCAATGTACAGTGCAGATTAAGGAATGAGACAGTGTAGAATAGGGAATGTACAGAGTAGATTAAGCAATGAGACAGTGTAGAATAGGGAATGTACAGTGCAGAGTAAGGAATGAGTCGGTGTAGAATAAGGAATGTACAGTGCAGAGTATGGAATGAGTCAGTGTAGAATAGGGAATGTATAGTGCAGTTTAAGGAATGAGTCGGTGTAGAATAGGGAATGTACAGTGCAGAGTAAGGAATGAGTCGGTGTAGAATAAGGAATGTACAGTGCAGATTAAGGAATGAGTCAGGGTAGAGTAGGGAATGTACAGTGCAGATTAAGGAATGAGCCGGTGTAGAATAGGGAATGTACAGTGCAGAGTATGGAAGGAGTCTGTGTAGAGTAAGGAATGAGCCAGTGTAGAATAGGGAATGTACAGTGCAGATTAAGGAATGAGTCAGTGAAGAATAGGGAATGTACAGTGCAGAGTATGGAAGGAGTCGGTGTAGAATAGGGAATGTACAGTGCAGATTAAGGAATGAGTCAGGGTAAAATAGGGAATGTACAGTGCAGAGTAAGGAATGAGTCTGTGTAGAATAGGGAATGTACAGTGCAGAGTAAGGAATGAGTCGGTGTAGAATAAGGAATGTAAAGTGCAGAGTATGGAAGGAGTCCGTGTAGAATAGGAAATATACAGTGCAGAATGTGGAAGGAGTCATGGTAGAATAGGGAATGTACAGTGCAGATTAAGGAATGAGTCAAAGTAGAAGAGGGAATGTACAGTGCAGAGTAAAGAATGAGACAGTGTAGAATAGGGAATGTACAGTGCAGATTAAGGAATCAGAGTGTAGAATAGGGAATGTACATTGTAGATTAAGGAATCAGACAGTGTAGAATTGGGAATGTACAGTGCAGATTAAGGAATAAGTCAGGGTAGAATAGGGAATGAGACAGTGTAGAATAGGTAATGTACAGAGTAGATTAAGGAATGAGACAGTGTAGAATTGGGAATGTACAGTGCAGATTAAGGAATGAGTCATTGTAGAATAGGGAGTGTACAATGCAGAGTAAGGAATGAGACCGTGTAGAATAGGGAATGTACAGTGCACATTAAGGAATGAGTCAGTGTAGAATAGGGAATGTACAGAGTAGATTAAGGAATGAGACAGTGTAGAATAGGGAATGTACAGTGCAGATTATGGAATGAGTCGGTGTAGAATAGGGAATGTACAGTGCAGAGTAAAGAATGAGACAGTGTAGAGTAGGGAATGTACAGTGCAGATTAAGGAATGAGTCGGTGTAGAATAGGGAATGTAAAGTGCAGAGTATGGAAGGAGTCAGTGTAGAATAGGGAATGTACAGTGCAGAGTAAGGAATGAGTCAGTGTAGAATAAGGAATGTACTGTGCAGATTAAGGAATGAGTCAGGGTAGAGTAGGGAATGTACAGTGCAGATTAAGGAATGAGTCAGGGTAGAATAGAGAATGTACAGTGCAGAGTAAGGAATCAGACAGTGTAGAATAGGGAATGTACAATGCAGAGTAAGGAATGAGACCGTGTAGAATAGGGAATGTACAGTGCACATTAAGGAATGAGTCAGTGTAGAATAGGGAATGTACAGAGTAGATTAAGGAACCAGACAGTGTAGAATAGGGAATGTATAGTGCAGATTATGGAATGAGTCAGGGTAGAATAGGGAATGTACAGTGCAGATTAAGGAATGAGTCAGGGTAGAGTAGGGAATGTACAGTGCAGATTAAGGAATGAGTCAGGGTAGAATAGGGAATGTACAGTGCACAGTATGGAAGGAGTCGGTGTAGAATAGGGAATGTACAGTGCAGAGTAAGGAATGAGACAGTGTAGAGTAGGGAATGTACAGTGCAGATTAAGGAATCAGACAGTGTAGAATAGGGAATGTACAGTGCTGATTAAGGAATGAGTCGGAGTGGAATAGGGAATGTACAGAGTAGATTAAGGATCCAGACAGTGTAGAATAGGGAATGTATAGTGCAGATTATGGAATGAGTCAGGGTAGAATAGGGAATGTACAGTGCAGATTAAGGAATGAGACAGTGTAGAATAGGGAATGTACAGTGCAGATTAAGGAATGAGACAGTGTTGAATAGGGAATGTACAGTGCAGATTAAGGAATGAGACAGTGTAGAATAGGGAATGTACAGTGCAGATTAAGGAATGAGACAGTGTAGAATAGGGAATGTACAGTGCAGATTAAGGAATGAGACAGTGTAGAATAGGGAATGTACAGAGTAGATTAAGGAATGAGACAGTGTAGAGTAAGGAATGAGTCGGTGTAGAATAAGGAATGTACAGTGCAGAGTATGGAAGGTGTCATTGTAGAATAGGGAATGAACAGTGCAGAGTATGGAAGGAGTCATTGTAGAATAGGGAGTGTACAATGCAGAGTATGGAAGGAGTCATTGTAGAATAGGGAATGTACAGTGCAGAGTAAGGAATGAGTCGGTGTAGAATAAGGAATGTACAGTGCAGAGTATGGAAGGAGTCATTGTAGAATAGAGAATGAACAGTGCAGATTATGGAAGGAGTCATTGTAGAATAGGGAGTGTACAATGCAGAGTATGGAAGGAGTCATTGTAGAATAGGAAATGTACAGTGCAGATTAAGGAATGAGACAGTGTAGAATAGGGAATGTACAGAGTAGATTAAGGAATGAGACAGTGTAGAGTAAGGAATGAGTCGGTGTAGAATAAGGAATGTACAGTGCAGAGTATGGAAGGTGTCATTGTAGAATAGGGAATGAACAGTGCAGAGTATGGAAGGAGTCATTGTAGAATAGGGAGTGTACAATGCAGAGTATGGAAGGAGTCATCGTAGAATAGGAAATGTACAGTGCAGATTATGGAATGAGACAGTGTAGAATAGGGAATGTACAGTGCAGAGTATGGAAGGAGTCATTGTAGAATAGGGAATGTACAGTGCAGATTAAGGAATGAGTCAGGGTAGAATAGCGAATGTACAGTGCAGATTAAGGAATGAGACAGTGTAGAATAGGGAATGTACAGTGCAGATTAAGGAATGAGTCGGTGTAGAATAGGGAATGTACAGTGCAGAGTATGGAAGGAGTCAGTGTAGAGCAAAGAATGAGACCGTGTAGAATAGGGAATGTACAGTGCAGAGTAAGGAATGAGTCGGTGTAGAATAGGGAATGTACAGTGCAGAGTAAGGAATGAGTCGGTGTAGAATAAGGAATGTACAGTGCAGAGTATGGAATGAGACTGTGTAGAATAGGGAATGTACAGTGCAGAGTATGGAAGGAGTCGGTGTAGAATAGGGAATTTACAGTGCAGAGGATGGAAGGAGTCGGTGTAGAATAGGGAATGTACAGTGCAGAGTAAGGAATGAGTCGGTGTAGAATAAGGAATGTACAGTGCAGAGTATGGAAGGAATCATTGTAGAATAGGGAGTGTACAATGCAGAGTATGGAAGGAGTCATTGTAGAATAGAAAATGTACAGTGCAGAGTGTGGAAGGAGTCATCGTAGAATAGGGAATGTGCAGTGCAGATTATGGAATGAGACAGAGTAGAATAGGGAATGTACAGTGCAGATTAGGGAATGAGACAGTGTAGATTAGGGAATGTACAGTGCAGAGTATGGAAGGGGTCATTGTAGAATAGGGAATGTACAGTGCAGAGTATGGAAGGAGTCAGTGTAGAGTAAGGAATGAGACCGTGTAGAATAGGGAATGTACAATGCAGATTAAGGAATCAGGCAGTGTAGAATAGGGAATGTACAGTGCAGATTAAGGAATCAGGCAGTGTAGAATAGGGAATGTACAGTGCAGAGTAAGGAATGAGTCGGTGTAGAATAAGGAATGTACAGTGCAGAGTATGGAATGAGATTGTGTAGAATAGGGAATGTACAGTGCAGAGTATGGAAGGAGTCGGTGTAGAATAGGGAATGTACTGTGCAGATTAAGGAATGAGTCAGTGAAGAATAGGGAATGTACAGTGCAGAGTATATAAGGAGTCGGTGTAGAATAGGGAATGTACAGTGCAGATTAAGGAATGAGTCAGTGAAGAATAGGGAATGCACAGTGCAGATTATGGAATGAGTCAGGGAAGAATAGGGAATGTACAGTGCAGATTAAGGAATCAGACAGTGTAGAATAGGGAATGTACCGTGCAGATTAAAGAATGAGTCAGTGTAGAATAGGAAATATACAGTGCAGAATGTGGAAGGAGTCATTGTAGAATAGGGAATGTACAGTGCAGATTAAGGAATGAGTCTGTGTAGAATTGGGAATGTACAGTGCAGATTAAGGAATCAGACAGTGTACAATAGGGAATGTACAGTGCAGAGTAAGGAATGAGTCAGTGTAGAATAGGGAATGAACAGTGCAGAGTATGGAATAAGTCGGTGTAGAATAAGGAATGTACAGTGCAGAGTAAGGAATGAGTCGGTGTAGAATAAGGAATGTACAGTGCAGAGTATGGAAGGAGTCATTGTAGAATAGGAAATGTACAGTGCAGAGTATGGAATGAGTCAGTGTAGAATAGGGAATGAACAGTGCAGAGTATGGAAGGAGTAATTGTAGAATAGGGAGTGTACAATGCAGAGTATGGAAGGAGTCATTGTAGAATAGGGAATGTACAGTGAAGAGTATAGAATGATTCATTGTAGAATAGGAAATGTACAGTGCAGAATATGGAACGAGACAGTGTAGAATAGGGAATGTACAGTGCAGATTAGGAAATGAGAGAGTGTAGAATAGGGAATGAACAGTGCAGAGTATGGAAGGAGTCATTGTAGAATAGGGAATGAACAGTGCAGAGTATGGAAGGAGTCATTGTAGAATAGGGAATGTACAGTGCAGATTAAGGAATGAGTCAGGGTAGAATAAGGAATGCACAGTGCAGAGTATGGAAGGAGTCATTGTAGAATAGGGAATGTACAATGCAGATTAAGGAACGAGACAGTGTAGAGTAGGGAATGTACAGTGCAGATTAAGGAATGAGTCGGTGTAGAATAAGGAATGTACAGTGCAGAGTATGGAAGGAGTCATTGTAGAATAGGAAATGTACAGTGCAGAGTATGGAGTGAGTCAGTGTAGAATAGGGAATGAACAGTGCAGAGTATGGAAGGAGTCATTGTAGAAAAGGGAATGAACAGTGCAGAGTATGGAAGGAGTCATTGTAGAATAGGGAGTGTACAATGCACAGTATGGAAGGAGTCGGTGTAGAATAGGGAATGTACAGTGCAGAGTAAGGAATGAGACAGTGTAGAGTAGGGAATGTACAGTGCAGATTAAGGAATGAGTCGGTGTAGAATAAGGAATGTAAAGTGCAGAGTATGGAAGGATTCATTGTAGAATAGGAAATGTACAGTGCAGAGTATGGAAGGAGTCAGTGTAGAATAGGGAATGTACAGTGCAGAGTAAGGAATGAGTCAGTGTAGAATAAGGAATGTACAGTGCAGATTAAGGAATGAGTCAGGGTAGAGTAGGGAATGTACAGTGCAGATTAAGGAATGAGTCAGGGTAGAATAGAGAATGTACAGTGCAGATTAAGGAATGAGTCAGGGTAGAATAGGGAATGTACAGTGCAGAGTAAGGAATGAGACAGTGCAGAATAGGGTATGTACAGTGCAGATTAAGGAATGAGTCAGGGTAGAATAGGGAATGTACAGTGCAGATTAAGGAATGAGACAGTGTAGAATAGGGAATGTACAGTGCAGAGTATGGAAGGAGTCATTGTAGAATAGGGAATGTATAGTGCAGATTATGGAATGAGTCAGGGCAGAATAGGGAATGTACAGTGCAGATTAAGGAATGAGACAGTGTAGAATAGGGAATGTACAGAGTAGATTAAGGAATGAGACAGTGTAGAGTAAGGAATGAGTCGGTGTAGAATAAGGAATGTACAGTGCAGAGTATGGAATGTGTCATTGTAGAATAGGGAATGAACAGTGCAGAGTATGGAAGGAGTCATTGTAGAATAGGGAGTGTACAATGCAGAGTATGGAAGGAGTCATTGTAGAATAGGGAATGTACAGTGCAGAGTGTGGAAGGAGTCATTGTAGAATAGGGAATGTAAAGTGCAGAGTATGGAAGGAGTCATTGTAGAATAGGGAATGAACAGTGCAGAGTATGGAAGGAGTCATTGTAGAATAGGGAGTGTACAATGCACAGTATGGAAGGAGTCGGTGTAGAATAGGGAATGTACAGTGCAGAGTATGGAAGGTGTCATTGTAGAATAGGAAATGAACAGTGCAGAGTATGGAAGGAGTCATTGTAGAATAGGGAATGTACAGTGCAGATTAAGGAATGAGTCGGTGTAGAATAAGGAATGTACAGTGCAGAGTGTGGAAGGAGTCATTGTAGAATAGGGAATGTACAGTGCAGAGTATGGAAGGATTCATTGTAGAATAGGGAATGTACAGTGCAGATTAAGGAATGAGTCGGTGTAGAATAAGGAATGTACAGTGCAGAGTGTGGAAGGAGTCATTGAAGAATAGGGAATGTACAGTGCAGAGTATGGAAGGAGTCATTGTAGAATAGGGAGTGTACAATGCAAAGTATGGAAGGATTCATTGTAGAATAGGAAATGTACAGTGCAGAGTATGGAAGGGGTCAGTGTAGAGTAGGGAATGTACAGTGCAGAGTATGGAAGGAGTCAGTGTAGAATAAGGAATGTACAGTGCAGAGTATGGAAGGAGTCATTGTAGAATAGGGAATGTGCAGTGCAGAGTATAGAAGTATTAATTGTAGAATAGGAAATGTACAGTGCAGATTATGGAATGAGACAGAGTAGAATAGGGAATGTACAGTGCAGATTAGGGAATGAAACAGTGTAGATTAGGGAATGTACAGTGCAGAGTATGGAAGGAGTCATTGTAGAATAGGGAATGTACAGTGCAGATTAAGGAATGAGTCAGGGTAGAATAGGGAATGAACAGTGCAGAGTATGGAAGGAGTCAGTGTAGAATAGGGAATGTACAGTGCAGATTAAGGAATGAGTCAGTGTAGAATAGGGAATGTACAGTGCAGAGTAAGGAATGAGACAGTGTAGAATAGGGAATGTACAGTGCAGAGTAAGGAATGAGACAGTGTAGAATAGGGAATGTACAGTGCAGATTAAGGAATGAGTCAATGTAGAATAGGGAATGTACAGTGCAGATTAAGGAATGAGTCAGTGTAGAATAGGGAATGTACAGTGCAGAGTAAGGAATGAGACAGTGTAGAATAGGGAATGTACAGTGCAGAGTATGGAATGAATCAGTGCAGAATAGGGAATGTAGAGTGCAGATTACGGAATGAGTCAGTGTAGAATAGGGAATGTACAGTGCAGATTAAGGAATGAGTCAGTGTAGAATAGGGAATGTATAGTGCAGATTAAGGAATGAGTCAGTGTAGAATAGGGAATGTACAGTACAGATTAAGGAATGAGTCAGTGTAGAATAGGGAATGTACAGTGCAGATTAAGGAATGAGTCAGGGTAGAATAGGGAATGTACAGTGCAGATTAAGGAATGAGACAGTGTAGAATAGGGAATGTACAGTGCAGATTAAGGAATGAGTCACTGTAGAATAGGGAATGTACAGTGCAGATTAAGGAATGAGTCAGTGTTGAATAGGGAATGTATAGTGCAGATTAAGGAATGAGTTAGTGTAGAATAGGGAATGTACAGTGCAGAGTACGGAAGGAGTCATTGTAGAAAAGGGAGTGTACAGTGCAGAGTATGGAATTAGTCATTGTAGAATAGGGAATGTACAGTGCAGAGTATGGAAGGATTCATTGTAGAATAGGAAATGTACAGTGCAGATTATGGAATGAGACAGTGTAGAATAGGGAATGTACAGTGCAGATTAGGGAATGAGAGAGTGTAGAATAGGGAATGTACAGTGCAGATTAAGGAATGAGACAGTGTAGAATAGGGAATGTACAGTGCAGATTAGGGAATGAGACAGTGTAGAATAGGGAATGTACAGTGCAGATTAAGGAATGAGCCAGTGTAGAATATGGAATGTACAGTGCAGATTAGGGAATTAGACAGTGTAGAATAGGGAATGTACAGTGCAGATTAAGGAATGAGACAGTGTAGAATGAGGAATGTACAGTGCAGATTATGGAATGAGACAGTGTAGAATAGGGAATGTACAGTGTAGATTATGGTATGAGTCAAAGTAGAATAGGGAATGTAGAGTGCAGATTAAGGAATCAGACAGTGTAGAATACGGAATGTACAGTGCAGATTAAGGAATAAGTCAGTGTAGAATAGGGAATGTAGAGTGCAGAGTAAGGAATGAGACAGTGTAGAATAGGGAATATACTGTGCAGATTATGGAATGAGTCAGGGTAGAATAGGGAATGTAGAGTGCAGATTAAGGAATCAGACAGTGTAGAATACGGAATGTACAGTGCAGATTAAGGAATAAGTCAGTGTAGAACAGGGAATGTACAGTGCAGAGTATGGAATGAGTCAGTATAGAATAGGGAATGTACAGTGCAGATTAAGGAATGAGTCAGTGTAGAATAGGGAATGTACAGTGCAGATTAAGGAATGAGACAGTGTAGAATAGGGAATGTACAGTGCAGATTATGGAAGGAGTAAGTGTAGAATAGGGAATATACAGTGCAGATTATGGAATGAGTCGGTGTAGAATAGGGAATGTACAGTGCAGAGTATGGAATGAGTCAGTATAGAATAGGGAATGTACAGTGCAGATTAAGGAATGAGTCAGTGTAAAATAGGGAATGTACAGTGCAGATTAAGGAATGAGACAGTGTAGAATAGGGAATGTACAGTACAGAGTACGGAAGGAGTCATTGTAGAATAGGGAGTGTACAGTGCAGATTAAGGAATGAGTCAGTGTAGAATAGGGAATGTACAGTGCAGAGTACGGAAGGAGTCATTGTAGAATAGGGAGTGTACAGTGCAGAGTATGGAATTAGTCATTGTAGAATAGGGAATGTACAGTGCAGAGTATGGAAGGATTCATTGTAGAATAGGAAATGTACAGTGCAGATTATGGAATGAGACAGTGTAGAATAGGGAATGTACAGTGCAGATTAGGGAATGAGACAGTGTAGAATAGGGAATGTACAGTGCAGAGTTTGGAAGGAGTCAGTGTAGAATAGGGAATGTACAGTGCAGATTATGGAATGAGTCAGTGTAGAATAGGGAATTAAAAAGTGCAGATTAGGGAATGAGACAGTGTAGAATAGGGAATGTACAGTGCAGATTTGGGAATGAGACAGTGTAGAATAGGGAATGTACAGTGCAGATTAAGGAATAAGTCAGTGTAAAATAGGGAATGTACAGTGCAGATTAAGGAATGAGTCAGTGTAGAATAGGGAATGTACAGTGCAGAGTACGGAAGGAGTCATTGTAGAATAGGGAGTGTACAGTGCAGAGTATGGAAGGATTCATTGTAGCATAGGAAATGTACAGTGCAGATTATGGAATGAGACAGTGTATAATAGGGAATGTACAGTGCAGATTGGGGAATGAGACAGTGTAGAATAGGGAATGTACAGTGCAGATTAAGGAATGAGACAGTGTAAAATAGGGAATTTACAGTGCAGAGTATGGAAGGAGTCTGTGTAGAATAGTGAATGTACAGTGCAGATTAAAGAATGAGTCAGTGTAGAATAGGGAATGTACAGTGCAGATTATGGAATGAGACAGTGTAGAATGAGGAATGTACAGTGCAGATTATGGAATGAGTCAGTGTAGAATAGGGAATGTACAGTGCAGAGTACTGAAGGAGTCATTGTAGAATAGGGAATGTACAGTGCAGAGTATGGAAGGAGTCATTGTAGAATAGGGAATGTACCGTGCAGAGTATGGAAGGAGTCATTGAAGAATTAGGGAATGTACAGTGCAGAGTATGGAAGGATTCATTGTAGAATAGGGAATGTACAGTGCAGATTAAGGAATGAGTCAGTGTAAAATAGGGAATGTACAGTGCAGATTAAGGAATGAGTCAGTGTAGAATAGGGAATGTACAGTGCAGAGTACGGAAGGAGTCATTGTAGAATAGGGAGTGTACAGTGCAGAGTATGGAATTAGTCATTGTAGAATAGGGAATGTACAGTGCAGAGTATGGAAGGATTCATTGTAGAATAGGAAATGTACAGTGCAGATTATGGAATGAGACAGTGTAGAATAGGGAATGTACAGTGCAGATTAGGGAATGAGACAGTGTAGAATAGGGAATGTACAGTGCAGAGTTTGGAAGGAGTCAGTGTAGAATAGGGAATGTACAGTGCAGATTAGGGAATGAGACAGTGTAGAATAGGGAATGTACAGTGCAGAGTTTGGAAGGAGTCAGTGTAGAATAGGGAATGTACAGTGCAGATTATGGAATGAGTCAGTGTAGAATAGGGAATGTACAGTGCAGATTAGGGAATGAGACAGTGTAGAATAGGGAATGTACAGTGCAGATTAGGGAATGAGACAGTGTAGAATAGGGAATGTACAGTGAAGATTAGGGAATGAGACAGTGTAGAATAGGGAATGTACAGTGCAGATTAAGGAATGAGACAGTGTAGAATATGGAATGTACAGTGCAGATTAGGGAATGAGACAGTGTAGAATAGGGAACGTACAGTGCAGAGAATGGAATGAGTCAGTATAGAATAGGGAATGTACAGTGCAGAGTATGGAAGGAGTCAGTGTAGAATAGGGAATATACAGTGCAGATTATGGAATGAGTCAGTGTAGAATAGGGAATGTACAGTGCAGATTAAGGAATGAGTCAGTTTAGAATAGGGAATGTACAGTGCAGAGTATGGAAGGAGTCAGTGTAGAATAGGGAATATACAGTGCAGATTATGGAATGAGTCGGTGTAGAATAGGGAATGTACAGTGCAGATTATGGAATGAGACAGTGTAGAATAGGGAATGCACAGTGCAGATTAGGGAATGAGAGAGTGTAGAATAGGGAATGTACAGTGCAGATTAAGGAATGAGACAGTGTAGAATAGGGAATGTACAGTGCAGATTAGGGAATGAGAGAGTGTAGAATAGGGAATGTACAGTGCAGAGTTTGGAAGGAGTCAGTGTAGAATAGGGAATGTACAGTGCAGATTATGAAATGAGTCAGTGTAGAATAGGGAATGTACAGTGCAGATTAGGGAATGAGACAGTGTAGAATAGGGAATGTACAGTGCAGATTAGGGAATGAGACAGTGTAGAATAGGGACTGTACAGTGAAGATTAGGGAATGAGACAGTGTAGAATAGGGAATGTACAGTGCAGATTAAGGAATGAGACAGTGTAGAATATGGAATGTACAGTGCAGATTAGGGAATGGGACAGTGTAGAATAGGGAACGTACAGTGCAGTGTATGGAATGAGTCAGTATAGAATAGGGAATGTACAGTGCAGAGTATGGAAGGAGTCAGTGTAGAATAGGGAATATACAGTGCAGATTATGGAATGAGTCAGTGTAGAATAGGGAATGTACAGTGCAGATTAAGGAATGAGTCAGTTTAGAATAGGGAATGTACAGTGCAGATTAAGGAATGAGTCAGTGTAGAATAGGGAATGTACAGTGCAGAGTACGGAAGGAGTCATTGTAGAATAGGGAATGTACAGTGCAGAGTATGGAATTAGTCATTGTAGAATAGGGAATGTACAGTGCAGATTAAGAAATGAGTCAGTGTAGAATAGGGAATGTACAGTGCAGATAAAGGAATCAGACAGTGTAGAATAGGGAATGTACAGTGCAGATTAGGGAATGAGACAGTGTAGAATCTGGAATGTACAGTGCAGATTAAGGAATGAGCCAGTGTAGAATATGGAATGTACAGTGCAGATTAGGGAATTAGACAGTGTAGAATAGGGAATGTACAGTGCAGAGTACTGAAGGAGTCATTGTAGAACAGGGAGTGTACCGTGCAGAGTATGGAAGGATTCATTGTAGCATAGGAAATGTACAGTGCAGATTATGGAATGAGACAGTGTATAATAGGGAATGTACAGTGCAGATTGGGGAATGAGACAGTGTAGAATAGGGAATGTACAGTGCAGATTAAGGAATGAGACAGTGTAAAATAGGGAATTTACAGTGCAGAGTATGGAAGGAGTCTGTGTAGAATAGTGAATGTACAGTGCAGATTAAAGAATGAGTCAGTGTAGAATAGGGAATGTACAGTGCAGATTATGGAATGAGACAGTGTAGAATGAGGAATGTACAGTGCAGATTATGGAATGAGTCAGTGTAGAATAGGGAATGTACAGTGCAGAGTACTGAAGGAGTCATTGTAGAATAGGGAATGTACAGTGCAGAGTATGGAAGGAGTCATTGTAGAATAGGGAATGTACCGTGCAGAGTATGGAAGGAGTCATTGAAGAATTAGGGAATGTACAGTGCAGAGTATGGAAGGATTCATTGTAGAATAGGGAATGTACAGTGCAGATTAAGGAATGAGTCAGTGTAAAATAGGGAATGTACAGTGCAGATTAAGGAATGAGTCAGTGTAGAATAGGGAATGTACAGTGCAGAGTACGGAAGGAGTCATTGTAGAATAGGGAGTGTACAGTGCAGAGTATGGAAGGATTCATTGTAGCATAGGAAATGTACAGTGCAGATTATGGAATGAGACAGTGTATAATAGGGAATGTACAGTGCAGATTGGGGAATGAGACAGTGTAGAATAGGAAATGTACAGTGTAGATTATGGAATGAGACAGTGTAAAATAGGGAATGTACAGTGCAGAGTATTGAAGGAGTCTGTGTAGAATAGTGAATGTACAGTGCAGATTAAAGAATGAGTCAGTGTAGAATAGGGAATGTACAGTGCAGATTATGGAATGAGACAGTGTAGAATAGGGAATGTACAGTGCAGAGTACTGAAGGAGTCATTGTAGAACAGGGAGTGTACCGTGCAGAGTATGGAAGGATTCATTGTAGAATAGGGAATGTACAGTGCAGAGTAAGGAATGAGTCGGTGTAGAATAGGGAATGTACAGGGCAGATTATGGAATGAGACAGTGTAGAATAGGGAATGTACAGTGCAGATTATGGAATGAGACAGTGTAGAATAGGGAATGTACAGTGCAGAGTACTGAAGGAGTCATTGTAGAATAGGGAGTGTACAGTGCAGAGCATGGAAGGAGTCATTGAAGAATAGGGAATGTAAACTGCAGAGTATGGAAGGATTCATTGTAGAATAGGAAATGTACAGTGCAGATTATGGAAATGAGACAGTGTATAATAGGGAATGTACAGTGCAGAGTATGGAAGGAGTCATTGTAGAATAGGGAATGTACAGTGCAGAGTAAGGAATGAGACAGTGTAGAATAGGGAATGTACAGTGCAGAGTAAGGAATGAGACAGTGTAGAATAGGGAATGTACAGTGCAGATTAGGGAATGAGACAGTGTAGAATAGGGAATGTACAGTGCAGAGTTTGGAAGGAGTCAGTGTAGAATAGGGAATGCAGAGTGCAAATTAGGGAATGAGACAGTGTAGAATAGGGAATGTACAGTGCAGATTATGGAATGAGTCAGTGTACAATAGGGAATGTACACTGCATAGTATGGAAGGAGTCAGTGTAGAATAGGGAATGTACAGTGCAGAGTATGGAAGGAGTCGGTGTAGAATAGGGAATGTACAGTGCAGAGTATGGAAGGAGTCGGTGTAGAATAGGGAATGTACAGTGCAGAGTATGGAAGGAGTCGGTGTATAATAGGGAATGTACAGTGCAGATTATGGAATGAGTCAGTGTAGAATAGGGAATGTACAGTGCAGATTAAGGAATGAATCAGTGTAGAATAGGGAATGTACAGTGCAGAGTATGGAAGGAGTCGGTGTAGAATAGGGAATGTACAGTGCAGAGTATGGAATGAGTCAGTGTAGAATAATGAATGTACAGTGCAGATTAAGGAATGAGACAGTGTAGAATTGGGAATGTACAGTGCAAATGATGGAACGAGACAGTGTAGAATAGGGAATGTACAGTGCAGAGTATGGAAGGAGTCAGTGTAGAATAGGGAATGTACAGTGCAGAGTATGGAAGGAGTCGGTGTAGAATAGGGAATGTACAGTGCAGAGTATGGAAGGAGTCAGTGTAGAATAGGGAATGTACAGTGCAGAGTATGGAAGGAGTCGGTGTAGACTAGGGAATGTACAGTGCAGATGATGGAACGAGACAGTGTAGAATAAGGAATGTACAGTGCAGAATAAGGAATAAGTCAGTGTGGAATAGGGAATGTACAGTGCAGAGTATGGAAGCAGTCAGTGTAGAATAGGGAATGTACAGTGCAGAGTATGGAAGGAGTCAGTGTAGAATAGGGATTGTACAGTGCAGAGTATGAAAGGAGTCAGTGTAGAATAGGGAATGTACAGTGCAGATTAAGGAATTAGTCAGTGTAGAAAAGGGAATGTACAGTGCAAATTAAGGAATCAGACAGTGTAGAATAGGGAATGTACAGTGGAGATTAAGGAATGAGTCAGGGTAGAATAGGGAATGTACAGTGCAAAGTATGGAAAGAGTCGGTGTAGAATAGGGAATGTACAGTGCAGAGTAAGGAATGAGACAGTGTAGAATAGGGAATGTACAGTGCAGAGTATGGAAGGAGTCAGTGTAGAATAGGGAATGTACAGTGTATATTATGGAATGAGACAGTGTAGAATAAGTAATGTACAGTGCAGATTAAGGAATGAGTCAGTGTAGAATAGGGAATGTACAGTGCAGATTAAGAAATGAGTCAGTGTAGAATAGGGAATGTACAGTGCAGATTAAGGAATTAGTCAGTGTAGAAAAGGGAATGTACAGTGCAAATTAAGGAATCAGACAGTGTAGAATAGGGAATGTACAGAGCAGATTAGGGAATGAGTCAGTGTAGAATAGGGAATGCACAGTGCAGATTAGGGAATGAGACATAGTAGAATAGGGAATGTACCGTGCAGATTATGGAATGAGTCAGTGTAGAATAGGGAATGCACAGTGCAGATTAGGGAATGAGACAGTTTAGAATAGGGAATGTACAGTGCAGATTAGGGAATGAGACAGTGTAGAATAGGGAATGTACCGTGCAGATTAAGGAATGAGACAGTGTAGAATAGGGAATGTACAGTGCAGATTAGGGAATGAGACAGTGTAGAATAGGGAATGTACAGTGCAGATTAGGGAATGAGATAGTGTAGAATAAGGAACGTACAGTGCAGATTAAGGAATTAGTCAGTGTAGAATAGGGAATGTACAGTGCAGATTAGGGAATGAGACAGTGTAGAATAGGGAATGTACAGTGCAGATTAAGGAATTAGTGTAGAATAGGGAATGTACAGTGCAGAGTTTGGAAGGAGTCAGTGTAGAATAGGGAATGTACAGTGCAGATTATGGAATGAGACAGTGTAGAATAGTGAATGTAGAGTGCAGAGTAAGGAATGAGACAGTGTAGAATAAGGAACGTACAGTGCACATTAAGGAATGAGTCCGTGTAGAATAGGGAATGTACAGTGCAGATTAAGGAATTAGTCAGTGTAGAATAGGGAATGTACAGTGCAGATTAAGAAATCAGACAGTGTAGAATAGCGAGTGTACAGTGCAAATTAAGGAATCAGACAGTGTAGAATAGGGAATGTACAGTGCAGATTAAGGAATGAGTCAGGGTAGAATAGGGAATGTACAGT
>BLSH010165788.1:30874-47579 GCA_018402905.1 Glandirana rugosa
CACGCAGTTTGGCCGAGCCGGGTCTCGGCGATGCTCTAAAGCCGGTAACAGCGTGTGGTGATCCGGCCCGAACTCCGAGTCACCGTTGTTGGTGAGTAACCAGACAACAAGTTACGGGCAAGTGTCGAAGACGCGTCACACCCCAAATAGGGGGTTTGTATAGTCAAAATTTTGTCGGATGGGCCTGAGCCGGCTAGCCATTTGGCGCATGTCCTTCCACCACCGAGGATTGCAGGGCATTTCTCTTTGCCTCCTGTTGCCTCCTCCTCCTACTGCACTTCCTCCTCCTCGACCACCTACTCATCCGCTCAGCGTAACACCTTCACCACCAACATCAGCACATCCAGGGGGAAAGGACAGCAGGCTGTTTTAAAACTGATATGTTTGGGGGATAAACCCCACACTGCGCAGAAGCTGTGAACGGGCATTGAACAACAGACCAATGAGTGGTTGTTGCCACTGAGCCTCAAGCCCGGCCTAGTGGTGTGCGACAATGGCCGAAATCTCGTAGCGGCTCTGGGCCGAGCCGGTTTGACGCACATCCCTTGCCTGGCACATGTGCTGAATTTGGTGGTACAGAATTTTCTAAAAAACTACCCGGATTTGTCAGAGCTGCTGCATAAAGTGCGGGCCGTCTGTGCGCACTGTCAGCGTTTTCACCCTGCTGCTGCTCGCCTGTCTGTGCTGCAGTGGAACTTCGCCTCATATGCGACGTGCCCACAAGGTGGAACTCCATCTTGCACATGCTGGAGAGACTGTGCGAGCAGCAGCAGGCAATAGTGGAGTTTCAGCTGCAGCACGCACGGGTCAGTCGCTCTGCGGAACAGCAACACTTCACCACCAACGAGTGGGCCTCCATGCGAGACCTGTGTAGCGTATTGCGGTGTTTTGAGTACTCCACCAATATGGCCAGTGCCGATGACGCTGTTCTCAGCGTTACTATTCCACTTCTATGTCTCCTTGAAAAAACACTTCGGGCCATGATGGAAGAGGATGTGGCACAGGAGGAGGAGGAGGAGGAAGAGGGGTCATTTCCACGGTTATCAGGCCAGTCATTTGCAAGTGGCTCGGAGGGTGGGTTGCTGCACCAGCATAGGCCAGGTCAAAAGTATTCAAGCCAGGGCACAGTTCTGGAGGACGAGGAGGACGAGGAAGATGAAGAGGAGGAATCGCAGCAGGGTGGCACCCAACGCAGCTTGTGGGCATCACTGGAGCATGGCTGGGGGGATACAGAGGGCACAGATGATATACCTCCCACAGAGGACAGCTTGTCTTTGCCTCTGGGCAGCCTGGCACACATGGCCAACTACATGCTGCAGTGCCTGCGCAACAACAGCCGAGTTGCCCACATTGTAACTTCTTCTGATTACTGGGTGGCCAACCTGCTGGATCCCCGTTACAAGGACAATGTGCCATCCTTAATTCCCTCATTGGAGCGTGAGAGGAAGATGTGCGACTACAAGCGCACACTTGTAGAGGTGCTGCTGAGGGCATTCCCAAATGACACCCGGGGCTCAGTGGAAGCACAAGGCAAAGGCAGAGGAGGAGGAGGAGGAAGAGGCTACCAACGCAGCTGTGCCACCGCCAGCACCTCAGAAGGCAGGGTTAGCATGGCCGAAATGTGGCAAAGCTTTGTCAGCAGCCCGCCACAACAAACAGCACCACCAGCCGATAGACAACGTCTTAGCAGGAGGCAGCATTTCAGCAACATGGTGCAAGAGTATGTGGGCACACGCCTACACGTACTGACTGATGGGTCTGCCCCATTCAACTTCTGGGTCTCCAAATTGGCCACATGGCCTGAGCTTGCCCTTTATGCCTTGGAGATGCTGGCCTGCCCTGCAGCCAGTGTATTGTCTAAACATTTGTTTAGCACGGCAGGGAGCGTTATCACAGACAAGCGCAGCCGTTTGTCCACAGCCAACATTGACAAGCTAACCTTTATTAAAATGAATCAGGCATGGATCCCACAAGACTTGTCTGTACCTTGTGCAGAATAAACATTTAGACCGGACTCACACAGCCATTCGTATACTTGTTTTTTTGAATAGGCCTAAATATTTTGGGGGCTACCCCAATTATAAACAAACAAAAAAAAAACAGTGTTGGCTACCTCCTCCTCCTCCTCCTCGACCACCGCCACTTCCACCTACACTGCCACGGCCACGGCCTAGTCAACCTCTAGGCTCCTACTCCACATCCACCCCCTCTTCCTATTTTTTTTATTTGATTTTAATTTATTTTTTCTACCCCCATTTTTTTGTAGGGCACTTGGCACTTGCCCTACTCTTAACCCCATTTTACTTCCTTTTGCAGCCCTCTAGCACTTGCCAGGACTTTTTTACAGCCATTTTTGTGCCTAAAAGTTCGGGTCCCCATTGACTTCAATGGGGTTCGGGGTCCGGGATAAAGTTCGGGCAACGCTCGGTGCCGAACCTGGACTTTTTTCCAAAGTTCGTTCGGACCCTCCCAACCCGAACGTCCAGGTGTTCGCTCAACTCTACTCCCAATCCATACCAGACTCTTATTCAAAATTCCCAGCTCAACTTACCAGCCAGCCTGCAACAAACTACATGAACCTGTCTAACAGTTCACATTAAAATCAGGGGTTTAGTTTGCACCCATTTGCAAATGTGTGCGTAAGTTGCAGAGGCCACATCACAGCACTGAAAATTTTATCTGCAGTCCTAACTCTAAGATTTGTGAGCGTCTATAGCAGATGTACATATATAATAATGGATAGATAGAGGGCAGGTATTCCTGGAGGGATCCCATTCCTCCGTATAGGCACAGGAGTGCACTGGACACCAAGCAAATAGCACAATGGCAGCAAAGGTGTCCAATGCACCACCCCCACCACCACCAAAAAATCAATGGCCTTGACATGGCCTCTGCAGCTTACACATGTATTTGCAAATGTGTGCAAACTAAACCCCTATTTTTATTGAGAACTGTTAGACAGGACAATTCAGTTTGTTGCAGGATGGATGGTAAATGAGCTGAGATTTTTTATTTGTTGTTGTTTGATATGCCTAGCCCTTTCATGTGCTCCTTGCTGTTAAGGTCAGTTATAGGTTGGGGCAGTTGCCATTTGTTTGTACCTCTCCCCCACAATCCTGGCCTGGTGCTTTTGGGGGTGTTTTATCAGAATCTGGAAGCTCCCCCTTAAGAGGGCCCCCAGATTCCAGAGATCTCCATGTGAATGAGTATGGGGTACAGAGTATCTTTACTCATTCACCAAACAAAAAGTGCAAATTAAATAAAAACACACAGCCAGTTTTTGACAAGTCCTTTATTCAAACCCCCCTCCCCCCCAAAAAAAAAAATGGCCCTTGAAGTAAATCCAACGATGAACGCTCGCCACCTACTGCTAATGTATGTATTAGTGTGTTATATTGCTCTACATCCAGTAGAGGGAAGCATCGTAACATATGTTCACTTCTCTATTCTTCTGCCAGAGCTATGTATCTTTAGAGAAAGATGACATCTATTGTATCTGTTTCCTGTATCCTGTGTGGTATTAAAGTATAACTAAAGGCAAAACTTTTTTTTTTAGTTTTGGACAGAGTGGAGAGGGATTAGAGTCCCTGTCATTTTTTATTGCTGTCTGTACCACTGTCAAGGAAAGTCACTCTCTCTATTTGTGCTGTTTACCATTATCGTTGAAAGTGAAAAGAAAACCCCAAACTTTGAGTTGTCCCCAGAAAAGTAATATATGTTAAATCTTCCAATGGGGACAGTGGTTCTGGTTAGCTGGGGGTTCCCAAGAAATTCCTTTAATTTGCAGAGATTTCCTCTCACTTCCTGGTTATCAGGTCACCTGAAGGTAGGTGACAGGTGTGCACCTCTGGGATTCGGGGCGCACCGCTAAGGTTGTTAACCCTTAGCTGACTGCTGCAAATAGAGCTCTGGGAGGTGCAGGGAAGCAGGTCCATTGGAGCACTGACACAGATTATACAGGGAGCTAGAGCATAGGTTTCCCCAGGGCACGCAGTCCAAGAGCCAGAAGGTTTTCACCAGAGCCTCTGATGGTGAGGATGGACTTGGCTGCTACTGACTCCAGGTCACGGCTACCAGGGTCTCCCAGCTCACGCTCGCGGCTGGCTACTGGTGGATAGAGAGGAACCAGCAGTACAGGACAACAAGGGATAGTCAGTAGGAGAGCCAAGGGTCAGGGTAACGAGCAGACAGGAACAGACAGGAGGGCATGCCAAGGTTGGGATCACAAGCAGACAGGGATGGTCAAGAACAAGCCGAGGTCGGTAAATGGGATCAGACGAAGAGCACTCAGTAGGAGCACAGTCACAGGAAACCTAACACACAATATTGATCAGCAGCTCAGGCTTACACTGCATGGTGTTATATAATGTTCCTACTTTGGGCCTGGGGTGGAGACCTGCTGAGGAAAGCTTACTAAAGCACACTAAGGGTGAGAGGATTGCAGCGTGCATTGCAGACCTGCGCAAGCTATCTGAAAATTGCAATTTTGGTGCCAGTTTAGAATCCTTGCTAAGGGACAGAACAGGCTAGTGTGTGGAGTACAAGATGAAGAACTGCAGATGAGACTTCTAGCCAAACAGAACTTAACTTTTATTATTGCACAAGAGGAAGCGCTTGCTTATGAGGCTGCATACCTTCATTCAAAAGAAATTCAATTTTCCTCTAACAGAGATAATTCACCGGATATAAATCGAGTGGTAAAGGTTAAATCAAAGGACTTTCCACCACACACTGATGTTGCAGTTCTATTTACAGGGAAGTGCTACAGCTGTGGTTGGAAACAGTCATAATACATGTTGTTCTAGAAATGCAGTTTGCCACACATGCAAACGTAGAGGTCACATACAGACAATCTGTCAGTCTAAAGATCAGTCTACAAATGTGAATACAATACCAACGGCAGCACACTCTATGAATGCGCCAATTGTTGTTCTGAATGATGAAACCTCTACAGGTGTTTATACAAATCAATATGTGTATATAGTGGAAAACTCTTCATCAGGACTGAAGATTTACACCGAGATTGTGTTTGTGATTGTGGAAGTAGATTCAGGGTGTGCATATTCCTTGATTTCAGAAGAAATGTTTACCACATTGTGGCCTCAAAATGCTCCTTCAATAGCACCCTGTGATATCCAGTTGGTAGACTACAACAAACAAGTTGTGGAAGTTAAGGGTGTTTGCTTTGTACCAGTGAAATATGGAGATTTCAGAGGATGCTTACGCTTAATAATTACTAAGGGACAAAGACCAATTTTGCTAGGTAGAGAATGGTTTGCACCCCTTGGAATTTCATTATCGGAGTTCATAATGTATCTCCAGTTACTCTACAGAATGTGATAGAGGTCTTTGGCGCAGTTTTTGAAGAAGGCCTCGGCATGTATAAAGGCCCTCCTGTTTCTTTCAAATTAGAACCTACAGTAACCCCAAATTGTATGAAACCGCGCAAAAGTTGCAATAGCTCTCAGACCAAAAATTGATGCTGAGATTACACGTTTTGTGAAGCAAGATATACTTAAACCTGTAACACATCCTAAGTGGTGTACCCCAATAATACCAGTATTGAAGCCAAATGGTGACGTTAGAATTTGTGCTGACTATAAATGTACAATCAACAAAGCACTGCAGGAACGTCCCTATCAAATTCCAGCTGTACGTGAAATTCTGACTATGTTAGCAAATGGAAACGTATTTACCAAACTGGATATGGCACAAGCTTACCAACAATTACCCGTGGATACACAAACAATAATAACACACAAAGGAGCTTTCCAAGCAAAACTTTTGCAGTTTGGAGTTTCCACTATCTGGACTTACAGGTGTAGTACCTTATTTTGATGATGTTCTTATTGGAGCGGATTGCATTCAGTCTTTGGCTTCACAACCACAACTTGTTTTGAAATGTTTTCTTGATGCTGGTCTCAAACTTAAAAAAGAAAAGTGACGAGGGCGTGGCTAGCGGCCGATGGAGATGGAAGTCTAAGACAGCAGCTCCGGAGGTAGCAAGCGACTTACCAGCAACAGGGCAACTTCTGAGACCCCCAAAAACTGGACGCTGATAGAGGATCACCCGGAGACCATACCGGCGGTATGTTCGGAAGCAGAAACAACTCTTTTAAGCCCAAAAAGCTGACGGTCTTCTTTACTCAGCCGCAGCACAGAGAATTTCAAGATGGTGCCGGCTCTCACTCCACACTGAGCACGCGGGCCACTGAAGCACAAGGGGGACAGAAACATAGTCTCTCCCCACACCTACCTGGCAACCCAAGCCTGCACAGTCCTATCTCTGGAAGTCCAGATAAGTCCAGACTTAAAATGAGCAACCATGCACAGCAACAGTATGAGGTAAGCTCTAACCATCACTCTCAGGATGACACTAGAGCACTACCAGACTCC
This sequence comes from Glandirana rugosa, assembly GCA_018402905.1. NCBI lineage: Eukaryota > Metazoa > Chordata > Amphibia > Anura > Ranidae > Glandirana > Glandirana rugosa. The sequence continues at coordinate 37,271 of BLSH010165788.1, forward strand.
ATTAACTCCTTCCCTACCAATAATCAACTTGTATTAGACACCACACTAAAGGACATGTTAGTTTCCTTGAAAAGTACACTGCACTCTGACATGATGTCTTGCATGCAACACTTTAATACAGAGCTGTCAGCAGTGGAAAACAGGGTCACACACGTGAAGACTAAGATGGGGGAATTTGTGGAGACAATAAATGACTTGGTGGATGCACATACAGAATTAATCATGCAAACATCAAGCAAGATGAAAAATCTTCCGCCACCTTATGAAAACCTCCAACTTTTCATAGATCTCTCTCAACACACTATGCAGCTGAGAAGAAACCTGAACACAGTCATTCAGGAACAATGATATCCCATATCAGTGGAAATTGCTCACCAAATTAGTGATCCGGTGGAAAGGCAGTTCACACACTATTGCATCCTTGGAAATAGGCCTACAACTACACATGGAACATGGAACATCCTCCCAAACCACTCACCGCCATCTTCTCCCCATAAAGTGGGCATGAAGAAAAAAAAAGGAAAATCTGCAAAAAAACAACTCTGAGGATTACACCTGAATACTCGGCTGAGTATATTGGGATCCTATATAAACCACAAAGCTAGCTCCATGCTTCTAAAACTAGGAAAGCTTATTCACAACCTACTGCTTCCCCCAAATGTTCTGAGCAGTTAAATACTGCACATGGATTGAACACCCTCCTTTTAACTTGGGTTAACTGTTATATCTCTTTTGTTCCTACACCTTTTTTTTTTTTCGTTTTAGTTTTTGTTTTGACCTCCAGGAACCAGAAAGCCACAGGAAATCAATTGACCTCCGACATACCAGTTCGGACCAGTAGATGTCACCGTTGGATTGCTGAAGCACCTCTAACACAGATACAGGCGGTCCCCTAGTTACAAACATCCGACTTACAAACGACTCCTACTTACAAATGGAGGGAGACAACAGAAAGTGAGAGGAAATCTCCCCCTAGGAAGGGAAATTCACTCCTGTAAGAGTTATTATGGGAAAAAGGAGCCTCCACTGATGCTTTATCACCAAGGTTTGTTTCCACAACAACCCAAAATTTTCAAAATCCAATTATCATTGGGATAGGAAGTGAATTGAAATCTTCTGAACAGAAACATAGACAGCAAAACAAACATTACAGGGTTGTTAACCCTTCCCTATGCTATCCAAAAAGCTTATAAATATTTTTTTTGGCTGAAGCTACACTTAAAAAATTTACCAGTTCCGACTTACAAACAAATTCAACTTAAGAACAAACCTACAGTCCCTATCTTGTTTGTAACTCGGGGACCGCCTGTACCTGTTTTCAGGCAACTCTCCAAACAACTGTGAGTATAGCTTCACACTTTGCTCAACACAATCTCCTACAACCATTTTTAAACCAACAGTCACTTAGTGATGGGAATTAAAATCCTATCCATCAATGCAAGGGGCCTAAATCACCCGGCCAAGAGAGTATCGCTCTGGAAGGAGGCTAAACTACACTCATCAGATTCCTTAACGCCTTTATTAAAAAAGTCAGGAAAATCCAGCAAGGATCCCTACTGATCTGTGGAGACCTAAACATAACAGCAAACCCACAACTTGACTCCACTGCAGAGAAGCCCGCATGCCTACCTTCTCTCTAGAAATTCCTTTTGGATAACAACCTTTTTGACATCTGGCGATGCCAGCATGCTAATGAGATGGACTACTTCTTTTTGTCCAGCCACGTTTTTCTACTCAAGGATAGACTACTTTTTAGCCGACAAGTGGCTCCACCAGAGAATTTCATTTTCCTCCATCAACACGATTACATGGCCTGACCATGCCCCTATCTCACTAACTATTAAAGACCAATACCCTGCAAATGTCACGTTCATGTGGAGAGCTAACTCAAAACTCATACAATTTTCAGAAACAAGGAAGATCATCAAAGACAACCTAGTGTCTTTGTTTTTCAATTAATGCACAATCTGCAAATAGCCCAATATACTGTGGAATGCCCATAAGGCATTCATTAGAGGTATCTTTATACAGTTGGGAGCTAGGGACAGGAGGGTGAGACAGCATCGGTTTGAGGCCTTAACAGCAAAAATCTCTGCCCTTGAGTTGTCCAACAAACAAAAACCCACACCCCAACTTAGCGCACAGCTATCCACACTCAGACAGGAACTTAGAGAACTTCTTCTACACTCTTTTGAATGCACTTCCCAAAGACTAAAAATGCTTCACTACGCATCTGAAACAAAGCAGGGAAACCCTTAGCCAGAAAACTACAGGGACTTAGATCCAAAACCAACATTTCACATATCTATCACCCCACCTCTCAAAAACAAATCTATGACCCTCAAGGAATAGCTGATGCCTTCAGTGCTTATTATAGCACACTTTACAACCTAAAAGATGATAGCCTCACACCACAACCATCTTCCCAAGAAATTGCAAAATTTCTAGAACAAATTCAGCTTCCAAAACTTAATGAAGGGCAATTGAAAACATGCCCCATTTACTGCCCCAGAAATTCTCAAAGTATTAAATACAATGCCCAACAACAAATCCCTGGACCCAGATGGTCTAACAGGGAAATATTATAAAGAATACCAATGCATTCTTGGCCCTCATTTAACTGATGTATTTGGAGCAGCTGCTGCCTAGTCCTTCTTCCCTGGCAAAATGTTAGAGGCATTGATTGTCACAATTCCAAAACCGGGAAAGCCATTAAATAATGATGTTAAGATTTATGTTAAACTTATAGCTAATCACTTAGCAGAACATATACCCTCCCTGATTGACCTGGACCAGTCTGGGTTTGTCAGAGGTAGGCAGTCTTCCAATGCCACAAGGAGGTTAATAGATATTATACACACGCTGTGACGCACAGAAACACCTTCTCTGCTCTTGGCTCTGGATGCGGAGAAGGCGTTTGACTGCATACACTGGGGATACCTTAGGGACACCCTCACAAAATTTGGCTTCGCAAGGCCACATCTATTCGCCAATTCTAGAGTTATATTCCTCTCCATCAGCCAAAGTTTTTACTTCGGGTATGGTGTCTCAGCCCTTCCATATTACAAATGGAACCAGATAGGGGTGCCTGATCTTTTGCATACCTTATCAGACAGCATCCACACGTATCTGGGGTATCCTTGGGGCATCGGAAGCATATTATTAGTCTGTTTGCAGACGACATCATCTTAATATTAACTAAACCAAAAGAATCCCTAGCTGCGGTATACCAGTCCTTACAACTGTTCAACAACGTCTCCTACTACAAAGTCAATGAAACAAAGTCCCACATCTTAGATTTGGGATTAGAAGACCAGATTAGGAAATACCTACAAAAAACATACCCATTTTTTGGAAGGATGGTGGAATACCATGTCTAGGTATAACAGCGACTAAATCCACAACACTCTACTCTGCTAATTTTCTGCCCTGGCAAGGAAAAATCGAAAAACCCCTCGCTAAGCTGGCCCAGCATGAACTGTCTTGGTTTGGCCACCTTGCGGCATTCAAAATGCAAATACTCCCACAAATATTATATACCTTCAGAACAGTTCCAATCTCAGCTCCAATGTCATACTTCAAAACACTAGAATCCAGAGTAAACTCTTTTCTATGGAAAGGGAGGAAAGTTCGCTGTGCATTTTGCAAATTAACCAAGCACAGGACTGCAGGAGGCATAGGTCATGTAAACATATATGACTACTACTTAGCTGCCAACCTAGCACAAAGCAAACACTGATTTACTCAACCACGCACTACACTATGGGGGGACTTGGAAAGTGAGATGATACCTTATAGAGATCTAACCGCATTGCTACATGCGTACCTGATCCGCCCAACACTACCTGAGAATATCCCTCCCACAGCCAGAGCCTCAATACTGACGTGGGTAGAGTTTATACTCCTGATGAAAGGATAAAGTCTCATGACTGAAATCCCTGTTCCCTTGACGACCTTGAGCAATCTTATCCCAGATTTGTCCCTATCTCAATTGCATCTAAAAGGCATTCAAAAAGTATCGGACCTATTCAAAAATAACGTCCCCAAATCCTTTTCCTCATTAAGCGCAGAGTACAATCTCCCACATACAGAACAGTTTACTTATCTCTGCACAGTATCTCTCTTAGGCAAAATTCCACTTATTGAAATGCAAATTTCCCTCAAACATAGCCAATTTCCTAAGACTTGGCATACCAATAAGAGGGGGTATTTCTAAATTTTACACTAGCCTAAATGACAAATCAAACTTTACTAAATCCCCAACTCACCTAGCATGGGAAAAAGACCTGGGAGAATCCTTCCCAGAAGACAATGGAGGATAGCCATAAACATGTTCCATTCGGCCACCAAATGTGTTGGGCTGCGGGAATTGTCCTTTACACTTATGCTCAGGTTGTACCTTACACTGAAACTCCAAATTTCACCCAGACACTTCCCCTCTATGTTGAAGACAATGCGGACAAGTGGGAAGTTTATTCCGCATCTTCTGGTCCTGCAACAAATTATCTAATTTTTGTCCCAAAATCTTTGACTTAATAGCTAAAATTGCTGGGTTTAGTGTATCACTTTCACCTGGATTGGCAATCCTAAATATTGGGATGGCAGACATTCCACACAACAGGAGAACGGTGTTAACTCACATGTTTTTAACAACCAGGAATTCCATAGCCAGACTGTAAAAATCCCCTAATGTCCCCTCTGTGACTGACCTATTGCATTTCATTCAAGGACCTTGTCTATAACAGAGAGGAATTATGCTCAAATTGACAAGGAGGCTTTAGCTATTGCTTCCGGGTAAAAAAGTTTCATGACTATTTGTATGGGCGGAGTTTTACCATTGTAACTGACCATAAGCCTTTGCTGGGTCTGTTCACCAAAAGTACTCCCACTCCTCAAATTATTTTCCCATGAATGATCAGATGGTCACTCATGCTGAATGCATATGACTGTGGTTTTGAATATCAAACTGGCAAGAATATCACTAATGCTGATGGTTTAAGCCGGCTGCCTTTGATTTCATCTGATTTCCTTGCCCATCCTGTGCCTGAGGTTCTCATGTTGGAATCTATTCCAAGCCCTCTGTTACATGCCAGAGACATTGCTGGTATGACTGCTAAAGATCCCGTGTTGGCCCGTATGCTCAACTAGGTGTGGAGGGGATGGCCCAAATCAAAAGTTGAAGAGAAGTTTAAACCATTTTTAGTGCACCAACATGAACTGTCCAACTATAAAGGTTGCCTATTATGGGGAAACAGAGTGGTAATTTCAAAGGCAGGACAAGCTCAAGTACTGCATGCTCTCCATAAAGGACATCATATAATAGTCTGCATGAAAACATTAGGCAGAAGTTATGTTTGATGGCCTAAAATGGATGAAGTTATTGAGAAGTGGGTAAAGAACTGTGTACTATGTCAATCCAACCGTCATGCTCCACCTAAAGCCTCAGTGCATCCCTTGGAAGTGACTAGGTCACCTTGGTCACGGTTGTATATACATTTTGCTTGGTCTTTTCAAGGACAGATTTTTTTTAGTTGTCGATTCCTTCTCAAAATGGCTGGAATTTGAATCAGTTACATCCCCCACCTCAGACACTGCCATAAGAGTTTTAAGGAGACTGTTTGCTACACATGGGTTGCCAGATACAATTGTGTCTGATAATGTAAAGCAATTTATCTCCTCAGAATTCCTTTATGGCAAGCAATCTTATTCAACATGTTATGATTGCACCATTTCACCCGTCATCAAATGGTCAAGCTGAACGTATGGTTCAGACCACCAAATACTCACTGAAGAGAATTGGAATCGGAAACGTGCAAATTTCCTTCTGCAACAACATGTGACACCATGCTCAAGCACTGGTTGTAGCCCAGCAGAGCTCCTAAAGATCCGTTGTCTAAAAACATGTTTGAATCGTTTACATCAGAGTTACAAGAAAAGGATTGCTTTTTAAAAAGAATGCTAATGTATTTGTGAGAGAATTTGAGCCTGACAGTGCTGTCTATGTCAGAAACTATGCTGCTGGGCCTCGTTGGATACCGGCAAAGGTACTTGTGGCTACAGGACCTTTGTCACACAAAGGTTCAATTACTGATGGTAGAATATTATGAAGGCACGTTTTTAAGATCCGAGAAAGAAGTGGTGAAATCGTACCTGCTGCTGGTTCTAGTAGTACTGGGATTCCAGTGATGCCAGATCATGGTGAACCATTGGTTGATACAGGTGCTATTCCTCCAGGAAATGTTGTTGCAGAACCAGTTTCTCTCAGTCCCTCTGACACAGCACATGAAGAAGAAGAAGAATTGCACCCAACTGAGGGTTCCGGTGAACTGTCTCAAACAGTGGTCCTTAGGCGTCCAAAAAGAAATATTCACCCACCCAGTTATCTCAAAGACTTTGAGGTCTAGGGGGAAGGAGTGCTATGTATTAGTGTGTTATACTGTTCTCCATCCAGTAGGGGGAAGGACTGTAACATACGTTCACTTCTCTATTGTTCTGGCAGAGCTATGTATCTTTAGACATTTATTGTATCTGTTTCCTGTATCCTGTGTGGTACTAAGTAAAAAGAGTCCTGTGAAGTCGTCCTTGTCAGTGATTCAATTACATTTTAAAATACACAAAACCGACCCAAACAAAAACAAGTCCAACCCACACCAATGATTGACTACCACGAATGACAGCTCCGCTGCCTCCCACTGCTGAATAAAGGAAGGGGTGGGACCACTTGATGACATCACGTTTTACTCCTTGTGACATCATTGACTGGGCACGCTGGAATAATGACCCACACCCCACGCCTTTTTTTTTTTGTTACATTTTGCCATTAGGTCCCCCTCAAAATCCATTCCAGACCGATGGAGCCTGGTATGGATTGGAGGGGGGGACCCCCACACTGTTTTTTAAACATTTTTTTAATACCAGCAATTCTTATATTTACATTCTGCGGTCAGCGGGCAAATCCGCTGACAGCAGTTGAGTCATGATTGTTAAGGACTCAGTGGCTGCCCACTCCTTACAAACCAATTAAGTTCAAACACATTCCTTAACTATGGCATGCCTGGACCACTACTTATTTTAATAATAATTGATTTATTTTCTTTAGTTAATTGACTTTAATGCCATTTTATGGAAACACCAATGTATGTGCGCTCCTGGTAGGGCTGTGTTTGTCTATTGAAATAAAGCATTTTTTAATTTTGAGGTAAATACCGCACAATAGGATAGTGATTTGACATTTTCAGCATCTTTATTATATATATATATATATATATATATATATATATATATATATATATATATATTATATATATCTATATTATATATTTCAGCATGCAATATTTGGGAAAAATGTATCAGATCACCTAAATACTGCATATGATCTGCTTTAGTGAATGGAGCCCAATGTGGCATAGAGAACATAAGGTATGGAGGGTATTGTTTTATGGTTTTAGTGCATTGTGATGATGCATAATGTATTTTGCATGCCTTTTCCTCTCTGGTCTCCTGGGAAAAATGGACATGACTCAAAAGATGCATGATGCATTTTTAGTGTGTTTTTGGTGTGCTACCATTGACTATAATGAAAGGTGCATTTTTGGTGTTTTTTCTTTCAATGTTTTTTTATTAAAGAATTTTTTTTTCCGTTTCAAAGTGTTTATTGGTTTTTCCAAATACAATACAAGTATAAACAGGTTGTATAGGTTTTTTTTTTTTTTTCTTGACTACAAATTCACTATATTCAAGCTTTTTGTCTTACAGACGTTACTTTATATCTGTATTAACTAGATATAGGTTAGACTTATCTCTAAATAACTAGAGAAAAAAAAAGAAAAAGAAAAGGAGGAGAGAAGAAAGAGAACAAGGATGGTGGATATGAACATTCATCTGAGCATACTATGAAGACAATCATTAAATAAAAGAAGAAGATCAGCCATTACGTTGAGGTGGTATTGATATACTGTTCCTTTAGCTTATCTATTGAAGAAGTCCCATTCGCCCCAAAGGGAACATGCTGCAAATGAGACTAAGGTGTTAAATAATAAGTAAGGAACTTGTTATAGCCATTTAATTTGATGGGAAATTCCAGACTTTATTGTTGTATAGCCCAATATCTTACTAGTAATTCATCTTACTTTTCAGGAGTCGTGATGCTCTAGGGTGATTTATCCATTCTTTCCATAGCTTATTAAATTTGATGGTAGACCCATTTTTTTGTGCTATCATAAGTTCGTAGTGGGCAATTGTGTTGAGTCTACCAATAACTTCGGATAGGTTAGGGGCATGGACTGTTTTCCATAGTTTAGCTATGGTTATTCTTGCCGCTGTCAGGATGTTTGCTACAATAGTCCTATATGAAGTGGGATAAATGTCTAGATTAATTCCTAGAAGTGCTAGTTCTGGAGTTAATCGAATTAAGTTTCCTGTAAGAGAGGCTATAAAGTTAGAAATTGATCTCCAAAAACTCTTTAGTGTCTTGCATTCCCATAAAATGTGAATTAGGTTTCCCCTGTGTGTATTACATCTCCAACAGTCAGGGGAAGTAAGTGGGAAAATTTTAGATAGTCTAAATGGGGTGATATACCATCTGTTTAATATTTTCTGTGCATTTTCCCAATTTTCTATGCAAGAAGAGGCTTTTCTGTTAATCAACATAGCTTTATTCCATTTTTCCCAAGCAAATGATTTCCCCACATCTCTTTCCCATTTAATCATATTCTCAGTTTTTTCTTTGGGTGGAGAGGATACTAGCAAATTATAAAATAATGAGATTCCTTTTTTTTTTGGTATTATTGGAGATGAGAAATTTCCAGGCCTCTTGATTAATCCCTATCATTAAGTCTGGATCAAAGTTTTTATGTTCTTTCTTCTGTTTCACTTTATTTATTAATAACGTTTTAATGTCACTAGGCAGATGTACAAACTGGTTTATACCCTTCAATATCCAGGGGTTAGTATTAATCCTTGCCTTGCAATATTCAAGGGCCCTAAGGGGTAGTGGGATATTATAGTCACTTGTTCCTAGGCTCGATTTATTGAGTATTTCCATGCAAATAGCGAGGATTTGATTGTGAGATAGTTGGGTACTATAACTTTAGGGAATTGATAGTATGCTATTGCTAAAGCATGTAAGTCATTTCCTTTCACCGCCATGAATTCAATGTTGGACCAGAGTTTGCATTCATCATATTTAAACCAGTATTTCATCTGGGCTAGAAGTGTCGCATAATAGTAACATCGTATATGAGGGAGATTCATCCCTCCTTTATCTTGTGGTGTCATAAGTGTTGCCATAGACACTCTTGGTTTTCTCCCATTCCAGACCAGATCGCTCAATTTTTTATTGATCTGTGCAAAAAATTTTGCTGGTATAGGTATAGGGATCGATCGGAAGTAATATAGGATTTTTGGTAGGATTTGCATTTTTATTGCAGCGATCCTTACAATCCATGTAAGATTAGTTTTTTTAATATTTAGGCAGTCTTGTTTTATAGTTTCTTGAAGGATTGGGAAATTCGTTTCAAATAATCTTGAAACTGGGTGGTTGAGCTTAATGCCCAGGTAATTAATATGTTTATTATTCCAATCGCATTCAAACAATCGTTTCAATTGAGCGATCTGATCATTAGGGATGTTCATGGGTAATATTTGACACTTGCTAGGATTTATTTTATAGTAGGACACTGATCCAAATGCCTCTATTATTTTAATAACCTCTGGTAGAGAGCTTTCTGGGGACGACATAGTTAGGATAACGTCATCCGCAAAGAGTCCTATCTTGTGCTCGATTACACCAATTTCTATACCTTTTATGTTCGAATTATTTCTAATTTGTGCTGCTAATGGTTCTATTATTAATGAAAATATAATTGGGGATAGTGGGCACCCTTGTCTTGTCCCATTGGACAGGGAAAATCTACTTGAGATGCTTCCTGTAGTGAATACTCTAGCAGTTGGTGATGTGTATAAGGACATTATGGCTCCTAGTATGAATCCTCGGAATCCAAATTTTTTCAGGGTTTCTTCAATATACGTCCAATTAAGTGATGTCCTTCGTAGAGTTCATCTAAAAGGGACAGGTTACCCTGTTCTGTTCCCACGGGTGATAGGGGTTAATATAAAAGTAATTATTATCTTGGTAATCGTCGTGTTTAATCTTTATTAAGCTTGTATTTTCCATATCTTTAACCACATTAGCTCGTGTTCTATCCTGAGAAACGCCTACTGCAATAGGATTGATACAGCAGGGGTCTTTCGAGAGATGGTCTCCAATAATTTTATTATCTCCGTAAACCTAGTCACAGGATGATATTTT
>BLSH010165789.1:18082-29247 GCA_018402905.1 Glandirana rugosa
CAAGAGGAATAAAGTATATTGTTCTTCGGTCAACAGATGTCTCGAGTCATTGAGTTCGACGTTAAATGTGTGTTAACTAACTCAGTCTCGTCCCTGAGAACCCTTTTTTCAATGAAGTTGTTAAAACAAAAAAAATAGTCCTGTTAACACACTACATTTCCGAACTCCAAATAAATGGAATTACATAGAAGACGTAATCCCATTTTTTTTAAGTTAAAAGTCTAGGTCGCGAGACGGGTTCTCGTCGTCGTGACGAGAGAGAAGGAAAGGAGTGTCCCGTGTAACTATCATCTACCTCGGTAGCCGAGGACGATGACAGTTACTTTACGACAATCCTCCCTCATCTCGCGTCTTGGCTCGACACGATACACACAGTTATCTTAGTCACTTGTGTGGGCTCAATCCCGAGCCATGCTGTGTGATTCTATTGACACACATAGCACAGCTCGGTTCTGCGCTCTACTCCCTCCTAACAGCATTTCATTGACAGTAGCAGGAGCCGATGGCTCCATCTACTATCAATGTGCCCTGTGAGGAAAGGAAGAGAGAGCAGTGCTGCTGCTCTTGGGCAGAGCGCTGGATCTGAAAATTGAATTTTTTTTACCCTAATGCAGAAGATACATTAAGGTAAATAAACCTCAAGCCTTTACATCACACAATTGTCCTGATAAAAAAAACAAAATTGTTGAAGTAACTTTTTTCCCAAGAGTCCCTGCTCTGACTCAATCAATTGTGTGTAAATTGCAGCTTGAGTTACTGAGCTCTGTAGACAACTGGCTTCTTGTTATATGAAATAAGGAGAACCTGGAAAATGTGAAAAAAAACTTAGAGCACCAGCTGCTTGCTTCACAAAAGATACAAAATATGTATTTAATTAAGTAAAATAAAAAAAAGTAATTGTAAACACTAACAAATCTAATTTAGTCTGTTAAAACACTGTGGGGGTCATTTACTAAAGCTGGAGAGTGCGAAATCTGGTGTGGCTATGCAAAGAAGCCAATCAGCTTCCAGATTTTATTGCCAAAGCTTAATTGAACAAGCTGAAATTACAAATAGAAATAAAGTGCAGCGCTGTAAACATATTCCTCTGGATAACCAGCACCCAGTGCAATTCCATGCAGAGATGATATAATAGTGCTTCAGTGCCACTCCACCTTCACCATTCACACTAGCAGCTCACCTCCTATATCAGGCTCTTAGTACTCACAAAAGAAGCACTGAAGCCCAGTGCTCAGTTAAAGACATGTTGATAGTACAAACGTCTTGTTCTGGAGACAGCGATGGCCGCGAGTGACGTCACTTCCTGTTCCGGACGCGTTGCGTTCCACAGACCGGAACTTCTTCGGCGGATTTAGCTGAGCACTGGGCTTCAGTGCTTCTTTTGTGAGTACTATTTCACCTATTTAATAAAGCAAAAAGTTTTATATATAGAGAGCACTAGATGTGGTTCTTCTTTACATCCATGTCACCTATGATTGAATCGGGGTTGTCGATCCTCATTGGAGTATTATAAAGCAGAGATATTGGTATTACTCACCCACCTGGATCGTGTACAGCTGCTTTTGGAATCACTGGACTGCGCTATTTGAATTTCTTATATTGTGACAAGCTGAAAGTACAGAAGAAGCGGATTGGCTTCCAGATTCTGAGTGCACCAGTTTTAGTAAATCTACCCCTGTGTGTTGTAAACATTTTTTAAACACTTTTTAAACATTTTTTAAAACACTTTATTATAATACTTGTTATCACTTTTGTAACCCTTTGGTACATCTCAGCGCTACTGATCCCCTGCAGCTCATTTGTAGTGCAGGCAGCAGCGGCCCATCTATTAGGGGCGCCGGCCCTTAATCTCCACGCAGGGCTACGGACGCATAGATTTCTATGAGTTTTTATTTTTTTTTGAAGCACATAATTAGAGCCTGGAGGCTCTAATTGGCTTCAAAAAGGTTGGGCTCAGGTGCAGAGCACTGTGCCCCGAACCTACTCACTTGTGACATTAGTGAATCAATATTCGTTATTGTCTTGACTTCTCCTTCTGGCCAATCAGGACAGCCAATTTAGACCATATTGGCTGGGAGGAGAAGCTGGTGTTCCATCAGAATAGGCAATCTGACATGAATATCCTCTCCCACCCAGACATGGCGCCTTCAGACCACTGGTACTTCACCTGGGAGCAGCTAGAACACACCGCCCTGGTGTGGATCCAGACACAGAGCTCTCATACCGGCAGCAGGCGGCCAACCTCATGCAAGACACGGGCCAGAGGCTCGGCGTATTCTGATGGAACACTGTGACCTGGATGGGGTAAGTGCAGCCCCGGGGGGGGGGGTTTGTTTGCTGCCCCTCCCAAAAAAATGTAGCACAAGCCGTCATTGAGTGCAGGTTTCCTTATGGTGATGATATATTTGTCTCTGCAAGTGTATATTTATATATATAAAACCTTCACTGTACTTTTAGGTTATTAGAACTCATTAGTGTAAGCAGAATAATGGCTTCTATGGTTCAGTTTGCATTAGATTACTTTTGGGTCCTCTTCAGTTCATGCAACAATACCTGGAGTCTCAATGGTAATAAAGATGGAAGGTGGGTCTGTAATATAAAAAGAAATAAAAGTAAACCAATACACGTAGACGAAAACATTTACAGTATCGGATGATCCGTGTTTTGTCATTTTCCTATTCTGTGGCTACCATAATGCAGTTTTAATTGAATGAGTCACAATTTTAAAATCCAAAACCAAAGCCATGCCTGCAAAGAAAAGGATTGATAGTTACCACTCTTGTCTAAGTGTCAGATACCCCTCTGTCTCTGTAGGACAAAATAGTGATGTAGGGCTGGCGGAAGGAACCAAAGAGCTTTGGCCATTTGACACCCATGTAAGTTTACTGGAAGAGGTTTCAGCCAGCATAGCTCTTTAAGAGAGCAGAAATACGTATCCTGGACATAGTACCTTTGGATTTGAGGTTCATAGTACTTGAAGTGATTGTAGCCGTATTAGTGCAATAGTGCCAGAGAAAATTGAGTACTGTCCGTGATACTTTTTTTATTTGCACTAACATAACCTTGAAGAAGGGGAGATACCCCGAAAGCTTGTCCTGAAAAATTTTATGTTAGTGCAAATAAAAAAAGTATCACGGACAGTACTCAATTCTCTCTAGGTTCATAGTAGTGATAGTTACTTTATAGCAATTAGACATTTGCAATTTGTCTTGTTACAAATTCGTTTTCTGACAAAATTCGGCATATGGTATGGCATTCGGTAAGCATTCATCAAAAGAGTCTTTCGTTCATTCGGATGCTTCCGAATGAACGAAAGACTTTTTTGATGAATGCGAAAACGAATTGTCAGAAAGAACGAAAATCCGAAACAACAAAAGCCCGAAAATACAAAAATCCAAAGGACCGAAAAACGATTCAACCTATGAGTTTAACAAATCTATTACATTCGGATAATGTTGTTTTTTGTATTTTCTATTATGATTAAATTATAAACTATTATCATAGTTTTTATTATTATTATTTATTATTATAAACTATTAAATTATAGGTAAAATAGCTGAAGTCAGCAATTCTTCTATTTAGGTCTCTGCACCATAGGAGCTAATTTGGGATAGATTAGATTTACATTTTTATTGGAATTTCCTTTCAAATTTGGCTAAAGTAACTGTTAGTGAATGGAACAAATACAAATGCAGCCGAAGTTATGAATTATCTGAAGGCTGCATCCAAAGGAATGAAAGAGAACGAATACAAATGCAGCCGAAGTTACAAATTATCCGAAGTAACGAATGCCGAATGTAAACAAATGGAATGGAACGAATACGAATGCAACTGAAGTTACGAATAATCTGAAGTAACGAATGCCAATCATAAGAAATGATCCAATAAATTAAAAAATAAAAACCAATGGAACGAAAACTAAACGAAACACATTTTTCGGTACTGCACATGTCTAGTAGTGATATTAAAGGCTCATATTTTTAATAACAATGTTATATTTACATGCTACGTGTAATAGTTTTCACAGAGCAGCCCTTATCCTCCTCTTCTTGGGTCCCCCGCCAGCACTCCTTGTCGAGTGTCCCCATAACAAGCCACCTGCTAAGGGATCACTCGCTTCCGAGCTGCCTCCATAAGACACACAGAGCGCAGCTCAGTCCAGCCCCCCAATAGCTCCCGCTGCTGTGTCTCATTCAATGAGGAGGAAAAGACCCAGGAGAGCGAATGTTCTCGTGCACATTGCCGGATTGAGATGGGGCTCAGGTAAGTATGGGTGGGGCTGGGGGGATGCTGCAATGCTCTGAGGAAGGGGGTGCACTCCCGAAACGCGTCAGCTTTTATCCTGCCTTGTGCCTTCATTTTATCATGTCCTGTGTTTTTTTGTGAGTACCCCTTTTTTATATTTTTATTTGGAATAAATTATTTTTGGTAATGCACTAGGTGCACCTTCCTTTTCTCTCTTTTGTAGTACCTTTCGGATTCCCCGTCCGAGGAGGGCAGCACACATCCGGTCGCCCTATCCTTCCCACATGGTTACTTGCCATCTTGAGGAACTTTTAGCGCTGGATTTCATCTATTTTGTACTGTGTCAGTTATACAGCCATTACACAGCCATGTGATGGTGTCACCCTTCTCTGCTGGGATTATAATGTACAATAAGGAATCAAACTGGAAATATAACTATGGGAATAACATCTATGGACTAGCAGAAGGGAAAGAGACACAGACTACTGCTGTTGGTGGGTGATTCAACCTTCTGGAGAACACTCAAAACTAAAACAAACACTTTTAGGCCTCATACACACGGACGTTTCTAAAAAAATAAACAAAACGTCGGGCCCGACGTCAAGGAAAAAAAGTTGGCGTTTTTCGGCGTTATGCATCGGCATTTTTGAGCGTTAGTGAGCGTCGGCGTCAATAGGCGTTTTTAAAAAAAAAATCATCCCTCTGCTATTTTTCAACCTAAAATGTCGGCGTCAAAAAACGCCGGAAAACGCCGGTACAATATTAGGTGGCGTTTGTTGGCGTTTGTTGGCGTTTTGTGGCGTTGGCGTCAAAAAATGGCAAAACGTTACAGCCTCAGAATGCGCTGCCCGTGGGTTCTAGTTTCAGCTCACTAACGCCGACGCCATCTACAGCTCAAAAACGTCAGCGTTTTTATGGGGCCATTGACTAACATGGAGAGCTGCAAAAAACGCCAGAAAACGCCAGCGTCAAAAAACGTCCGTGTGTATGAGGCCCTAGGCCTCATACACACGGGCATATATAAAAAAATAAACAAAACGTCGGGCCCGACGTCAAGGAAAAAAAGGTGACGTTTTTCGGCGTTATGTATTGACGTTTTTTGGCGTTAGTGAGCGTCGGCGTCAATAGGCGTCAATAGGCGTTTTTTAAAAAAAAATCATCCCTCTGCTATTTTTCAACCTAAAAACGTCGGTGTCAAAAAACGCCGGTAAACGCCGGTACAATATTAGTTGGCGTTTGTTGGCGTTAGTTGGCGCTTTGTGGCGTCGGCGTCAAAAAACGCCAACATTTTGCAGTCTCAGAACGCGAGGGCTGTGGGTTCTACTTTCTGCTCACTAACGCCGACGCCACCTACAGCTCAAAAACGCCGACGTTTTTATGGGGCCATTGACTAACATGGGGAGCAGAAAAAAATGTCAGTAGACGCCGGCGTCAAAAAACGCCCGTGTGTATGAGGCCTTAAAGTGCTCACCAACACCTTTGCAGTTCATTGAGAACTACAAGCCTCTGCCACTGTGCGTGTGTGTGTACATGCAGTACATCAATCCACGTATCATTAGCAGTTGCTATATATACACTGAGCAAAATTATAAATGCAACATTTTTGTGTTTGCCCCTATTTATCATGAGGTGACCGCAGAGAGCTACGACTTTTTCTTTGTACACAAAAGGCCTATTTCTCTCAAATATTGTTCACAAATCTGTCTAAATCTGCGTTAGTGAGCACTTCTCCTTTGCCGATATAATCTATCACCCTCACAGGTGTGGCATATCAAGATGCCAGCAGGATTATTGCACAGGTGTGCCTTAGGCTGGCCACAATAAAAGGCCACTCCAAAATGTGCAGTTTTACTGTATTTGGGGTCCGAAAACCAGTCAACAGCTGGTGTGGCTATCATTTGCCTCACGCAGTGCAGCACATCTCCCTCACATAGAGTTGATCAGGTTGTTGTGGCCTGAGGAATGTTGGTCCATTCCTGTGTGAAGTTGATGGATATTGGCAGGAACTGGAACACGCTGTTGTATACGCCGATCCAGAGCATCCCAAACATGCTCAATGGGTGACATGGCCAGTGAGTATGGTGGCCATGCAAGAACTGGGATGTTTTCAGCTTCCAGGAATTGTGTACAGATCCTTGCAACATGGGGCCATGCATTATCATGCTGCAACACATGGGGACGTAC
This sequence comes from Glandirana rugosa, assembly GCA_018402905.1. Classification (NCBI taxonomy): domain Eukaryota; kingdom Metazoa; phylum Chordata; class Amphibia; order Anura; family Ranidae; genus Glandirana; species Glandirana rugosa. Next base: position 24,512 of record BLSH010165789.1, read on the forward strand.
ATTATTATGCTGCAACATGGGGCCATGCATTATCATGCTGCAACATGGGGCCGTACATTATCATGCTGCAACATGGGGCTGTGCATTATCATGCTGCAACACAACATGGGGCCGTACATTATTATGCTGCAACATGGGGCCATGCATTATCATGCTGCAACATGGGGCCGTACATTATCATGCTGCAACATGGGGCTGTGCATTATCATGCTGCAACATGGGGCCATGCATTATCATGCTGTAACATGGGGCTGTGCATTATCATGCTGCAACATGGGGCTGTACATTATCATGCTGCAACACAACATGGGGCCGTGCATTATCATGCTGCAACATGGGGCTGTGCATTATCATGCTGTAACATGGGGCTGTGCATTATCATGCTACAACATGGGGCCGTGCATTATCATGCTACAACATGGGGCCGTGCATTATCATGCTGTAACATGGGGCTGTGCATTATCATGCTGTAACATGGGGCTGTGCATTATCATGCTGCAACATGGGGCCGTGCATTATCATGCTGCAACATGGGGCCGTGCATTATCATGCTACAACATGGGGCTGTGCATTTTCATGCTGCAACATGGGGCTGTGCATTATCATGCTGTAACATGGGGCCGTGCATTATCATGCTGTAACATGGGGCCGTACATTATCATGCTGCAACATGAGGTGATGGTCGTGGATGAATGGCACAACAATGGGCCTCAGGATCTCATCACGGTATCTCTGTGCATTCAAAATGGCATCAATAAAATGCACCTGTGTTCGTGGTCCATAGCATACGCCTGCCCATACCATAACCCAGGCCTCGACAATCCCCGGGTGCCAGGTCGCCATGGCGACCAAAAATCGCGTCCTGGCGAGTGACAGCCGTTCCTTCTCTCACTATCTGACAGCTGTCAGATTCAGCGAGAGCCGTTCTATATTTGTTGTTAGTTAGGAAGAATAGACGAACAACAATGTATCTTATCGTTCTTTCAAAGCAATTTTGTATCAGGAAAGTTTAACCATTTAAAGACTAAACCCTTTCTCACGTTTGTAGCTTATAGGTAAATATCCAGTATTTTCTGCTAGAAAATGACTTGGAACCCCCAAACATTATATATTATTTTTTAGCAGAGACCCTAGAGAATAAAATGGCGGTTGTTGCAATATTTTATGTCACATGGTATTTGCGCAGCGGTCCTGCAAGCGCAATATTTTGGAAAAAATACACTTTAATGAATAAAAAAAAAAAGAAACAGTAAAGTTAGCCCATTTTTTTGTAGGATATAAAAGATGATGTCACACCGCGAGAAACGTGACCTTTATTCTAAGCAACAAAATTGTGATAAAGCCCTGTGTACCATCAACAATTACCACTCTATGTGCAGCTGGGCTCCAATATTTCATGGTGACCGGAAACCCACCAGAGCAATGAAAAGTCACCGTGGGGGACACACATGTAGGCAGGAAGTGGCTGCAAAGAGGCAGCAGAAGATCAGCAGCGCTGGAATACTTTTCATCTTTTTTTTTTTTTGTATTTTATTTAAAATGACCAAATCTCCAACTCCATTTGCAGAAATGAGTCCCCAAACTTGCAAGAAGCCTGCAGACACTCAATATTGTACCATTCTCCAGCCCTTACGCCAGTGTTGCCAACCTCCCGCTGCGTTTTTTACAGGCAAAACATGGAAAATTTACTAGCAGTGCACATTTTTTACTGGCAACCTGAAAAATAACAGAACTCCTATTAAAAACTAAGACAATTGATACTTAAACACAACATGGAAACACTGACAATACCCATATCAAGTAGTTTGCCTGGTTTACACTTAAAAAGTCAGCACAGCGTGAAAAATTATCAGACTCTGATATTTATAGACAGTTGTAAAAATCACAGATTTTTACAAACTGTCAGTAAATTTACTGGCGGTTGGCAACACTGCCTTACGCCAACAAACTGCCTTATGCTACAGCCAAATATTTCAGATTTTGACTCATCAGTCCAGAGTACCTGCTGCCATTTTTCTGCACCCCAGTTGCTATGTTTTCATGCGTAGTTGAGTTGCTTAGCCTTGTTTCCACATCAGAGGGATGGCTTTTTGGCCACAATTCTCCCACGATGACCACTTCTGGCCAGGTTTCTCCGGACAGTAGATGGGTGTACCTGCGTCCTTGCTGGACATCTTCCGATATTGAAGGAAAGTAAGCATAATGTGTCTTTCATCTGCTGCATCAAGTTTCCTTGGCCAACCACTGTATCTATGGACCTCAATGTTGCCCTTCTTCTGTGCTTCTTAACCAGTTCCCGACCGCACGCCGTGTTTTCACGGCGGCAGTCGGGATGCTGAGCGCGAATCGCCGTAAAAAGACGGCGATCTGCAATCAGCCGGCGAGCCGCGATGAGCGGCCACAGGGAAAGAACGGGGGACCGCCGATGTAAACACGGCGGTTCTCAACTCTGTTAGTAGGGGCATGGGTGATCTACTGATCCCTGTCACTGGGATCAGTTAGATCTCTCATGCCCATGTTAGCTCAACCCCCCCCCCACAGTAAGAACAAACCCAGGGAACACAGTTAACCCCTAGCTCCCCCCCCAGGTTAACCCCTTCACTGCCAATGACATTTATACAGTAATCAGTGGACATTTAAATTTCTGATCGCTGAATAAATGTCATTGGTCCCAAAAAAGTGTCAAAAATGTCCGACATGTCTGCTGAAATATCGCATTACCGCTAAAAATCGCAGATCGCTGCCATTACTAGTAAAAAATAAAAAAAAATAAAAACCCCAGAAATGAATTCTCATCATCCGTAAACGCGGACACTTTTGCGCAAACCAATCAATAAACGCAGATTGCAATTTTTTTTATCACAAATATGAGGAATTATATAAATCGGCCAAAAACGGTGAAAAAAATGTTTTTTTATATTTTTTTTTGGATTTGAATTTTAACAAAAAGTAAGAAATTTGGGTTTTTTTTGCAAAATGGTCGCTCTTCTTTTGTTTATAGCGGTGATTAGAAATGACACAGAGGGGATCAAATACCACCAAAAGAAAGCTCTATTTGTGGGAAAAAAAGGACGCAAATTTTGTTTGGGTACAACGTCGCACGACCGTGCAATTGTCAGTTAAAGCGACGCAGTGCCGAATCACAAAAAGGGCTCTGGTCCTAAAGCTGGAAAACCTTCTGGTTGGTAAGTGGTTAAAAAGAGCTGGATGAATTGAATTCATGCTGGTTTGAAGCCAAAGGGTAGTCACACCAAATATTGATTTAATTTAGATTTTTCTTGTGTTCACTCACTTTGCATTTTGTAAATTGATAAAAATAAACAATTAAAACATATATTCTGAAAGCATTCTTAATTTACAGCATTTCTTCACACTTGCCAATAACGTTTGCACAGTACATAACATTTACAAACCTGTGAAGAAAAAGCAGGAAGTACAGAAATTTGACAAAAGGTTGTAAAACACCACAAATGAGTAACAATCTCCAAAAGTACATATACGTAGGAAACTTGCTGAAATCAGACAAAGAGTTGAAGAAGCAGGAGGAATTGCCAACTGGTCAACTTATCAGAAAAGTAAGTGCCAATCTAATTATATTTAAAAATGAAATAGTAAAAGTAAAATGATATATTTTTGTAGTAAACAAAAAATGTACATTACATTAAAGTAGACCTTTAAGTAACTTTAGAAATCTAAATGGATAAATGCCTATCATGCCAATTTATAGTACCAATATAATTTAAGAAAAAGCAGACGAGAAATTTGTTCCTTTATGGAGAGCGTTGTGCCTTGAGAGCTGGGCGTACAGCATTCCCTTTAGTATGGAGCACCTTTCTGGGAACAAAAACTGTGGGAACACCGGTCTCCTCCAGCAATGTGTAGTTTAATGTTTGACAGACTCTCCACTGGAGTACTACTTCTGGTTTACATAAGGATATGCATCCCTGTTTGTATTAAAGATTATATTTGGGCGGCACAGTGGTGTAGTGGTTAGCACTTTCGCCTAGCAGCAAAAGGGTCGCAGGTTCGTATCCCTACCACGACACTACCTGCCTGGAGTCTGCATGTTCTCCCTGTGCCTGCGTGGGTTTACTCCGGGTACTCCGGTTTCCTCCCACACTCCAAAGACATGCTGGTAGGTTGATTAGATCCTGTCTAAAATTGCCCCTAGTATGTGTATGAATGTGAGTTAGGGACCTTAGATTGTAAGCTCCTTGAGGGTAGGGATTGATGTGAATGTACAATGTATATGTAAAGCGCTGCGTAAATTGACAGCGCTATATAAGTACCTAAAATAAAATAAATAAAATAAATTACCATTTTAAATATTGGTTATTTATGCAACTACATTATTGGGAGTGGGCACTTCTCTTGAAAGAAGTAGCTGTACAGGGATGGCCCAAGACATTGTGCTGCCTGGGTCCAAGAATGAAATGCTGCCCCCCCAACCACCCCAATAAACAAAAAAATAAATACATTATTTTATATAATGACAATTAAAACTAAAATGTAATTTATCAGGAAATCAGCTTTACATGCAACAATGGTGGTGGTGGTGGGGGGTTCAGACAGAGGCATTAGTGGTGGTGAGGGGTGTTTATACACACGTAGGGGTGATGGTGGGTCTTTAGACACATGCAGGGGGTGGTGGGGGCTGTTTAGACACAGGCAGGGGTGGTGTGGGGGGTGTTTAGACACAGGCAGGGACAGCTGGGGGGTTTAGACACAAGCATGGG